>JAUMJK010001213.1:600000-985554 GCA_033558105.1 Coccyzus lansbergi | reverse complement strand
TTGAGAGTCGATATCAACAAGGCTACAGCATCAAGTCTTCAGTGGGAAGAAGAGACAGCCTTCTGATAAACAAGAGCCAGTCGAGAGAAAAACAAGAGCTAGTTCGGTGGAAACAAGTAGCAACCGAGAGAAAAACAAAAGAAGAAAAATATCAACATAGTTAATTTTAGCGTACCTTGTTTTTTTAGCATGCACAGTTGTTTAGCCAATAATATGTTAGCCTTATGGACAGCTACCTTTAGCCAATAATACACGGTAGATAGCCACATGGACAGCCTGTTATGTAATCCAAAAGGGTATATAAAGAAACAACTAACTCAACTAACTCAATAAAGGGGTTTTGATCCATCAGATTGAAGTTCATGCCTTAATGCCCTCATACTATTGCTTATAGCTCTCAAGTTTGACACATGGGAATTTCTGTGAACAAAAATATAAATCCATAGTGTTAATATTTCTAGGTTCTATAATTCCATATTATTATATAACTTTTCCATAAAATGTTCCTAGCCTTCTACACCATGAAACACTGACATCACTGAGGAGTCATTTCTTTCTTATCTTAGTGATAACTATCCCCATTTGAACAGTGATCATGAAAGATGAGAATTAAATATCTTCATCTCACTTTACTAAACAGAGTTTGATATGCAGTATGGAGTAAATGTTAAGATTTGATTCTTGAATTTAAATGCAAGTATAGAACTTTCAAATACTACTCAATTCCCACTCGATCTCTTAAGGTGTTAATGTCAAAGGGACTTGAAATAAAATTTGAGTTCCTTCATAGAAACACAGAATAGTTTGGTGTGGGCATAGAAGATTATGCAGCCCAGGATACGGTTGGCCTTCTGGACTGCAAGCATACATTGCCGGCTCATGTCGCGCTTCTAATCGACCAGCATCCCCAAGTCCTTCTCTGCAGAGCAGCTCTCTATCACATCATTCCCCATCATGTACTGAAATTGGGGATTACCCTGACCCAGATGTAGAATTATCATGATTCTCACATATTAAATGGACCATGAACATGATTCATCCAAGGGTGCATCTATAAAGCTACAAGACTATTTTATGAAGCAATATACCCAGTTGAAACAAACTGTTCATCTCTGTTGGTGATAACAGCAAGAACAACATTTCAGGTCTGGTCTATAATAAACACCTGGAACTAAGGTACCCTTTAAAACCAAAATTCAACCTTACCCTTCATTTCTCCCTTCTCAAGGATAGGTCTTTTGTTCTATGCTGAGAGCTTCCTGGTATGCTCCCCAGATTGGGAGGAAACAGATTTGGTTTTATAACTTTTGTGTTGCAATTTTTCTGTCCTTCCCCAGCTCCCATTCCTCCTTCTCAGTTTCTAATCTCCATAGAAATAAGACATACAAAAGGCTGGTAACTGATGTTTTCTGACATAGATGGCATTTATGGTGGTGGCTTGACACTTTGTTTTCATCTCGGGTATGCCATATATCAACACTTACATGCCTTGAGTCAAATAGGCCTCAGCTCTTAATAATTCAGATTAAAAGATTATGATATGTTTGCATACAAGGACTTGAGAGGAATGTAAAAGAAACATACAACTGTTCAGCACAAGTGAAATGTGATCTTCAAACACAGTTTATTAATTTACAGCAAAGAGTTATCCTTTCAACAATCTGCATATTCTGAATATTAGTAATCCAATTTCTGTTAGTTAGGGAAATATATTCATAACTATATGTCCATTCAAGCTACCAAAAAGCAACAAGTAAAAAAAAACCTGTTTTCAGCTCTGGAAAGCTGAATAATATACTAATCAATTTAACTTCAACTCACAGAAAAACACTTGAAAGATAGCAGGAAAAGTAATAACATAAAAATTAATTTGCTAATGCATATCTTATTTAAACCCATTTACTTTGATTACTGTTATATCAAAAGATTAGGGTTTTACAGGGATTTTATTCAACATTTGTATTTACAGTCTGGATAACAGTCTTATTAAATGTGCAGATGAGACAAAGTTGGAAAGAAATGCAAAAGTAAATGTGATGGAAGACATAATTAAAATTCATAAGGCCTTATGAGGAATGGCTGAGAGAGCTGGGGTTGTTTAGCCTGGAGAAGAGAAGGCTGAGAGGAGACCTCATTGCTCTCTATAACTACCTGAAAGGAGGTTGTAGAGAGGAGGGTGCTGGCCTCTTCTCCCAAGTGACAGGGGACAGGACAAGAGGGAATGGCCTCAAGCTCTGCAAGGAGAGATTTAGGCTAGACATTAGGAAAAAGTTTTTCACAGAAAGGGTCATTGGGCACTGGAACAGGCTGCCCCAGGGAGGTGGTTAATTCGCCTTTCCTGGAAGTGTTTAAGGTACAGGTGGACAAGGTCCTGAGTGGCATGGTTTAGTGTTTGATAGGAATGGTTGGTCTCAATGGTCCGGTGGTTCTCTTCCAACCTGGTGATTCTATGATTCTATAAATATTTTGAGTAATTGCAGCAGTGAAATGAAAAAATGGATGAAATGTAACAGGGATGATGTACCACATTTAGGTGGGAATAATCCAATACAAAAATACAGGCCAGGGAATGACTATTTAAGAATTAATTTTTCAGAGAAGTACCTGGAGGTAATAGGTCACAAATTGAAGATGTATCAAAAATATCAATCTACAATTGGAAGATGCAAGGAATATGTTGTGACATATAAAAAGCAGTATAGTCATTAAGCCTTCCTTTTCTCAGCACTCCTAGAATGTCATGTAGAGGATTCAGTCCCTTTGGGGCACTATACTTGAGAAAAGATATGGGTCAACTGGAGAAAGAACAAAACAGTGCAAGCAATTCTAGGTAAAGAGAATGTGATCAAAAGATTTCAAAAATAGAGATTTTTTTTTTGCCTAAGAAAGAGAAAAGACTGAAGATGGCAATTATTTTCAAAACCAAAATAACCTGACTACAGTTTCCACTGTGAATAGAAGAATTCAGGAATTTAAATTGTAGCAAGAAAAATAGTTGTTAGGCATTAAGGAAAACATTCTAATATTAAACTTGTGAAGTTGAGATATAGGTGGCTTGAGTAGGCAGAGGAGTCTTTACCACTGAGATCCATCAAAAAATCTGGTCAAGAAAATGCCAAGAATTAAGTAGGGATAGTTAATCCCGCTCTGAGACAGATAGATTAAATACATCAGTGATGTGTGGACATAAACGTTTGTTAGAAAAACTGCAGAAATGTTAGGTAAACTTAGACAGCTTAGCTTACTGAAATACGCACTGTCTGCTAGCAAAGGCCTTGAAGACCTTGGATGTTGATAAGAGAGAAGCTGGAATGCAGAAAACAACTGCAGCTCGACCAGGATGAGACTGCGCCTGCGCACAGTTTGAATTCAGGGGACAGTTCATGAGGAAGATGAAGGTGACTTCAGACCACAACATCGCGCCTGCGCAAGTATAGAAGAAGCTTCTCAAATCTAATTATAATAAGGGATGGGGAAGGTCATGAATATGTAATAGGCGCGTATGAATAGGCATGTCTTCACACTATATCTATCTGCTTGTTAGACTGTTTGGTGTGCGAGTTAGGAGGATTGCCCCCTCGTACCCGCCGGCGAATAAACGCATACCTGCTTTATAACCCTTAACGGAGTTATAGAGTTTGATTCTGCAGAACATCAGGAGTAGGTAATCTGTAGGTTTCAATTTCATTTGGCTCCTCAGAAATTCAAATGCGATTACCATGTCAAAGGGATGATGTGTCAAGAATATCAAGTACATGATAAGCAGGTGGTCTGTTCTTGTATGGAAGCTACTGATCAATATGAGTCTCCATCTATGAAAAAGAAGTAGTCATCAGGTCTGTTTAGACTGAAATCACCTATTTTCCTGGAACTCGGCTTTATATTCAGCTTGGCCCCCATCCCAGTTACCAGGTAACTCCTTGAAGAGATGGAAGTCTGCTATCCTGAAATTTAGGGTCCTGTCTATACTCCTTATCATTGAGTCCCTGTATAGGACAATCCCAAAATTCACACCATGTGCCTGAGAGCGTTGTCCAAATGCTCCTTGAATATTGCCAGTCTTGGCACCGTGACTGCTTTCCTGGGGAGCTGTTCCAGTGCTCCACCACCCTCTGGGTGAAAAACCTTTTACTAATAGTCAACCTAAACCTACCCTGGCATATCTTCCTGCTGTTTCCTTGGTCCTATAATTGGTCCCCAGACAGAAGAGATCAGAGCCTGCTCCTCCTCCTTCCCCTGTGAGGAAGCAGTAAACTGCAATGAGGTCTCCCCTCAGTCTCCTCCAGGCTGAATAGACCAAGTGACTTTAGCCACTCCTCATGTGACTTCCCCTCTAAATCCTTCATCAACTTTGTGGCTCTCATTTCTGGTCTTCCTTTTGTTATTAACATATTTTTTAAAAGCCCTTTTTATTGTCCTTCACAGTGCTGGCCAGCTTCAACTCTAATTAAGCTTTGGCCGCACAGATTTCTTCCCTACAGTGGTGAACAGCAATCCTTGTAATCCTCCCATGTCACCTGTCCTTGTTTCGACTGGCCATACACCTTCCTATGATGCCTCAGTTCCACTAGAAGATCCCTGCTCAGCCAGGCTGGCCTTCTACCTTGCCTGCTTGACTTCCAGCATTTTGAAATTGCCTGGTCCAGTGCTCTTATGAGGTGGTACTTAACAAGTGACCTTACTAAGCAGTTCCCTGAGCAACCTTAAGTCTGCTTTCCAGAGCTGGGGTCTTGCTGTCAGTTTGCCTCCTGTTACCTCGACTGCTTCATGGTCACTGTGACCAAGTCAGCCTCCAATCGCCACTTTATCCACAAGACCCTCTCTGTTAACTAGCAACAAATCAAGGAAGGCACATTTCCTGGTTGGTTCCCCCATCACCTGTGCCATGAATTTATCATCCAGAGAGTTTAGGAATCTTCTGGACCTGTTTGTACCAGCTGTGTGGTACTCCCAGCTGATATCTGGCAAATTGAAGTCTCCCATGAGGACAAGGACAGATGACTTAGAGGCATCCCTAGTTCCTTGAAGAATGACTCATCAGTGTTGTCATCCTCGTTGGGTGGCCTATAGCAGACTCCCATGATGACATTCATTTTAATTGTCTGTCCTTTAATCCTTACCCAGAGGCTCTTGACTCTGCCATTGCCAACTGCCAGCTCCATGCATTCCAGCCTTTCTGCTACATTCACCTGCCCTGTCTATCCCTCCTGAAGAGGCATCCATCATGGCACACCAGTCACAGAATTCATCCCACCAGGTTTCACTTTTGCCAGTAACGTCATATCTCTGGGACTGTACCGAGGCTTCCAGCTCCTCTTGCTTGTCTGTCATGCTGCACACATTCATACAAAACCACTTCAAATGTGATACATTGTGTCCTTCTCATGGAGCAGTCTGAATCTCTCTAGGATGCAGCTCCTCAGACTTTGGTGTGCCTTCCCATTGCTCATCCCTGACTAGCCTGCTCTTGCCCCTTCCCCTGACAGACAATCCTGCACGGTGCCTGATGGGGAGGGGGCGGTCCTGGCGGCTCCTGCGCGAGATTTAAACGGCCCCCTGGGAGCGCGGCAAAGAAGAGCGTGGCAAAGAGATGCAGGGCAGTTTGAGCGGCAGTTTGAGCAGGCAGGGCGAGAAGGCAGGGCGCAGAGAGGACCCAAATACTAGACAGAAGACACCAAAGACCATGGTGGTTACCCGGCAGAAGGTTAAAGCTGCTCCGAGTGCTGCAGCCGGCAGGAGGGATGCTGCCACCCAGACGGAGCCACGGTGGGTACATGCAGCTGCGCAGACCATGAGCTGTAGGCAGTGCCCCCCTCTCAAACCAGTTCGTGCCTCTGTTTCTGTAACTGGCTCCACTTGTGAAAGCTGTGCTCGAGTCGGGGAGCTTCTTCGCATGGTTGAGGAGTTAAAGGAGGAAGTAAAGAGACTGAGGACTATCAGGAATGTGAGAGGGAGATAGACCTGTGGAGCAGTTCCCTCTCACTAACTCAGCAGCTGCTGCACCTGGTATGCCCAATCACCAACCACCTGCACACTGCAAGGTTGGGGTTATAAGAGATGGGGAATGGCAGCAAGTTCCTTCCAGACGAAGGAAGCCTGCTCCCCTCAAGCAGTCAGCAAAACCTGAGATCCCCCTGGTGAACAAGTACCAGGTGCTCCAGGAGGAATCTAATCCGGAGGATGATGACCACCATTGCCTAGAAACTTTCCCTAGGCCACACCATCCTCAGAAAAAATAACAACATCCTCCATTAAGAAGAGGAGAGTGATTGTAGGGCTCCTTGCCCTACACCAGCTTCCAGCTCTTCCTTCTTATTCCCCATGCTGTGTGCATTGGTGTAAATGCACTTCAGCTGAGCTGCCGAGCCTTCAGCCCTCTTAGAGGCAACAGTGTTTGTTCCCAATTGCCTGTGAACTGGAGTAGCTTGCACCAGAGTGCCTGTATCTCCTTCACTGCTCCAAGGTGCACTCTCCCCCACTTTATGTGCGATGATGTGCTGGTGGTCCTCACCAGGACACCCTCTCCTAATCTCTAGTGCCCCACGTCCAGGCTAGCTCTTGCCTAGCCTGGTCTCAATCCCCTCCCCCTTCACATCTAGTTTAAAGTTTGATTTATGAGCTTAGCTAGGTTTTTAGCAAGGGCCTTAGCCCCGCTAGGAGACCCACGTGTCCCAACCTTAGCAACAGTGTCAGGGGGTGCGTGAACCACCCTGTGATCAAAGAATCCAAAGCCCCTTTCTTCACCCCAGGCTCTGAGCCAGGCATTAATTGAGTTCTGTTTTGTAACTTGCAGGTCCTCTCCATTTAGCCTAGGGATGGAGCAGAACACTACCTGTGCCCGAGAGCCCTCCATCATTTTCCCAATGGCCTTGAAGTCATTCTTGATGACTTTAGTCTTTCTTTTTACTAAGTCATCATTACCAGTTTGGACTACAATCAGAGGATAGTAGTCTGTCTCATGGATCAGGGAAGGAAGTTTTCTAGCTACCTCCTTCACTGATGCCCCTGGTAAGCAGCAGACCTCTCTGTGGTGCAGGTCGGGTCTGCAAATGGGTCCCTCCGTTCCTTTTAGGAGGGAGTCCCCTACAACAATCACTCTCCTCTTCTTAATGGAGGATGGTGTGGCCTAGGGAAAGTTTCTAGGCAATGGTGGTCATCATCCTCCGGATTAGATTCCTCCTGGAGCACCTGGTACTTGTTCACCAGGGGGATCTCAGGTTTTGCTGACTGCTTGAGGGGAGCAGGCTTCCTTCGTCTGGAAGGAACTTGCTGCCATTCCCCATCTCTTATAACCCCAACCTTGCAGTGTGCAGGTGGTTGGTGATTGGGCATACCAGGTGCAGCAGCTGCTGAGTTAGTGAGAGGGAACTGCTCCACAGGTCTATCTCCCTCTCACATTCCTGATAGTCCTCAGTCTCTTTACTTCCTCCTTTAACTCCTCAACCATGCGAAGAAGCTCCCCGACTCGAGCACAGCTTTCACAAGTGGAGCCAGTTACAGAAACAGAGGCACGAACTGGTTTGAGAGGGGGGCACTGCCTACAGCTCATGGTCTGCGCAGCTGCATGTACCCACCGTGGCTCCGTCTGGGTGGCAGCATCCCTCCTGCCGGCTGCAGCACTCGGAGCAGCTTTAACCTTCTGCCGGGTAACCACCATGGTCTTTGGTGTCTTCTGTCTAGTATTTGGGTCCTCTCTGCGCCCTGCCTTCTCGCCCTGCCTGCTCAAACTGCCGCTCAAACTGCCCTGCATCTCTTTGCCACGCTCTTCTTTGCCGCGCTCCCAGGGGGCCGTTTAAATCTCGCGCAGGAGCCGCCAGGACCGCCCCCTCCCCATCAGGCACCGTGCAGGATTGTCTGTCAGGGGAAGGGGCAAGAGCAGGCTAGTCAGGGATGAGCAATGGGAAGGCACACCAAAGTCTGAGGAGCTGCATCCTAGAGAGATTCAGACTGCTCCATGAGAAGGACACAATGTATCACATTTGAAGTGGTTTTGTATGAATGTGTGCAGCATGACAGACAAGCAAGAGGAGCTGGAAGCCTCGGTACAGTCCCAGAGATATGACGTTACTGGCAAAAGTGAAACCTGGTGGGATGAATTCTGTGACTGGTGTGCCATGATGGATGCCTCTTCAGGAGGGATAGACAGGGCAGGTGAATGTAGCAGAAAGGCTGGAATGCATGGAGCTGGCAGTTGGCAATGGCAGAGTCAAGAGCCTCTGGGTAAGGATTAAAGGACAGACAATTAAAATGAATGTCATCATGGGAGTCTGCTATAGGCCACCCAACGAGGATGACAACACTGATGAGTCATTCTTCAAGGAACTAGGGATGCCTCTAAGTCATCTGTCCTTGTCCTCATGGGAGACTTCAATTTGCCAGATATCAGCTGGGAGTACCACACAGCTGGTACAAACAGGTCCAGAAGATTCCTAAACTCTCTGGATGATAAATTCATGGCACAGGTGATGGGGGAACCAACCAGGAAATGTGCCTTCCTTGATTTGTTGCTAGTTAACAGAGAGGGTCTTGTGGATAAAGTGGCGATTGGAGGCTGACTTGGTCACAGTGACCATGAAGCAGTCGAGGTAACAGGAGGCAAACTGACAGCAAGACCCCAGCTCTGGAAAGCAGACTTAAGGTTGCTCAGGGAACTGCTTAGTAAGGTCACTTGTTAAGTACCACCTCATAAGAGCACTGGACCAGGCAATTTCAAAATGCTGGAAGTCAAGCAGGCAAGGTAGAAGGCCAGCCTGGCTGAGCAGGGATCTTCTAGTGGAACTGAGGCATCATAGGAAGGTGTATGGCCAGTCGAAACAAGGACAGGTGACATGGGAGGATTACAAGGATTGCTGTTCACCACTGTAGGGAAGAAATCTGTGCGGCCAAAGCTTAATTAGAGTTGAAGCTGGCCAGCACTGTGAAGGACAATAAAAAGGGCTTTTAAAAAATATGTTAATAACAAAAGGAAGACCAGAAATGAGAGCCACAAAGTTGATGAAGGATTTAGAGGGGAAGTCACATGAGGAGTGGCTAAAGTCACTTGGTCTATTCAGCCTGGAGGAGACTGAGGGGAGACCTCATTGCAGTTTACTGCTTCCTCACAGGGGAAGGAGGAGGAGCAGGCTCTGATCTCTTCTGTCTGGGGACCAATTATAGGACCAAGGAAACAGCAGGAAGATATGCCAGGGTAGGTTTAGGTTGACTATTAGTAAAAGGTTTTTCACCCAGAGGGTGGTGGAGCACTGGAACAGCTCCCCAGGAAAGCAGTCACGGTGCCAAGACTGGCAATATTCAAGGAGCATTTGGACAACGCTCTCAGGCACATGGTGTGAATTTTGGGATTGTCCTATACAGGGACTCAATGATAAGGAGTATAGACAGGACCCTAAATTTCAGGATAGCAGACTTCCATCTCTTCAAGGAGTTACCTGGTAACTGGGATGGGGGCCAAGCTGAATATAAAGCCGAGTTCCAGGAAAATAGGTGATTTCAGTCTAAACAGACCTGATGACTACTTCTTTTTCATAGATGGAGACTCATATTGATCAGTAGCTTCCATACAAGAACAGACCACCTGCTTATCATGTACTTGATATTCTTGACACATCATCCCTTTGACATGGTAATCGCATTTGAATTTCTGAGGAGCCAAATGAAATTGAAACCTACAGATTACCTACTCCTGATGTTCTGCAGAATCAAACTCTATAACTCCGTTAAGGGTTATAAAGCAGGTATGCGTTTATTCGCCGGCGGGTACGAGGGGGCAATCCTCCTAACTCGCACACCAAACAGTCTAACAAGCAGATAGATATAGTGTGAAGACATGCCTATTCATACGCGCCTATTACATATTCATGACCTTCCTCATCCCTTATTATAATTAGATTTGAGAAGCTTCTTCTATACTTGCGCAGGCGCGATGTTGTGGTCTGAAGTCACCTTCATCTTCCTCATGAACTGTCCCCTGAATTCAAACTGTGCGCAGGCGCAGTCTCATCCTGGTCGAGCTGCAGTTGTTTTCTGCATTCCAGCTTCTCTCTTATCAACATCCAAGGTCTTCAAGGCCTTTGCTAGCAGACAGTGCGTATTTCAGTAAGCTAAGCTGTCTAAGTTTACCTAACATTTCTGCAGTTTTTCTAACAAACGTTTATGTCCACACATCACTGATGTATTTAATCTATCTGTCTCAGAGCGGGATTAACTATCCCTACTTAATTCTTGGCATTTTCTTGACCAGATTTTTTGATGGATCTCAGTGGTAAAGACTCCTCTGCCTACTCAAGCCACCTATATCTCAACTTCACAAGTTTAATAT
Organism: Coccyzus lansbergi; assembly: GCA_033558105.1. Taxonomy (NCBI): domain Eukaryota; kingdom Metazoa; phylum Chordata; class Aves; order Cuculiformes; family Coccyzidae; genus Coccyzus; species Coccyzus lansbergi. The sequence continues at coordinate 975,236 of JAUMJK010001213.1, read as the reverse complement.
TAGAATGTTTTCCTTAATGCCTAACAACTATTTTTCTTGCTACAATTTAAATTCCTGAATTCTTCTATTCACAGTGGAAACTGTAGTCAGGTTATTTTGGTTTTGAAAATAATTGCCATCTTCAGTCTTTTCTCTTTCTTAGGCAAAAAAAAAATCTCTATTTTTGAAATCTTTTGATCACATTCTCTTTACCTAGAATTGCTTGCACTGTTTTGTTCTTTCTCCAGTTGACCCATATCTTTTCTCAAGTATAGTGCCCCAAAGGGACTGAATCCTCTACATGACATTCTAGGAGTGCTGAGAAAAGGAAGGCTTAATGACTATACTGCTTTTTATATGTCACAACATATTCCTTGCATCTTCCAATTGTAGATTGATATTTTTGATACATCTTCAATTTGTGACCTATTACCTCCAGGTACTTCTCTGAAAAATTAATTCTTAAATAGTCATTCCCTGGCCTGTATTTTTGTATTGGATTATTCCCACCTAAATGTGGTACATCATCCCTGTTACATTTCATCCATTTTTTCATTTCACTGCTGCAATTACTCAAAATATTTATAGAATCATAGAATCACCAGGTTGGAAGAGAACCACCGGACCATTGAGACCAACCATTCCTATCAAACACTAAACCATGCCACTCAGGACCTTGTCCACCTGTACCTTAAACACTTCCAGGAAAGGCGAATTAACCACCTCCCTGGGGCAGCCTGTTCCAGTGCCCAATGACCCTTTCTGTGAAAAACTTTTTCCTAATGTCTAGCCTAAATCTCTCCTTGCAGAGCTTGAGGCCATTCCCTCTTGTCCTGTCCCCTGTCACTTGGGAGAAGAGGCCAGCACCCTCCTCTCTACAACCTCCTTTCAGGTAGTTATAGAGAGCAATGAGGTCTCCTCTCAGCCTTCTCTTCTCCAGGCTAAACAACCCCAGCTCTCTCAGCCATTCCTCATAAGGCCTTATGAATTTTAATTATGTCTTCCATCACATTTACTTTTGCATTTCTTTCCAACTTTGTCTCATCTGCACATTTAATAAGACTGTTATCCAGACTGTAAATACAAATGTTGAATAAAATCCCTGTAAAACCCTAATCTTTTGATATAACAGTAATCAAAGTAAATGGGTTTAAATAAGATATGCATTAGCAAATTAATTTTTATGTTATTACTTTTCCTGCTATCTTTCAAGTGTTTTTCTGTGAGTTGAAGTTAAATTGATTAGTATATTATTCAGCTTTCCAGAGCTGAAAACAGGTTTTTTTTTACTTGTTGCTTTTTGGTAGCTTGAATGGACATATAGTTATGAATATATTTCCCTAACTAACAGAAATTGGATTACTAATATTCAGAATATGCAGATTGTTGAAAGGATAACTCTTTGCTGTAAATTAATAAACTGTGTTTGAAGATCACATTTCACTTGTGCTGAACAGTTGTATGTTTCTTTTACATTCCTCTCAAGTCCTTGTATGCAAACATATCATAATCTTTTAATCTGAATTATTAAGAGCTGAGGCCTATTTGACTCAAGGCATGTAAGTGTTGATATATGGCATACCCGAGATGAAAACAAAGTGTCAAGCCACCACCATAAATGCCATCTATGTCAGAAAACATCAGTTACCAGCCTTTTGTATGTCTTATTTCTATGGAGATTAGAAACTGAGAAGGAGGAATGGGAGCTGGGGAAGGACAGAAAAATTGCAACACAAAAGTTATAAAACCAAATCTGTTTCCTCCCAATCTGGGGAGCATACCAGGAAGCTCTCAGCATAGAACAAAAGACCTATCCTTGAGAAGGGAGAAATGAAGGGTAAGGTTGAATTTTGGTTTTAAAGGGTACCTTAGTTCCAGGTGTTTATTATAGACCAGACCTGAAATGTTGTTCTTGCTGTTATCACCAACAGAGATGAACAGTTTGTTTCAACTGGGTATATTGCTTCATAAAATAGTCTTGTAGCTTTATAGATGCACCCTTGGATGAATCATGTTCATGGTCCATTTAATATGTGAGAATCATGATAATTCTACATCTGGGTCAGGGTAATCCCCAATTTCAGTACATGATGGGGAATGATGTGATAGAGAGCTGCTCTGCAGAGAAGGACTTGGGGATGCTGGTCGATTAGAAGCGCGACATGAGCCGGCAATGTATGCTTGCAGTCCAGAAGGCCAACCGTATCCTGGGCTGCATAATCTTCTATGCCCACACCAAACTATTCTGTGTTTCTATGAAGGAACTCAAATTTTATTTCAAGTCCCTTTGACATTAACACCTTAAGAGATCGAGTGGGAATTGAGTAGTATTTGAAAGTTCTATACTTGCATTTAAATTCAAGAATCAAATCTTAACATTTACTCCATACTGCATATCAAACTCTGTTTAGTAAAGTGAGATGAAGATATTTAATTCTCATCTTTCATGATCACTGTTCAAATGGGGATAGTTATCACTAAGATAAGAAAGAAATGACTCCTCAGTGATGTCAGTGTTTCATGGTGTAGAAGGCTAGGAACATTTTATGGAAAAGTTATATAATAATATGGAATTATAGAACCTAGAAATATTAACACTATGGATTTATATTTTTGTTCACAGAAATTCCCATGTGTCAAACTTGAGAGCTATAAGCAATAGTATGAGGGCATTAAGGCATGAACTTCAATCTGATGGATCAAAACCCCTTTATTGAGTTAGTTGAGTTAGTTGTTTCTTTATATACCCTTTTGGATTACATAACAGGCTGTCCATGTGGCTATCTACCGTGTATTATTGGCTAAAGGTAGCTGTCCATAAGGCTAACATATTATTGGCTAAACAACTGTGCATGCTAAAAAAACAAGGTACGCTAAAATTAACTATGTTGATATTTTTCTTCTTTTGTTTTTCTCTCGGTTGCTACTTGTTTCCACCGAACTAGCTCTTGTTTTTCTCTCGACTGGCTCTTGTTTATCAGAAGGCTGTCTCTTCTTCCCACTGAACTGGCTCTTGTTTTCCTCTCAACTCTCTGTTTCAATGTCTTGTCAGAGTTGCTCGATATCAACAAGGCCTACAGCATCAAGTCCTTCTGTGGGAGACTGAACCTGTGCAGGTACCCCGGACGAGATCACAGACAATCAATATGATTGGAAATCAAGTCGTTTATTAGCAAGAAAGCAAGCCTTTTGTACTTTTCTGCTATCTTGTCTAATGTTTGAGTAGTGCTTGGCTAAAGCCCAAAGTTTCCCCTAGTAGTTTTTGTATAAGTAATCTTGCACGTAGACTGTCTTCTTGTTCTTGCACTGAAACTGCTTCTCGACCTTGATGTATTACAAACTTCTCCCTAACAACCTGATAAGGCCACATCATTAGACCAGTATACATTCCCACATCCTTCTTCCCTGTAAAATGTCTCCACAATAGTATTACTAAATCTTGCTTCTTTCTGGAACACTTTAAACAATGTATACAAATTGGAATATTTCTCGGATGCTTTTTGCCCTGCTTCTGTTTATATAAAAGTAAAAGCATTTACTGAAGAGGTGTGGTGGTGGGGTGGAGAACACAACTTATGAGCTGACAGTCTGTGTACCTTCAGAAAGCTCAATGAACTTTGGAAAAACAAGAGTGCTAGGATCTTAGGACTAGAAAAGGGACTGATAAATCAGTCACTTTAAATTGCCTGCAATGCTGTTATCAGTGCATAAAAAAATTGCTGATTAAAGATTATATCAGTAAGCTTCTTAATAAAATAAGAAATAGTGTCTTAAGGACAATTGTTCTATTTAAGGAAAAATAAGTGCTGTAAGACACAGCAGAGACCTTAAACCAATGTTGACTTATGATTATAGTTCACATTTATGTAATGTAGACTATGACAAACTCAGAAAAGCCAGACAAACGGAGTCATCCTGGATACTATCTGAAACCTTCCATATATAACTCGACAAAAGACTGTCCTTTATAACCTACATATGTATCCTAAACATTCTGTCCATTTTCTGAAGAGCTACTGTTTGATTTCCTGAGATCTTCGTGTTGCAAGAGCCTAGTTATGCATTGCAAATAACATTCCATACAATTTTCTACATTTTTTTAATAATAGTTTAAAATCATTAGAATAGGTAGGAGACACTGTCCTAATAGCATATAAATTACTGAGACTAATATGTTCACAGGAAGTCACTGTTGTTCTGGTACATGGTACATTACGTGGATGTGTAGACTAAAATTCAACTTGTTACAAATTTGAAATCAATAGAGACTACTTTGAGAATATTTTTTATTTAGTGCATCTAAGTGGTAAATGGTGTTAAGTCCAGCTGGAGACCAGTGACAAGTGGTGTTCCCCAGGGCTCAGTGCTAGGTCCAGTCCTGTTCAATGTCTTCATCAATGACCTGAATGAGGGCATTGAGGGTACCCTTAGCAAGTTTGCAGATGACACAAAGCTGTGTGGAAGTGTCGATCTGCTGGAGGGTAGGGAGGCTCTGCAAAGGGACCTAAACAGGCTGGATTGCTGGGCAGTGTCCAATGGCATGAAGTTTAACACAGCCAAATGCCGGGTCCTGCACTTGGGGCACAACAACCCTATGCAGAGCTACAGACTGGGAGAAGCCTGGCTGGAAAACCGCCAGGAGGAGAGGAACCTGGGGGTGTTGGTTGACAGCCGACTGAACATGAACCAGCAGTGTGCCCAGGTGGCCAAGAAGGCCAATGGCATCCTGGCTTGTATCAGAAATGGTGTGACCAGCAGGTCCAGGGAGGTGATTCTCCCTCTGTACTCAGCACTGGTGAGGCCGCTCCTTGAATACTGTGTCCAGTTCTGGGCCCCTCACCACAAGAAGGATGTTGAGGCTCTGGAGCGAGTCCAGAGAAGAGCGACGAGGCTGGTGAAGGGGCTGGAGAACAGGCCCTATGAGGAGCGGCTGAGAGAGCTGGGGTTGTTTAGCCTGGAGAAGAGGAGGCTGAGAGGAGACCTCATTGCTCTCTACAAGTACCTGAAAGGAGGTTGTAGAGAGGAGGGAGCTGGCCTCTTCTCCCAAGTGACAGGGGACAGGACAAGAGGGAATGGCCTCAAGCTCCGCCAGGGGAGATTTAGGCTGGAGATTAGGAGGAGGTTTTTCACACAGAGGGTCATTGGGCATTGGAACATGCTGCCCAGGGAGGTGGTTGATTCACCTTCCCTGGAGGTCTTTAAGGCACGGGTGGATGAGGTCTTGAGGGACTTGGTTTAGTGTTAGATAGGAATGGTTGGAATAGAAGATCCGATGGGTCCCTTCCAACCTGGTTGTTCTGTGATTCTGTAAGAACTACCACTGAGGAACAGTCAAGCTTGCTTGGCAGTTTCCTGTCAGTAACTTCCCATGAAAACTGGGGAGAGTTACACTGAACCTAGCTGAACTTTAGGAATCCTATGGGCATTCAGTATAAATGACACTTCATTGGATCATGTGTTGAATCATGCTAAAAGGCATCTAGTTTTCTGGATGCAAAGCTGGATAACCCTATGCTCTGCTATATCTTTACTCTTCTTGAGAAAACTACTTTAGAACAAATTCCCGTTGACTTTTGTAGAATTAAGAATAGATGCTACATTTGTGTGTGGTTGTCATATGTGTGTTGTGGTCCCTTCCATATACATACCACGGATGATAAATCCTCCATGCAAGATCATATGGTTAGCTGGTCTGTATAGAATTTAAGAGGACAAGCTCTATAATCTTACCACTTATTATTCCCTCATCAGGAAGTACCAACTGCCAGTCTAGTTTATCAGTAAAGGTATTGAGTTAAGTCATGATATTCGGATTTGTTTTCTTGATAATAAAAGGGTACTGTGTGTTCAGAAGAAGTAGTGGGACCCTGATAAAACTGTCACATCAAACAATTAGCCTTATCCTGACTGTGCCAGTTTTAACATGTTTCAGGTTCTGAACTCTGAATAAAATGGGCTTTTATGGTATCTAACAAACAATGTAATAACACAGCACGTTATTTTTATCTATTATTTCTTTCTATAAAGAAAGGGCATTTTGATGGAACAATTCCATTTTGATGTAACATTTTGAAAATATTGGCATTCCATTTTGATGTAACAACTAGATTTGGAAGAAGGGGCAAGTGCCTTGGGTGGATTACAGGAGGGAAGTGAGATTGTGCAGAAGAAAAATCAGAAGGGCTAAGGCTCAAGTACAAATCAGATCGGCAAAGTCTGTAAAAGATAACAAAAAATCTTTCTATAAATATATAAACAACAAAAGGAGGACTAGGAAGACCATGCAGTCCCTATTGGATGCAGAAGGAACAACAGTGACAGGGGATGAGGACAAGGCTTTAATTGTAAGGAAAGTTGTTCCCTCTGTGTAGATACCCCGGAACTAGAGGAGCAGAAAGAGGTTCCCATGATCCAAGAGGAGGTGGTCAGAGCCTTGCTTGCCCAACTAGACACCCACAAGTCTATGGGGCCAGATGGGATTCACCCAAGGGTATTGAAGGAGCTGGCGGATGTACTGGCCAACCTCCTTCCCATCATCTTCCAGCAGTCCTGGAAGACTGGGGAGGTTCCACTGGACTGGAGGCTGACTGATGTAGTGCCCATCTACAAGAAGGGTTGCAGGGAGCATCCAGGGCACTATAGGCCTGTCAGTCTGATCTCAGTGCCAGGGAAAGTCATGGAACATGTGATCTTGAGTGCTATCACAAAGCACATGCAAGAGAATCAGGTGATCAGGCCCAGTCAACATGGGTTCATGAAAGACAGGTCTTGCCAAACTAACCTGATTGCCTTCTATGATAAACTGACTCACCTATTTGATGGAGGAAAGGCTATGGATGTGGTCTTCCTGGACTTCAGTAAAGCCTTTGACACAGTTTCTCACAGCAATCTGCTACGGAAACTGTCAGCCTTTGGCCTGGACAGGTGCACACTCTCCTGGGTGGAAAACTGGTTGGATGGCTGGGCCCAGAGAGTGGTAGTAAATGGTGTTAACTCCAGCTGGAGGCCAGTGACAAGTCGGGTTCTCCAGGGCTCAGTGCTGGGTCCAGCCCTGTTCAATGTCTTCATCAATGACCTGGATGAAGGCATCGAGTGCACCCTTAGCAAGTTTGCAGATGACGCTAAGGTGGATGGAAGCGTTGATCTACTGGAGAGTCGGGAGGCTCTGCAAAGGGATCTGAACAGGCTGGACTGCTGGGCAGAGTCCAATGGCATGAGGTTTAACACGGCCAAATGCCAGGTCGTGCACTTGGGGCACAACAACCCTATGCAGTGCTACAGACTAAGAGAAGTCTGGCTGGAGAGCTGCCTGGAGGAGAAGGACCCTGGGGGTATTGGTTGACAGCCGACTGAACGTGAGCCAGCAGTGTGCCCAGGTGGCCAAGAAGGCCAATTGCAACAGAAATGGCGTGACCAGCAGGTCCAGGGAGGTTATTCTCCCTCTGTACTCGGCACTGGTGAGGCCGCTCCTTGAATACTGTGTTCAGTTCTGGGCCTCTCACCCACGCCTTCCCACTGAACTGGCTCTTGTTTTCCTCTCAACTCTCTGTTTCAATGTCTTGTCAGAGTTGCTCGATATCAACAAGGCCTACAGCATCAAGTCCTTCTGTGGGAGACTGAACCTGTGCAGGTACCCCGGACGTGATCAAAGAATCCAAAGCCCCTTTCTTCACCCCAGGCTCTGAGCCAGGCATTAATTGAGTTCTGTTTTGTAACTTGCAGGTCCTCTCCATTTAGCCTAGGGATGGAGCAGAATACTACCTGTGCCCGAGAGCCCTCCATCATTTTCCCAATGGCCTTGAAGTCATAGAATCATAGAATCATAGAACAACCAGGTTGGAAGGGACCCATCAGATCTTCTAGTCCAACCATTCCTATCAAACGCTAAACCAAGTCCCTCAAGACCTGGACATAACCAGGCTTGAACAAAAAAAACCCTGGGAATGGCACTCCAGTTTCTGAGGGATGGCATGCTGGCGAGGACCTTTGATCTGCTACCTCACAGGAAATAAGGAATAGAACTTCAGATGGCTCCATAGAAGGGGTAGATAATTCAGTGAGTAGTTGCTTAAGAATTAAGACTGTTCCCTTTAGGAGCATAGTGGGATCAACCTCCCGACTGAAGTGCATCTACACCAATGCATGCAGCACAGGCAATAAACAAGTGGAGCTAGAAGTTATTGTAAGACAGGAGGACTATGATATAATTGCTCTCGTGGAAACGTGATGGGATGACTCGCATAACTGGAGTGCTGCTATGGAAGGCTACAGACTCTTCAGGAGGAATAGGTGCGGAAGGAGAGGTGGTGGGGTAGCCCTCTATGTTAGAGAGAGTTTCGACAGCCTCAAACCAATTGACGGTGATGATAGGGTTGAATGTCTATGGGTGAAAATCAAAGGTGCAAAGGTGTCGTGGTGGGAGTCTGCTATAGACCACCCAGCCGGGATGATGAGGAGGCTGACAAGCTATTCTACAAGCAATTGGGAGTAGTCTCATGATCGCTAGCCCTTGTCCTCGTGGGAGACTTCAATTTACCACGTCTGCTGGAAGTATAATACAGCAGAGAGGAAACAGTCTAGGATGTTCCTGGAGTATGTGCAAGACAACTTCCTGACACAATTGGTGAGTGAGACAACTATGGAAGGTGCCCCACTGGACCTGCTGTTTGTTAACAGAGAAGGCCTTGTGGGACATCTGACATTTGGCAGACACCTGGGGCACAGTGATCATGAGATGATAGAATTCTCAGTTCTAGGAGAAGCAAGGTGGGAGATCAGTAGAACAGTCACCTTTCACTTCTGGAGGGCAGACTTTGGTCTGCTCAGAAGGCTGCTTGATCAAGTTCCATGGGAGACAGTCCTGAAGGGCAAAGGAGCTCATAAGGGCTGGATGCTCTTCAAGAAAGAATTACTGGCGGCACAAAAGCAAGCCATTCTTGTGTGCCGGAAAATGAGCCGTCAGGGAAGAAAGTTGGCCTAGCTGAGTAAAGAGCTCTGGATGGAAATCAGGAAAAAGGAACATATATGAACTCTGGAAGAAGGGGCAAGCAACTCGTGAGGACTACGAAGATGAAACGAGATCTTGTAGAGAGAAAATCAGAAGGGCTAATGACCAATTGGAATTTAGACTGGACCATTCTATTAAAGATAATAAAAAATCCTTTGACAAATATATGAATAACAAAAGAACGACCAAGAAAAATCTCCATCCTTTACTGGACATGGGGAACAATAGTGACAAGAGGTGAGGATATGGCTGAGGTGCTTAATGCCTTTTTTGCCTCAGTCTTTAATAGTAAGGTGAGATATTCCCAGGATACTCAATCTCATGAGCCAGTAGACAGAGAGGAAGAAAAGAACAAAGCTCCCTTGATCCAAGAGGAAATGGTTAGAGACCTGCTAGGCAAATTAGATATTCAGAAGTCTGTGGGGCCAGATGGGATTCATCCAAGGGTATTGAGGGAGCTAGCAGAGGTGCTTGCCAGACCTCTTTCCATCATCTACCAGAAGTCCTGGCTGACTGGGGAAGTTCCATTGGAATGGAAGCTGGCAGATGTTATATCCATTAACAAGAAGGGCCGGAGAGAGGACCTAGGAAACTACAGGCCTGTCAGCCTGACCTCAGTGTCAGGGAAGACCATGGAGCAGGTCATCTTGGATGGCATCTCACAGCAAATACAGGACAAGCAAGTGATCAGGCCCACTCAGCATTGGTTTGTGAAAGGCAGGTCATGCCAAACTAACCTGATTGCCTTCTATGACAAGGTGACCCACCTGAAAGGCTGTGGATGTAGTGTACCTGGACTTTAGTAAACCCTTTGACACAGTATCCCAGTATCACAGTATGGCGACTAAAGACATGGATTCCTTTTCGGGGCGTTCAGATGAAATCGCTTTATTATGCACAAGCAAGGCTTTATATATCCTTATCTGCCTTGTTAGCAGCTACCCCAGTGAATTTCCACTTCTCAAGATCCCACAGCTGCAGCAGTTCAACATAACTCTACTGGATACAAATATTTCTCTTATCTAGTAACCAAAAACTCGCAACAGTTCCTTTGCCATTATCTCAATTCCATGTTCTCTCCTCCTCCATATCTGTCCCATGGTTTTTGCTAACGAGTGCGAGGATATGGACTGTATTGTCATACATGCTCGACATGCCAATGAGCACAAGGCCATACTATCCTACACATACGCGCCAGTGGAATTTTCCGTCCCCACATCACTGTATCCATCGGAAGATAGGGAGGCTCTACAAAGGGATTTGAACAGGCTGGATTGGTGAGCTGAGGCCAATGGGCTGAGGTTTAACAAGGCCAAGTGCAGAGTTCTGCACTTGGGACATAAAACCCCTGTGCAGCACTACAGGCTTGGGTAAGAGTGGCTGGAAAGCTGCCTGGCAGAGAAAGACCAGGGGGTGTTGGTCGGTAGCCTACTGAACATGAACCAGCAGTGTGCTCAGTAGGCCAAGAAGGCCAATAGCATCCTGGCTTGTATCAGAAACAGTGTGGCCAGCAGGTCCAGGGAGGTTATTCTTCCTCTGTACTCGCTACTGGTGAGACTGCACCTCGAATACTGTATTCACTTCTGGACCCCTCACCACAAGAAGGATGTTGAGGCTCTGGAGCGTGTCCAGAGAAGAACAACAAAGTTGGTGAGGGGGCTGGAGAACAGGCCTTATGAGGAACAGCTGAGAGAGCTGGGGTTGTTTAGCCTGGAGAAGAGGAGGCTGAGGGGAGACCTCATTGCTCTCTATAACTACCTTAGGGGAGGTTGTAGAGAGAAGGGTAATGGCCTCTTCTCCCAAGTGACAGGGGACAGGACAAGAGGGAATGGCCTCAAGCTGTACCAGGGGAGGTTCAGGTTTGACATCATGAAAAAAAATTTCACGGAAAGGGTCATTGGGCACTGGAACAGACTTCTCAGGGAGGTGGTTGAGTCACCTTCCCTGGAGGTATTTAAAAGACGGGTGGATGAGGTGCTGAGGGACATAGTTTAGTAATTGATAGGAATGGTTGGACTCGATGATCCTGTGGGTTTTTTCCAACCTAGTGATTCTGTGACTTTGACACAATCCCCGACAACATCCTTCTCTCTGAACTGGAGAGATATGAATTTGATGGGCAGACAGTTCAGTGGATAAGAAACTGGTTGAATGGTCATATTCAGAGAATAGTGGTCAGTGTCTCGAAGTCCAAATGGAGATCCGTGACAAGTGGTCTCCCTCAGGGGTCTGTACTGGAACCAGTGCTGTTTAATATCTTCATCAAAGATATTGACAGTGAGATTGAGTGCACTCTCAGCAAGTCTGCAGATGACACCAAGCTGAGTGGTGCAGTTGCCACACTGGAAGGAGGGGATGTCATCCAGTGGGTCCTGGACAGGCTGGAGAAGTGAGCCTATGTGAACCTCAAGAGGTTAAACAAGGTCAAATGCGAGGTCCTACACCTGAGTTGGGGCAATCTACAATTTCAGTGCAGGTGATTGAGAGCAGCCCTGTGGTGGAGGACTTGAGGGTGCTGGTTGATGAGAAGCTTGAAATGAGCCAGCAGTGTGCGCTTGCAGCCCAGAAGGCCAACTGTGTCCCAGGCTGCATCAAAAGAAGTGTGGCCAGTAGGTCGAGGGAGGTAATTCTCCCCCTCTGTTCTGCTTTTGTGAGACCCCACCCAGAGTACTGTATCCAGTTCTGGAAACCCCAACATAAGAAGGATATGGAACTGTTGGTAGGGGTCCAGAAGAGGCCACAAAGATGATCCGAGAGCTGGAGTACCTTTCCTATGAGGACAGGCTGAGGGAATTGGGGTTGTTCAGCCTAGAGATGAAAAGCATCCGGGGAGACCTTATAGCAGCCTTCCAGTACCTGAAGGGGGCCTACAAGAAATCTGGGGAGGGACATTTTACAAGGATATAGAATCATAAAATAACCAGGTTGGAAGAGACCCACTGGATCATCGAGTCCAACCATTCCTATCAAAGATGAGGGGCAATGACTTTAAATGGAGAGGGGAAGATTTAGGCTAGACATAATGAGGAATTTCTTCGCACTGAGGGTGGTGAGGCACTGGCACAGGTTGCCCAGGGAAGTTGTGGCTACCCCCTCCTTGGAGGTGTTCAAAGCCAGGTTGGATGAGGCCTTGGGCAGCCTGATCTAGTGGCAGGTGTCCCTGCCCATGGCAGGGGGGTTGGAACTAGATGATCTTTAAGGTCCATTCCAACCCAAACTGTTCCATTATTCTGTGAACTTGAAAATAGGAATGTGGTGTCTTTCATTTCTGCCACATCTCAGTTTTGCATTACTCAAATTGCTACTTGCTGTGTTCATTCAGGATGTTTGTGTGTTTTAATAATTTTAAAGGATTGACAAACGAGACAGCTTGCAATGCTTCTGAGGAGTAACTTCTAAAATTGCCAGTAAATGGTAGTGGTACTTTTATTCAATGTATCAAAATAACTGCTGACCTTACTGTAATGTACAGAGAAATCATAGATATCCCCCAAATATGTTGGAGTCAAATTCTCAAAATATGGTCAAGCATTGTTTTTATTACTATGGCCTGTTTCATTAACTCCAACTGTGTATATATGTCAGTGTATACACTGAGTATACATTGCAGCACAATGCAAATATAAACTTGGGGGCTCTATAGCTTCTTTTATAGAGGTGTTATTTTTTTGTAGCACCATTTAGCACAGCAGCACTGCTCCCAGAGAGTGCTTGGCTATCTGTACCATGCTGGATGTATTAGGGAGATGGATGGAGCTTAATTCTATGTTTTTTTTACTAACTGAAGTAGCATGTGATACTATATGTGACCTCTTGTACCCGTTTCCAGTAGGGAAAGCTAAAATAAATCTTCAATGGCAATTCCCCTGTTTCTGAACTGGTACCTTTCTTGACCATGATCTGGAGGCTGAGGAAATATATATTTTGGTCCTTTTAGGTTGTCCAACTTTTACTCACAGGGTCTCTTTCCCTTGACTATGCAAACATTTCTGTTAATGTATATATAAATTAAAGGTAGGCCTTCCTTCTATCAAATGAAACTTCCTTTTGCTGCAGAAATGTTAGGGCTGCAGGGATTGCCTGAGCTTGTCACCGGTTCTGGAGGGCAGTGGAGATAACAGCTGTTTTCAGTGTGACCAGGTGAATGATATCCTCTGACTAGTGGCAGAGCTGAAAGAGGAAGTGGAAAGGTTAAGGAGTATCAGGGTGTGGGAGAGGGAGATAGACTGGTGGAACCACACCCTACCATCCCTGAGGCCAAAGCAGCAGATGGAGGCTCTGCAAGAAACTGAGGATCCTCTACTCCCTTGCCACTGCGCAGAAAAAGAGGACAGAAGAGATGAGGCAGAATGGAAACAGATCCACGCTTGGGGCAGCAAGTGACTCCCCTCTCAGTCTCCTTCATCTTCCCAGTTGCCCTTACACAACAGGTATGAGGCTCTGGAACTCGAGGGCCAGGCAAATGAGGAGGTAGGTGAAGGCCCATCCAGGGGGTCGCCTACAGAGAGTCAGTCAGCTCCACACATAATGACTGCCTCTGTTAAGGGAAAATGGAAGGTAACTGTCATTGGTGATTCCCTTCTGAGAGGAACAGAGGGCCAAATATGCCAACCAGATCTTTCCCACAGGGAGGGCTGTTGCCTCCCTGGGGCCTGGGTTTTAGTTGTTACTAGGAAGCTCTCTGCTCTGTTACGGCCCTCTGATTATTACCCACTATTAGTTATACAGGTTGATAGTGGTGAGGTTGCAGTGAGAAGTCCAAAAGCCAACAAAAGGGACTTCATGGCACTGGGGCGATCGACTGAAGGATCAGGAGCCCAGGTAGTGTTTTCCTCAATCCCATCAGTGGCAGGGAAGAGCACTGAAAGGAACGGGAAAACTCATGTGATTAACATGTGGCTCAGAGGCTGGTGTCATTGGTGGAATTTTGGTTTTTTTGATGATAGGGAGGTTTACAAGGCACCAGACCTGCTGGTGGCAGATGGAGTTCAGCTGTCTCAAAGGGGGAAAAGGATTCTCGCTCATGAGTTGGCGGGGCTCATTGAGAGGGCTTTAAACTAGGTGCAGAGGGGGAAAGGGATAGAACTAGACTCACTAGAGAGCAGTCATGAAGTGGTGTGCCGATGCTGAGGGTGAAACCCATAGTCCAGCTCAAGTGCATCTACACCAATGCATGCAGCATGGGCAACAAACAGTAGAGGCTGGAAGCCATTGTGCAGCAGGATAGCTATGACTTAGTCACCATCACAGAAATGTGGTGTGATGGCTGTCATGACTGGAGAGCTACAATGGATAGCTATAAGCTCTTCAGAAGGGACAGGCAGGGAAGGAGAGGTGGTGGGGTGGCTCTGTATGTTAGGGAGGGGTTTATATAGAGCTGAATGATCGTGATGACAAGGCCGAGTGCTTATGGGTAAGGATGAGGAGGAAGGCCAAAAAAACAGATATCCTACTGGGAGTCTGTTATAGACCACCTGACCAGGATGAAGAGGTTGATAAAGCATTCTGCAAGCAATTGGCAAAAGTCTTGCAATTGCTAGCCCTTGTTCTCATGGGGGACTTCAACTTACCTGATATCTGCTGGAAATACAACACAGCAGAAAGGAAACAGTCTAGGAGGTTTCTGGAGTGTGTGGGAGGTAACTTTTTTAAACAGTTGCTAAGTGAGCCTACCAGGGGAGGCACCTCGCTTGACTTGCTGTTTACAAACAGAGAAGGACTGGTGGGAGATGTAGTGGTTGGAGTCTGTCTTGGGCTTAGTGACCATGAAGTGATATTTTTCCATTCTTGATGAAGTAAGGAGAGGGGAGAGCAAAACCACTACCATGGAGTTCTGGAGGGCAGACTTTGGCCTGTTCAAGACACTGGTTGAGAGGGGCCCTTGGGAAACAGTCCTGAAGGGCAAAGGGGTCCAGGAAGGCTGGACATTCTTCAAGAAGGAAATCTTAAAGGCACAGGAGCAGGCTGTCCCCATGCACCACAAGACAAACTGGAGGGAGAGACTGTGGGCATAAAAATCTTTTATGCACTGTTGTGCATATGCTGGGAAAAGCGGCTGATGCCTTGGCATACCCATGATATTAGCAGCAAGCTCAGAGCAAATGGCTGGGGCTCTCATGCTTGCTAGCTTGTTGAGACTTTGGAATCTTTACTAAGAACCATGAGTTAATAAGAAAAGAATGCATTAGACAGAAAACATGAAGATCAGGGGCACATCTGTGGTTGCACTCTATCACTGTAACTGTGGGATTCTTAGAAGTGGAAATTCACTGGGGTAGCTGCTGAGTGGGTACAGAAACAAATAAGGTTTTGTGTCCCCTTAATAAAGTGATCTCGTTTGTTGCCTCATGGACGGGGTCCGTGCCTTAATCACTACAAATGGCACCCAACTTGAGAGGGACCCACACCTCTCAGGGCAAACCCTGTAATTCAGAGTCAGAATCGCTGGGTAGAAGCAACAGTAGCGATGCCTGGTTGGATGAATTTGGGCCAGTGTTGAGCACTGAAGCAGTCCAAATGAGTAACGGTGAGCAACCGGGAACTCGGGACTAATGGGGTCTTCGATGTCCATGGAGGAGCGGAGTACACTTGATATTTTAAATCAAATTTAAAGAAACAAGATGTTAAGTGTGCTAAGCAACGACTTAGGGCTTTGTTGAAATGGATACAGGGTCGGGATCCAGGTTTAGATGTGAATCATGCAGGTGATATAGAAGTCTGGGACGCCATGTGAGTTAGATTGTGGGACGCGGCTTCCAGGGATGACCCTGTGGTGCTAAGCCTGTTATCTACCTGGAGGTTAATGATCGAATATTAAAACACTTAAGATCACACAGAGATTTAAGGAACTGTGAAAGACGCAGGAGGCTCTGATTGATTTCCACCTGCAGAGGGGTGGTGACCTTAAACTGTTAAAACTTTTCCTGAGATTTGTTAGTGGGAGGCCGGATAGTTGAAACCCTGTAGAAAAGAATGTACTAACTGCTCCGCCGCCACAGGATGCGGGGGGGCCAAGGGGAGTCGCCGGCCGAAGCTGCTGTAGCCGCCGGCACCCATGGAGCACAGCCAGGCTCACTTTCTGAAACCCAGGCAGTTTCGGAATTACAGGTGCGGCTTTTGCCTTATCAAACACTTATAAAGGTACCGGATGTTGGAAAGCTGAAGCAGGCATGAACCGTATATAGCATTTATAGACAGATTGAAGGATGCACTCAACCAGCAGGGAGACAACAGTGTTTTGCGGAATCAAACTCTATAACTCCGTTAAGGGTTATAAAGCAGGTATGTGTTTATTCGCTGGCGGGTGCGAGGGGGTCCTCCTCCAAGCTCGCACCCCGAACAATCTAACAAGCAGATAGTTATAGTGGGAAGACATGATTATTCATAAGTGCCTATTACATATTCATGATCCTTATTATAATTAGATTCGAGAAGCTTCTTCTATACTTGCGCAGGCCCGATGTTGTGGTCTGGGACTCAGGGCTGAAGTCACCTTCATCTTCCTCAAGAACTGCCCCTGAATTCAAACTGTGCGCAGGCGCAGTCTCATTCTGGTCGAGCTGCAATTGTTTCTGCATTCCAGCTTCTCTCTTATCAACATCCAAGGTCTTCAAGGCCTTTGCCAGCAGACAGTGCGTATTTCAGTAAGCTAAGCTGTCTAAGTTTACCTAACATTTCTGCAGCTTTTCTAATGAACATTTATGCCCACACATCAATTCCCCCCTGTCTTTTAAACTTAGGCAAATTCGTTTGCCTCACACATGATCTACTTTTGAAAGGGGAACTGGATAGTATTTTGCTTGTAAATTACTTTTCAATGTGTTTTCATGGGCATTAGATATGGAAGTCAATACTGTTAATCGTTGTGGCATTCTCTAATTCCAAACAAACAACACAGTAGAGAAAACAAAGCTAACTAAAACTAACATCAAAAGGATAATAATGGGGTGACAAAGCTTATTTAGAATGCCAGTTGCAGCGGGGACCATTCAAATAGCATGTCCCACTAATGATGGTTTGCATTTTCCTTTACCCTTTTCAGGACCCTGTTTATTTCCTCTGTGTCATGGTGGACTGTTTTCAGGGTCTCTCTCCCACTTTCTTGGACTTTATCTGAGATCTTGATCAAGTCCCGATCCCGATGTCTCATTAATTGTTTTACCGATATAAGATTCATTCCAATAGGTACAGGTGATAATTTGTGATACATAGTGTAATTAGACTTTATCAATTGGTAGGATATGACTGGTGCCAAGTAAGAAAAGTCACACCCGACAATCTTAACAAAATTAGAAATGCAAAAATTAGAATGATTCTTGCTATCTAGAATTGTCTCATCTATTACTATAGAAATGCAAGCAGTTCTTAAACATATACAACCTAGGCCAATACATATGAGTACGGTCTTCTGATTAGTGTTGGGATGAATCTCAAAGTGACAGATGAGTCACTGGAACTCCAAAATGGTGTATTATCTCTTGTATTAATGTTCTGGTTACCTCTCGAGCCTTGGCTGTTCTGGTAGGGAATGCCTCTGGCCAATCTGAAAAGGTATCGGTTAGTACTCACAAATATCAATAACCCCTTTTGTTGGAAGTTCTAAAATAATCAATTTGCCATTGTCATCCAGGCCCATTACCTTTCCCCATTTGGCCCATTTCCAGTGTGGGGGTATTTTGGATTAGTCTGGAGGCAAATATCACACTGCTGAATCACTTGTCTCACAGCAATGTATACATTTCTTGCAACAATTTCTCTAATTAGGCATTTCTACAGGGCCTCTGTTCCCCAATGCCTTTTTCTATGCCCCTCTTTTACTAAAACCCATATGATTAATTTACCTTGTGGAGTGAGAACTCATCCCTCCTCATTATATGACCCTTCCAAATCTGCAGTGAGCTTTTGATCTTCTTTGGTATATTGGGACTCTCCTTCCAGGGAGATTCACCCATTAGGGGTCAAAGCCCCTTCTGGTTTTACCTCTCCTTTGGCTGCCTGTTTTGCCTCTGTGTCCTCCAGTTCATTTTCTCTTTCCAGTTCTGAATTCACTTTCTGTTGTGTTTTGATTTGCATGGTTGTTACCTTCTCGGGGAGCTGGACTGCTTCCAATAGCTTCAGGATGTCCATGTTCGATGTGTTTACCCTGTAAGCTCAATAACTCTTTTTCCTTCCAGATTGCTCCGTGAGCATGTACAGTTCCGAATGGACACCTCAAATCTGTATAGATATTTGCAGCTTTGCCTTTAGCCAACTTCAAAGCGCGGGTCAGAGCAATTATCTCTGCCTTTTGTGCAGAGGTATTCATGGGTAAAGGTCCTAAATCTGTTATGTCTTGACTAGTGATAATGGCAATGTCTTTTACCGCTTAGGACATAACTGCTTCCATCCATGAACCAATCTTCAGCACTTCCCATAGGACTGTCCTTTGAGTATATTGCCTCAGTAGCTTCCAGTCAGTCATGATGTACTGGTTCCCCTGTGTTTCTGCGAAGAAAAGAGGCTGGATTGACAATGTTAGTAATTACAATTTTCTACCATGGCAGTCTGATATTTCAAGAACCTTTGTAGAAAAAGTCAGCATCCACCTTTCACTTCCAATACAGCAGACATTGTATGGGACACCAACATAATCATTCTCTGGCCCAGGGTGAATTTTCAAGCTTCCTTATAACCACTCGCAGGCATCCAGGCCAACCTTTTGCAGTTGCAGTCGATTGTTTGGAAAAGTATGCAACTGCTTGATGATACGGGCCCGGATCCTGTGGCAATATTAGAAGAGAAAAAAGATAGCTTACTCACATCTCAGAGTCTCAAGACTAGAGCTGACATCAGGGCCTTTTTCAGTAGTTCAGAGGCCTGTATAGCTTCTTTATTTCTTTGAAGGTGTTTCTGTTCAGTGGTTGTTAGTGTGTACAGGAGTTTAACAAACAGTCGATCCACAATCAGCACCACCCAGACATTCCCAGGAAAATTTGTAACTCTCTCACTGTTTGCAGTCTTGGAGTTTGCGTATTGCCTCTTTTCGGGTTTGTCCCAAAGTCCTCTGTCCAGCACTGACTTTGTAGCCCAGGTAAATCATCTTGTGCTGCATTATCTAGGCCTTCTTTTTGGATTCCTGATATCCCTGGAGTCCTAGAAAATTCAATAAACTCACCGTCCAGGTCATGCAAGCATCCCTTGTCCTGGTGGCAATCAGGATATCGTTCACATACTGTAACAGTTTTTCTTCCTCAGACGGGGCTTTTCAGGACTCAAGATATTTTGCAAGTTGATTGCCAGATATAGTAGGGTTGTTTTGAACTCTGCAGTCCAAGTAAGCTGATTTCTACTTTTGAGATTCCCCCTTCAAATGCAAATATTTACTGTCTGGCTTCGTGGAGAGGGAGGCAAAAGAAGGCATCCTTCAGATCTAAAATGGTAAACTAAGTTAATTCAGGTGTCAATACAATTAATAGAGTATATGGATTTGCCACCACTGGATAGAGGTCTTTATTATTTTATTTACAGGTCATAAGTCCTGGACTACTTGATATGATCCATCAGGCTTACAGGCAGGTATTGGCTGAATTTCTTCCCTGTCTTCTCTCTTTAGGGGATCTTATTTAATTCTTACTGGCGTCCACCCTTCTTTGATTTGACCTCAACAGGTGGAGCATTCTTTGCTTTTCTGGGCACACCAGTGCCCCATACCCCAGGATATACCTGGTTCATAATTTCCTCATCGACCTTTCCTCCTGTGGGCACACTAGCTAGAGATAAGGTCATTATTTGTATGCATTGTTGATAATTTACCTCCAGAGTAATTTCTCCTTTTACAAATTTAATCACAGCCCCTAATTGTTCTAGTAAATCTCTCCCCAAGAGTGCCTTTGGGGAAGTGGGGCATGTGAAATTGGTGTATACCCCATTGTTTCCCCAATTTGTATTTCAAAAGTTTGCAAAATATGCCTTTTCTTTTTGGCCAGTTGCTCCCTTTACCATCCTGTAGTCATTTCCCAGGGGTATCAAAGCTTGGTTTAAAACTGAATATGTTGCCCTGGCATCAATTAAGATTCTACCTTACTTTACTCTTTCCCCAGATTCATTATAACCAGACAATCTGCTAGGGTGGATTTCCTAGATCTCCATCAATCCTCCTACAGGCCAGTCAGTCTGACCTCAGTGCTAGGGAAAGTCATGGAACAGGTGATCTAGAGTGCTATCATGAAGCACATGCAAGAGAACCGGGTGATCAGGCCCAGTCAACATGGGTTTACCAAAGGCAGGTCCTGCCAAACCAACCTGATCGCCTTCTATGACAAAGTCACTCGGCTGCTGGATGAGGGAAAGGCTGTGGATGTGGTCTTTCTGGACTTCAGTAAAGCCTTTGACACAGTTTCTCACAGCATTCTGCTACGGAAACTGTCAGCCTCTGGCCTGGACAGACGCACACTCTCCTGGGTAGAAAACTGGCTGGATGGCCGGGCCCAGAGAGCGGTGGTAAATGGTGTTAAGTCCAGCTGGAGGCCAGTGTCAAGTGGTGTTCCTCAGGGCTCAGTGCTAGGTCCAGTCCTGTTCAATGTCTTCCCTCCCTTTACCAGTATGTAGTCATTTCCCAGGGGTATCAAAGCTTGGTTTAAAGCTGAATATGTTGCCCTGGCATCAATTAAAATTCTACCTTACTTTACTCTTCCCCTAGATTCATTATAACCAGACAATCTGCTAGGGTGGATTTCCTAGATCTCCATCAATCCTCCTTCACATGGGCCACTATCTGTGCTTTCTGATTACTCCTCTCTCTTTCATTTCTTTTTCGCCTCATTCAACAATACTTGCAGGTTCCTATCTCCTATGGAACACAGCTTTTGAAATTTATGCTTGATATCCCCTGCTGAGTGACCCAAGAACAAAGAAACCAGTTGTTGTATTCCTACCTCTGACCCAAGATCCAGTGGTGTGCTGTGGGACACTGCATCCCTTCATCAATCCAGGAATTCAGATGGTGACCCGGAAGGACCTTGCTTAACTGCTTATAATACTGACACATTTATTGTTTTGGGAATGGCCCTCTCCATCCCTTCTATTGACCTCTGATATGCTTGCAGCCTTTCTTTATGTGCATTCCTATTTGTATCCCACTTTGGGTCTTGAAGAGGGAAATAACCTTTAATGTTCACCCCTTCTCATTTATAATAATCTTTGTCCAAATCCCCCACAGTCTTTAAGACTGTTTAATTGTTTCTCTGTCTCTGTCAAACAGTCCAATAATAACGGTAGATCGCCCCTATCGGGGTTGTGCTGTCTTATAATAAACTGAAAATATTTGGCTGCACTTACCAGATCATTCTGGTACTCTCAGGCAACCCTTTCCATGCTTCTAAATCAACAGTAGAAAAGGTACCTTGATTAGCATTGTCTCTCCATCAGGTCCTACTGCCTCCCAGAGAGCTGCCTGCAGGACCCTTGGAGCAGACTTTTTCTGATGTGAAAGGATACAGGGCTATCCAGAGGAGTGGGGGTCCTTTCCGAGTCAGCATCTTGTTCCTGTGATTGAGGGGAAGGCTTAAAAAGATCAGTTAGATCCTGTTCTCATGCCTGGTGAGTTTTGTTTAACTTTGTGCACTTTTGTCCAATGCTGCACACTGAACAACAATTGCCTCAGTTTACCTCCAGATTCCTTGTTATTTTCTCGCTCAAGGGCAAGTGCCAGAGTCTCCTGTGGAGGGAGGCACAATTCCTCAGTCACTTTATCACTCCAGATTGTTACAGAGGGTTAAAAACATATCCTCATAAGACACTTCATCTGACTTTCCTTCTCTCCTCAAAACCCATATTAATTGTAAGACGATGTTATAATCCATTGTCTAATTAAGTGGCCATTTTGCCCCATCATCAAATTTGTAAAGTAGCCACCACTGATTACAATATTTAATAAGGGTCTTTCTGTTTTCAGTGTTCCCAGTTCCAAACAACATGCTTCCAATGTGTTAAAACACACCCCAGAGGGCTGGTTTGTTTTCCATTTTTAGTTTCTTTAGTTTGCCTTTTCCTTAGTTTCACCTCCTTCTTTCTCGGTTTTCACTAAAACCTTTTTATACTGTTCTTTAACCCGTTCCTGGTCTTTCCCTTCAAGGTTCTGGATTTCTGGAATCAAACTTTCTTTTGCACTACTGATCATACTTTCTGTTAAATTACATTAAGTTTTGTCCTTGCCAATTAGGCAGTTGTTCAACCTTTCTTACATTACTGATAAATATAATATACGCACACATATACCAAACATGAATGTATTGTTCCCCAATTATACACAATAAAACTGTCCGCAGAAGTAATCACACAGCAAATTTTGGATAAATCAATAGTCGGCATTCTTAAAATTTTAAGGATAATTTCTCCTATCTCTTAACAAAGCCTGTTTAGGAATCCCTATAATAGCCGGTTTGCTCATTATTCTTATGCAAACAGAATAGTTCATAACCCAGTATCTCCCTACAGAGATAACATGTTTAACTCCCACAAACTCAGCAAAGGAGAAGAAGTGGGGGTGCACCCATACACACACACAGCTGCAAGGCTGGGTTTTTCCATTTTCTTTTTCTCTTTTCCCTTTTGCTAGATATTTTCAGAGAGAGCAATCTGTCCTGCCTAGTTTTACCTGCATAGTACTTGAAACTCCTTGGTGGCACAGGTCGGCTACTTGAACCCACCCCAGCGTACCCACTTCTCTCCCCACCAGTATCCAAAGTTTTAAATTCTTGCCAAACTCCAGCATTTTATCATACATTAAAAATTCACAAAACACAGAACAAATTAACAACACACAACAATCAGAACTCCTCACTCGCTTTGCAGCGATGCTGCATCTCAAACACACAGCCATTCATTTCAGGGCCAGGCCAACTCACACAGTGTTAGTTACGGCCAGTCAAATTGGATCCACAATTTCCGATGGTATGGATAACCAAACCACACACGGTACTGGGCACATACAACACTTGAAAGACGATGTTGGGGTTTTGTTTTGGTTGCTTTTTTTTGTTGTTTTTTTGGGGGGGGGGGGTTTGGGGTTTTTTTTTTGATAGCTGTCCCTAACCTTGGAATCCCTCCCTACAGCTACCTCACTACGCATCCGGATGCCTTACAAGGTTTTGGCAAGGTATAGGGAATCCCTCCCCACAGCCTTCCTAACTACGTGTCCTTTTGGGCTCACCAATTCCCAGGGGCGAGCATTACAGCTTCTCGTCATCGCGTGAGGCGTCCCATCACGACTTACAGACTCTGCCCCTCCTTCCAAATCTCAGGGGGGAGCACTCTAGCTCCTCGTCATCGCGTGTCCCATACACGACTTACAGACTCATCCCCTCTTTCCAATTACCAAGTATCCATATCCCCAAGTCACATACCTTGTCCGCCCACTGATGGTCCGTCTCTCTCCCTGCAGCGATTGGATGAGGATGGGAGATTCTCTGGAGAAATAGTCCAGCGGCACCTAGAATGTCCCACTCCCGACCGGTCCTGCAGCCGGACAGAGAGGGTGTCCTATCTGCAGAGCAGCTAAAAGGCCTTAATTTTGCATTCAGTTGTAAGAAATCCTAATGACTGTGAGAAACACTCATTCACTGGTAAAATATTAAAAAGGACAAAGTCTTCAAAGCAAAGATAATATTTTTATTTTACAATTCAGCGCTGAATTGGATGCCCTTCTAAAAAAGGCATAAGGTCCTACAATAAACAGCAAGTATATATATTAGTATTAAACAAAGAATATAAATCTCTTCAAGGTTGCTCATTATATTTTTGGCATATTCAACCATGTCCAGAGACTCCCGTCAGGTTATTATTGCCAATTGTATCTTGTTAGACAGCTAAGCATCATGTCTGGATATCGTCTACATATTATTTCTCGATACATGACAGATTTATATGACAAGATAATTAAACATGCACACCAGCTGCAGCAAAACTTATCAACTAATTCCCACAATGACAAATGTAGAAAGATATTGTGTGGTCTGAAAAATCCTACAACATCAGCTGGGATTATTTACCTATCAAACACAGCTAATGGTTGCTGCCCTGACTGTAAACTGGGACAGAAAGATGTTCTGTTACAGATGTGGCAAGGAGAGGCATTTTAAAAGAGACCGCCACATGCACTGCCAGGATAGAGGGCCTAAAATCTGCCCTTGGTGTGGAAAGAGTAAACATTTTGCCAGTTGGTGTAGATCAAAATGGGATAAGAATGTGAGAGTACGGTCAGAAAACCAGGAGCACAGCGCGGTTCGGTTCAGAGACGCGTACTGACACAGATGACTGCAGTAAGCAGCAGCTCTCATCTTAGTGCAAGATACAGCAGCAGCACTGGGATGGACATGACCACCTCCATTGCAGTAGTGCTGCAATCGTCCACAGTTCACACAATACCACTGAACATAAAAGGACTATTGTGGGGTGGCTTTAGTGCCTTGTTATTAGAATGATTATCAATAACTCGGGTGGGAATCTTTGTTTTACCTGGGGTCATAGATGCAGACTTTACTGGACTAATTCAAACAATGGTATGGACACATTCTCCACTAGTATTAATACCAAAGGATAGCCGTACAATTAGTACAATTAATTTTGTTTAAAGCAGCTGTGTTCCAAGCTGACTCTATAGAGCATGGCTCACAAGGGTTTGGGTCCACAGGAGACTCTGAAATACACTGGGTTTAGTCCTTACAAACTCTGCATCCTATGTTGAAGTGCACATTAAGTTTAAAAAGGGGGAAAGCCAGAACATCTTAAAATGGCTGTAGTGCAACCCTTTGTTGTGCATGTACCACTTATCTTGTGGGGCAGAGATGTGTTAAGCGCAATGGGAATAGGCATTGGAACCGTGAACAAGTGAAAAAATGGGTGCATTGCAAAAATTAGTGAAGGAACAAATAGATCAAGGGCATATAGTCCCAACTAATAGTCCTTGGAACACATCTGTATTTGTGATAAAAAAGAAATCTGGAAAATGGCATTTATTACATGACTTTTCTAGACAAACTACAAGAGGCCTTAAATAAGCAGGCAGGCAATACTGCCGCTAGAGAAGTTTTGCTTAAACAATTAACCTTAGTGAATGCAAAAACAGACTTAGTGCACACTTAATTCCATGATCACCTGTCACAAACATTGTTTGTTTTACTGGAACTGACTGATGCTGACTTTACGGGAGCAATACAAGTAATGGCTTGGATGTCCATGCCTCCTCACTTTGTACCAGAGGTCACTAGAATTACTCAGCTGATTTGTTTTCCAGCAATTGTACCCCATGCAGGAAATTGCATGAGGGGAGACGGTCGCTTTGGCTTGACTGACCAGTCCGTGATTCTATGGACACAGAAACTACAGAAATCATGACTGATGTTAACCTGCAAAGTATTGTTGCGGTGGGGGTAAGCTACGACACATAGAAGTTGTGGGCAAAAGGACATCTTTATTGATTTTACATGACTTTTTATACTCCTTCTCGAGCTGCGCGTCCATGCACGATTGGTTTAGCTAGAGACCAACAGTTCATAATTGGATGACTCCTTCTCAGCTGTAACTTCATAATTGGGTGATTCCACCTGCAGCCTGGCAGCTTCTTAATCTTGTTTACTTGGCTCTTCTTGGCACCTTCCAGATTCTCCAAGGATACATGGGCATCTATTCAAGGCCAATGTTTAAGTTCACATGCTCTGACTCCCTGAACCAGCCGAGGTTCCCCACAATTCCCCCTTTTTGTATTTGTGCTACAAAATTGCCCATGTCTTCTGCTGCAGGGCCCTTTGCAACAGAGACACAAGACATGACAATGTTAATAACACAACTACAATAACGAACAAAATCAACAATCTAGATTTTATCACAGATAATAACTGTTAGAATCGGAGAGGGAAGCAAGACGCGCAATCAATATGATTGATAAGCAAGTTCCGATTTATTAGCAAGTTCAGTCAGATTATATAGTTTTCAGAACAAAGGAAAGGTGTTTACTTAACATCAGACTTCTAATTGGCTACTTGCTCAAAGGTTGCTGTTCACACAGCTGTGGAAAGTTTTTACACACACACCCCCTCCTTCCCCCCCGAGCTTTTCCCAGGGGAAGCGACTCTCAGTTCTCAGGGTTGATATCTCCTGTTTTGCAGCCTGTACAGTGCTTCAAGGGCACCTTGTTTTTCGTGATGTTACTCGTGGAGAGCTACAAGGTCGCTAGACAGGCGAGTCTTCGAATAGCTGCTCCAGGGAGCCATGGCCTTGTGAGACCAGCCATCCCTCGATAATTCCCCCTTTTTGATTTTGAGCAAATAGCGTTCGGGTGGTCACAGAAGAAGCAACTTGATACATTAATCTTTGTAAGCAAACACAAATGCAAGGCAAAAGACACACACAGACTAGTATAACTATTCCAAAACTGATTAAATACTGTATTATTGTACAAAGCCAGGTTCCCAAGCCAAAAGAACGTAACCAGCCATCTAATCCAAGGCCTTCTTGTTGTTGTAATTGATTTGTCAGGCGGTGTAGTTCTTTAATTTGTTTGTGGATGGAATGAGAATGATCTGAAAGGTTCATACAGCACATACCTTCAAAGTCTGCAGCCGTGACCTTGTGCTAAAAGCAAAAAGTCAATCGCTGCTCGATTCTGTAAGGTGGCATGGCGAACAGAATCAACATCTAGTAAAAGGTTTGACAATGCTATAGAGGTAGCATTGGTTTGTTTGGCAAGCCAACATCCCAATCAATTTAATGTGGCATTTGCTCCAGATGCAGCAACCACCTTTTAAACGTGAGGGAATTCCGGGCCATGCCTGGTCACCACAAATAAGGAATAGTCCTTCTTGTAGCTTTAAGGGGAAATTAGAAGAAACAGATAGTTTGGAGGCAGTATAGTTACACCAATAAGTGGTGTTCCTATACACATGAAGAGTAGCATTTACTAGGACAGAGAATTTTGTGGCTGGGTTTCGCTGCTGTACACTAGACCAATTAAACATAATGCAAGCATCTGCTTGGACAGACCCTAACAGTTCTAACTCCTGCGGTTCTAAGGGAGCAGGAGGTAGATGTGTTACCCATTGATCCCAGTAGTTAACGTTCTGTCTTGGATCGGAGATGTTGCAGGACGGTACACCTTTAGGACAGGGCCAATTATCAATTGGTATGCCTACCAGGCAGGTAGAAAAAGGGTTGCCTGGGGAGGAAAGGGACAAACATATAGTGTCTTGGTTTGTCAGATTGGCTAGGGTTACCCATACATTCATCTTTTGGCTGTGTGGGAGCCCAGGCATTAACACTAGAAAAACACACAATCATAATAATCAATAGCATATTTCTACGAATAACAACCTTCTACTTGATTATGGTAATAATGCAAATAACTATGGTTAACTGTTAACTGCTTCTATTCTAGTATCTTAAAATATTGTTGCTAAATAAGATAACTTGTGTAACTTAAGTGCTAAAACATTATAAGAGCTAATTAACTTACTTATCTATTATTAATTATGGAACAAACTGTTTAAGCATGCAAAAGTAATATTGGGCCACAACCACAGTCAGGTGTAATTATAAGGCACTTGCGTTTTCTCCAGAGATGTTGTGACTTTTCTATTATATGATCAGTATTAAGATCAGACCAATCTAGGGGTATATTCAAGAAGTGACTTAACAATTCGCAAAGAGACTCAAGATGGCGTTGTCGTCTGTGGAGTCTTCGCTGTTCGGCTGAGGTGGAGGAGGTCGTGATGTGACAGGTTGGGTCCACCTGCTAGGGACCCACAATGGACCTGTATCTGTTAAAACACAAGCATAACCTTGCCCCCATGTTAGTAACTTATACACACCTGTCCATTGCCCATAGTAACTAATACACACCTGTCCATTGCCCATAGTAACTGTTTTTCAATAGCATTTTCACATTGTCGTGTACTTGCTCTAATTTGATGACACGGTTTGCATATGCTTCAATATCGGCACAATTTGATCATCTCCTGCTAATTGCAGAAAATTCAAGGTCGCTAGACAGGGGAGTCTTCGAATAGCTGCTCCAGGGAGCCATGGCCTTGTGAGACCAGCCATCCCTCGATAAATAACCACCTTGACAGTCCCCATCCTTTAAACAAGCCATTCAACTAATTCCACCCATCAACTCCTTATCCGATGCAACACATTCCCACAAAGTCTTCAGATTCATGTCCTTGGACTAATAATGAGAATCTATTACGGCTCTATTTTGTGATACAGCATACCTAACACTACCAACATCAGTTAACAAACCACTCAGTGAAATCAATGTAGCATTGGTTTGCCTACCCAACCAACATTCCAGGTTCATTAGCTTTTTAAGGCGGCCACAGCAGCAACCCCCAATGCCAATGCTGAGGCTGCTATAATTTTCCCATGTCCTAATTAGCTTCAAATTAATGGATATAATCTTTTAGTTCATTTTTCTGTAATAAGGTTGGATGTTGATAACATAAGCTGCCCAAAGCTACATGGCCCATCCTTAAGTTTCAGAGGAATTCCACCGGTCACGTTCTATCCCCACAAACTAGAAAGATCCCTACAGGCAACAACAGCTAGAACAGAAAGAGAGCGTGACATATTAGAGGAAGTGCGTCTGCTTCGGTTGTGGGACCATTTGTTCTTCACTTGCACAGACCATCCACAACAGGCCGAACACAGCAAGCAGGAACCCACCGAGGGCCACTACCTGTGGAAACACAAGCATACCCTCTTCCCTAGGTGAATAAATCACGTGGAGGTGACCATTGTCCGCTTTGCAGGAATTTACCTTAAACTTAACGCTGGGGGAAATAGTGGTCATACTACATAGGGATTCAAAGTGGCAAATCATAGGTGGTTCCTGCATATCCTCTATTATGTTAACAAAATTCAGTACATACATGGCTTTATTTAACCGTGCTTCAGGGGGTTCAGCAACCATTCTCCCTTTTTGTTTCTGAAGAAGGTGTTTTAGCGTGCCATGTGCATGCTCCACAATGCTCTGTCCAGTAGGATAATGAGGGATCCGGGTAACATAGATAATCCCCCAAAGCTGTAAAAAAGCTTTTACTTGGGTGGAAACGTAAGCAGGACCATTATTGGTCTTAATTTGATGTGGAACACCACACACGGCAAAAGTCTGTTGCCAATGTCAAATAGCATCTCGAGCTGTTTCTCCTGTGTGTGCAGGCTGCAAAAATAGAACGAGCCTCTGTAGTTGTTAAATGAAATTGACATTTCAAGGTACAAAAACCTTGATGGAAAAACGGATGGGATTCAATTGCTTGTTGTGTCATATTAGGCACTGGTCCCATTGCCTCAGCTGAGACCAATTGGTCTGCTTGTGCATTACTAGCTACTAGAAATCCAGGTAAAGTGGTATGGCTTTTAATAGACAGGACATAATATGAGTGTGATCTTTTTTGAATCGTCAGCCATAATGACTGTAGCACACCAAATAATAAGGCATTACTCACGTTTCCCAAGAGTGCCTTATCCAGTCACTGGACTAGTCCCACTATGTAAGCTGAATCTGTAACAATATTCATTGCACAAGTAAATCGCTGGATTGCCAAGGGAACAGAACAAAGTTCCACAATTTGAGGAGAACCTTCTTGTTGCTCGACTATGTGTTGCCACTGGTGACCATGATACCAGACAATAGATGCTTTTCCAGTGCATCCTGATCCATCTGTAAATACTGTAGGACCTGTCACAGGTTCTTTCTGGCTTAATTGTTTCTGTCCAATATGAATCTGACTTCCTAATTTACATAACAGATGAGAAAGAAGATGATATTCAATTTGTCCTGTATAATTCATTAATGTGGCCTGCAATGCCGAACTGATAACTAGACACCATTCGAAATAGTCTACTTGTACAGGAAAGACAATTTCTTCTGGGTCTCTTGCTAACAATGCTGAGCATCTCATTTGGGTCTGAATGATAATCTGTGCCCATAATTCAAATAGGCCAGGAACAGTCTTTTTGTTGCAACAAGACAAGAAGGCCCATTCCAATACATGAAGTGGGTCTTCCCAAGCTGGGTTCCATTGCACAAACATTGCAAATGGTATCATGTCATCAATCAAAAAAAAATACCTGGAATGTAACAGTCAGCTCAATTCTCCACACGTGCTTTTCCTGAATTGCCCTTTCCACCATCTCAACTGCTTGCAGTGGTGCTGCAATATCAGTGTCTCCTTTTAATAGTTCTAAAATGGGCCTCAATTGAGATGAAGTTAGGCCTAAATAAGGCCATAACCAAGTAATGATTCCTGCCAATTTCTGTACATCATGCAAGGTTTGAACTTCCATCGTTAGCTGGATTGCTTGTGGTTGCACAGTGCAGTCAAGCATCCTCATGTCTAAATAAAGTCTATCACAACAATTTCCCACTGCATGGGGATCATTGCAGGTGAGGGCAATCCTGGTTGCAGAGCTCCCATTGTTGCCATCACCTCATTGATCCAATGTAATTCACGTAATAATCACCATTTTCCTGACTTTTTCTTAATCACAACCACTGGGGTATTCCACGGGCTATGGGATGGTTCAATATGTCCTGTAGCTAGTTGTTCTGCTATCAAATTCCGCAGGGCTACAAGTTTTTCACAATTGAGGGGCTACTGATCCACCCAAACTGGCTTTTCCGTTAACCATTTCAAAGCCAATGTAGGTCTCTTCACGCCCTACAACACAGTGACCCCTAATGAAAATCCGTGGTTATCTGAACCCCTGATTGTGACAAACAGTCTCTTCTCCATAAATTCAAAGGGGCCACAGTCACATAATGTCAAACAGTAGCCTTTTGTCCTTCCAGGTTGGTGATGAGTACTGGTTTCGCTGCCATAAAACCATTGGTGACTCCCCTCAGGCCCACGACGCCTTGAGTGGTAGAGATCACAGGCCAAGAGGAAGGCCAATCTCGTTAAGAAATAACAGTGACATCTGCACCTGTATCTAATAGTCCATTTACCTTCAACAATGTTGGCGATGCCTGATCCATGGATAATGTACAAACCATTTGTGGTCGACTGTCAGACAGCGTTTGCATCCAAAGCACTTGGGGTTGTCTGATGGATCCAAATGCTCCAGTGCCTCGGGTGACCTGTTCAGTCCTAGGGACACAACTCATAAAAGGTACAAGTTGAGCAATGCGAGTGCCTTTTTCCACTGTAACAGGTAGAGTGGATGTGGAAACCATAGCATAAATTTGTCCCTCATAGTCAGCATCAATGACTCCTGCATGTACCATAAGTCCTTGTATAGTAGCGCTTGATCGTCCAATTAATAATGCACTTAGTCCATTTCTGATGGGTCCCTAAGCGTCCAAGGGAACCTTATGCACTGCCTGTGTTGTTAGAGTTACTGTGTTGGTGGTGGATACATCCATGCCGGCTGATCCCTTGGTTTTCCCTGACAGCCAGTTGCATAGGCCTGTGTTTGAGCATGGCTGTGGGATGGATTGTTTGCTGATGCGACAGGCATTTTTGTCTGCGTGCACCCCCTCTTGCTCTTTTTGCCATTTCCCTGCAGCGAGGACTGGCTATTTAGATAACCTCTGAACCAACACTGTGCTGCAAAGTGGCCGCTTTTCCCACACATAAGACGTGATCCCTGCTGCCCCCGCTGCATTATCTCTCTTGTTCTTTTTAGGGCAAGCTCGTCTAAAACGCCTGACCTGGCTGCAATCAAAGCATTTTAAGTCCCTTGTTTTCGTAGCAGCCAATGCCCTACGGATCCCA
Source organism: Coccyzus lansbergi (assembly GCA_033558105.1). Classification (NCBI taxonomy): domain Eukaryota; kingdom Metazoa; phylum Chordata; class Aves; order Cuculiformes; family Coccyzidae; genus Coccyzus; species Coccyzus lansbergi. The sequence goes on along the minus strand of JAUMJK010001213.1, from coordinate 943,502 downwards.
CCTTGTCACAAGCCTGTATCATGACGTCCAGGGTGGGATCCCCTGGCAACACTTCAATTATCTTCTGGCAATCATCATTTGCATTGTCCTTTGCAAGCTGAGTTACTAGCATAGTTCTTAGATTCACATCAAACACCTGCCTTTCCACTGCAGCTTGCAATTTTTCAACAAACTGTAAAAATGGTTCTGTAGTCCCCTGCCGAATCGTGGTGTATTTTGCTTTAGGTTCAGCTAATTCAGCCATTCGTATTAGTGCTTCCAGACCCACAGCCTTGACCTGCTCTAAAACCAGTGGATGCCACTCTGCCTGATACTGCGAGTTAGAAAACTGTCCTGTCCCTGTTAGTACGTCCACGTCATTACCATAATGCACATCGTCTTGTGGAATCCGTAAATTCCTAAGTGCCTGATCCTCAGCCTTCTGTGCCCATATTGATCTAAAACCAGCGCACTGTACCGGTTGAAACATTATCTGTGCTAGCATAGCAAAATCATAAGGTGTCATTTCTTCCATAGACAACAGCCTGATTAACTGCATGCTTGCTGGAGAATTTGGACCATATTGTGCCACAATTGTCTGCAAATCTTGAACTACTTTCCATGAGTATGGTATGTGCTCATCTATTACCCCCTTCGCTGGATCCCCCCTCACAACAGGAAATGCCAATGCCGCAGAAGGATCAGCAGCAGGCTCTGCTAATGAGATATTTATCATCTCAGACAGCTTCCAGGTCCCCTCTTGTAAAGCCCATGCTTTTACCTTCTGCCAAAAAGATAGAGAATTGTATTCACGGACAGTAACACACACGGGACGCAAATTCCCTGATTGAGATGTTCCTCTGCAAGAGGAATGCCCAAGAGTTTATTCTGACTGCTGTTCTACGCTGTGGCTTCACTCATTCTCTCTCCCCACTCCCAAACATTGTATCATCCCATTCACCAGGCCTTTCTTCTGGGAGTGGAGGGTACCTTGACAAATTTACACAGTGCTGAACTCCCCCCTAGTCTAACAGAGAAAGTGGTGGGGCTGACGGCTCTACTGGAGCTAAACTGTTGGTATCAGATGACAACGATTCCAGATTGTCTGGCAGCTCTACAGGTATTCTATTAGTTTTACCACAGACTGTGAAAGGGTGTCTTATACACATCTCATTGTCAGAATCATCCTGAAGCTCCCTCATTCTCCGAGGGTCATGAATTTTAGGGCATGCTCTGGAATCTAGCTTATTTCCTGGAATCTGTTCTTCTGCAAGGAGCAGCACGGGAGGTGCAAGATGCTCCACGGTATTAGAAGCAGAGGCAATTACCTCTTCCTGGTCTCACTGCAGCTTAAAAATCATTCAGAGTCTCATAAAGCAGACACCACATCAGTAAAAGTACAGCAGCATCTTTATCCCCCTGTGTAGCAGAGTCAACCAGTTTATCGCCCATGTCTTTCCAGACAGAAACCCTAAACGTAGTTACGGTAGTTGCTTCATATCCCCGTTCTTTACTCCATAGGAGCATTTTTCGCAATACTGGCTCTTTTAACTCTACCCCCCGTTTTTGCAAGGTAGTTGTCCACATAGAAACGATCGTTGTCTCGTCCTTACTTAAGGAAGTACCCATATCTCCCAGCAGCTCACCTTCTCTATTCAGGTGCTTTTTTTCCAAAAATTTAGCCGGCTTCTAGTAGCAGCTCTGGAAACTCATCCCCCACCGCTCAGCTGGCAGCTCTGGATACTCTCCTCCGCCGCTCAGTTGGCAGCTCTGGAGACACTCTCCTCCGCTGCGCAGCTCTCCGGAACTGCCATCCAATTCCTCACGGTCCTCCGGTCTGCCGTCCACGATCCAATTGCTGCAATCATGTTGAGGGTCGCCAGATGTCACGGTAGGTGCAAGCCATGACTCCTTCTCAGCTGTAACTTCATAATTGGGTGATTACACCTGCAGCCTGGCAGCTTCCTCATCTTGTTTACTTGGTTCTTCTTGGCACCTTCCAGCTTCTCCAAGGATACACGGGCACCTATTCAAGGCCAATATTTAAGTTCACACGCTCTGACTCCCCGAACCAGCCAAGGTTTCCCACAAATACGACACTCACAGAGCAACAAAGAACAATATTTTACTGGAATTGAAATACTTGTTAGACAATTGATACAAGCCTTATTAGATAATGCATGTGCATATTTTAAGTGTCGTATGTGCCTGGTACCGTATATAGTTTAAACATCCATAACATCGAAAAATTTTGGGTCCAATAGTGAATAACTCAGACTGTTATTATCAACTAGTCATAACTAACATTGTATGGATGTATTCAGCTAGCTTTGAAATAAGTGGTCATGTGTGTATGTGTTTGAAGCACTTCAAAGGTTTGTAAGACTTACAAATTAGTTTTGATTAATTGTAGAAATATATCTCTTTCAATCTCAAATATCCACTAAGCTGGGAAACAGGTAGATTTACCTGGGACCTTTTGGAATGAAACAGTGTAGAGGGAAAAAATTTAAAATACCTAGCAAAACAAACAAAAAAAGGAAAACAAGAGATAGAAAAAGAAAATTGAAAAACCCCAGCCTTGTAGCTGTGTGCGCGCGTGTGTGTGTGCTCCCCCCTTCTCCTTCCTTTCTCCCTGAATGTTAAGTTTTGTCTTTTTTTTATTTTCATCTCTTTCACCGAGCCGTCCAGGACCGTGTTATCTCTCTAGTCAATTTGTGAGAACACTCTGCATTCCAGTGTCCCTTATCAGATCAGCAACTGCTGGGCCCTGGCGCAGACAAGGGTGAATAGGTGTGACAACCCAGACCCACGAGCCACACACTCGTGTCCGGACCTGACTGGGGGGGAATTGGATTAATTTGTCTCTGTGGTGATCCGGAGGCAAATAAGGTCACTCCCAGGGTGAATATCAAAAGCATTTATTTCTGGCTCCAGCAAGCATAAACACACCAATATACTAGGGTGCACAACAAAGACATGAGGGGGTGCAACCACCCAAAGTTACAGAAATGAATCCCCAGTAACAACCCAAGTCCCTTGGATCCGATTCAACATGCACACCATAAAGTAATGGGAGAAATATGGGGGGTGGGAAGAAATCACCACATCAAAGGCAGCAGATGATCTCAGGAACACGTGGTCACAGCAACAGCTTTTTCCAGGCTGTGTGGTCCAGGCTGGTCCAATCAAAGTGCATGAGTGAGAGTGAACATGGAGGTGAGAGCAAGACTCCCCCCTGCTTCCTTGAGAGTCCTTTATAAGGTCAGCCCCAACGCCCCATCTCCATGTATATTTTTGGCGGGTCCTGGAAGTGAGCAAGTAGGGGGGAGCGAGGGCAGCAGCCACGGCTGCATCCCCTCCCCCCACCGAAGTCAATTCTGGGGCCAGACTTCACCCAGGTGAGGGAGAGCTGTGCCTGCTCCTGCACTGCCCTTTTGCTGAACCTTGGCACTACAGACAAACTGGTGCCACAAGTGGATAGTCCTCAGCCAAAATGTTTAAGGCAAAGACATAAACATAAACTTTACAATGGGGTTTTAGCCAGATATAGTTTTAAGGGCCCAAAAAGGAGTATTGTGGGAAGATTTTACAGAGAACAAGGCCTGGGTGCTGTGAGACTGCTTGATACTGAACAACTCTAACACGGCCTTGAAGCAGAGAGCTGAAAGATAAACACAGGCCAGCTGGGAGGAACCCAGCAGCTAGTTCGGTGGGAACGAGTACCAGCTGAAAGGAAAACAATGGACATGAACTGTCAACATAGCTAACATTAGTATAACTTGGTTTCTTAGCATGCGTGGTAGTTTAACCAATAATATGTTAGTAATAGTCTTATGGACAGCAACCTTTAGCCAATAATACACTGTAGTCACCCTCGTGGGCACACAGTTATGTAACTGAAGGGGGTATTTAGAAAGACAGCAAAGCTGAATAAAGGTGCTTGCTGACTGATCAGATTGATCTCTGCATCTGTTTTACAACAGAGTATGCCAGTGACAATACCCTCTGAGATTAAGAGACTGTAAAGGAATAGAAAGCCCAATTAATAACCTCTTTTACAGCATAGAACTAATAGTGCAATTATATGCAGTGCTAAAGCCTCTGAAAGGCATCATAGTCCCTTTAATTTAGTTACAGATTCACAATATGTAGTTAGAGTAGTGCAGCATATAGAAAGAGGATGGTTAAAACAGGTAAACAACGAGTGCTTATTTTAATGTTAAAGCAGTCACAACTAGAAGAGCAGAATTTTACATGATGCACTTTTGGAGTCACACATCACTTCCAGGTTTTATAGTCAAAGGGAACAGAATAGCAGACATTGACAGCAGGGGCAGTCCAAGGCCCAATATCAAATATTATTCAGCAGGCACTAATGTCACATAATTTTTATCACTAGTCTGCCAAGGCACTACATAGGCAATTTAAAATTTCATTAGAATTAGCCTAGAACATAATAAAATACGCTCAGACTGTCAACAAATAACACTATTACAGCCTAGAGGAGTGTGAGAATGGATATTAAGGAGATTCGTCTCAGCATGACAGGAAATGGCGGCAATTGTGAAGTTGTGAATGTTTACCTTCAAGTTTGCGTTTGACAAAATTCACGGTTTAACATTTTTGCGGGGTTTAGCTGTATTGGATTTTGCAGACTGGTGTTGTGTGGGGATGGGGGAGGTCTGTGTTTGCAGAGCCTGAGGAGGAGGCTCTTGAGAGTCCCTGGGTGGTCTGGGAGGGGCTGGGTGCACTAAGGGGAGGAACATTCTCAAAGATGATTGTAATATTCATGAGACTAAATGAATATGCATGAGAACAAATGTATAAAAAGGTGTGACCAGCATGGTTTAGCGTGCATGTTGGTGGGGCAGGAGCTCCCCGCACACCCAGCGCTGTATTACCTAGCTCCCCATCCCTGGATAACAAAATATTTTGCTGCTGAATTGGCTTGGCAGTGTAGTCATTTATAACAGGAGCCAACCTGAGGGGATTAAGCGCTTTAAAATTTGGCAAACAGATATTACACACATACCTGAATTTGGAAGATTGAGATATGTACATGTTACGATTGACATGCATTTGAATGCAATATGGGCAACAGCACATACAAGGGAATCTTCAAAGGAAATAGTGAAGCCTTTCATCAATGAATTTGCAGCTTTGGGAATTCTCACGCAGGTGAAAACAGACAATGGGCCAGGATACGTAAGGACCAACTTAAGAAGTTTTTTTCAACCTAGGGAATAACACGTCACAGGCATACCGCATTCTACACAAGGACAGGCAATAGTAGAGCGATCCTAGCAGATGCTGAAGGATGATTCGTATTGCACTGCTATGTGCACTGTTCAATCTCTAACTTCTCACATTGCTATTATCAGTAGAATTGTGCTGTGCTATTCTTAATACATAAGAGTATGAGGAAGTGTTTTATTATCAGAGTGATTGTGCCGTGCTATTCTTGGTGCAAGAAAGCATGAGAAAGAGGCAGTAAGCAGCTGGGGCCAGAGACTCTGCGTTTTATGGGGTTATTTGTTTGTTCAATGGTATAAAAGCTACGCCCCTCACAGCAGTGGCTGGGAGACCTCAGCCATGGATGGATGCACTGCGTGGCTTCCCAATTCCCTCTCCAAATCCTCGTTCTGAAAAAGAAAGAAATCAGCACTTGGTGATGTAGCTTTCTTAATCACTCTTACGGTAATGATTAGACACAAGCTGTTACTGTAAACTTGTTGTTGATCACTATTAATTATTTGCTTTCTTTCTTACTGTTATAACTTGAGTAAAGCTTGATTTAACAAAGTATTTGAGAATTTGGGTTTTTATGATGATTTTTGCTAAAAGCCCCCTTTGTGGTAAAACACCTTGTCATAGAAGGCCACCAAATTTATCAGGTAGGATTTGCCCTTAGTGAAACCATGTTGGCTGTCACCTATCACATGTAGCCCTGGATAATTTGCAATGTCCATAGGATAGTCCTTTGCGACAGAAGGGCTGCAACAACTAAAGGCTATTGTATTGAAAGCATTTAGAAATGTCCCTAACGTTGGGACTCATGTACAGTCTTAAAATTCGACAAAGAGCTACAGAATCATATATGAGTTTTTTAGACAAACTACAAGAAGCTCTAAATAAGCAGGTAGACAATACCGCTGCTAGAGAAATTTTGCTTAAACAATTAGCCATAGAGAATGCAAATGCAGACTGTCAGAAAGTTTTACTGCCTTCAAAGAATAGAAAGAAACCTGTCACACTGCAGTTCAGTTCATCCCTACGGCTGTTAGGGGCCCGTTAGGAAGCAGACTTATTGCACTGTTAATTAGACGATCATCTGTCACAAACCAAGGATTGTTTGATTTAGTGAGATTGACTGATGCTGACTTTATAGGAATAATACAAGTAATGGCTTGAATGCCTATACCTCCTTGCTTTATACCAAAGGGCACTAGAATTGCTCAGTTGATCTGTTTTCAAGCAATTGTATTCCATTCAGCAAATCATATACGGGGAGAAGGAGGCTTTGCCTCGACCCATAATTCTATGAATGTAGAAACTGCAAAAATCATGACTAACGTTAACCTGCAAAGTACAACACTCGCAGTGCAATAAAGAACAATATTTTACTGGTATTACAGACAGCAAAGCAGATGTAACAGTTTTTTCTTTAACAGAATGGCTGACAGATTGGCCATTGACCGAACCACTTACTGCTTTGACAAGGTTGGGGGGGGGGGGTTGTCCAACGACAATGTTTACATTCCGTGATCATATATGGACCCGAAGGTTGTGTGGCAACTGTTAAACCATACATTCTGTCACTTCCCACAGTCTTATGGGGTAGAGACAGCGCAGCACAATGGAGTCTGAGTTTAAGTTTCTGTGGCAGAACCCAGCATCAGGATGGTGAGTTCTGTGGTGGGGGCAGACATTTTGAGGTGGTGGGACCTTCCCTGAGCCGGGAAATCCCTGAAAATCCCAGGCGGGGGAAGGGCTCCAGACAGCCGGCACAGACACGCGGATCCCACGCGGTGCCTGACGGAAGGGGGTGGTCCCGGTGGCTCCCTTGGGGGATTTAAACAGACCCCTGGGAGCACTGCGACCTGAAGCACGGCGAAGAGGAGTGGGGCAGTTTGAGCAGCAGTTTGAGCGGGCAGGGCGCGAAGGCAGGGCATAGAGAGGACCCAAATACTAGACAGAAGACACCAAAGACCATGGTGGCTACCCGACAGAAGATTAAAGCTGCTCCGAGTACTGCAGCAGGCAGAATGGATGCTGCCACCCAGACGGAGCCACAGTGGGTACATGCAGCTACCCGGACCCTCAGCTACAGGCAGTGCCCCGTTCCCACACCAGCTCGTGCCTCTGTTGCTGGTTCTGTTACGGACTCCACTTGTGAAAGCTGCACTCGAGTGGGGGAAATCTGTCATATGGTGGAGGAGTTAAGGGAGGAGGTGAAGAGGCTAAGGACCATCAGGGAATGTGAGAGGGAGATAGACCAGTGGAGCAGTGCCCTCTCACTAACTCAGCAGCCTGCTGCACCTGGTATGCCCAAACACCATCCACCTGCAAACTGCAAGGTTGGGGTTATAAGAGATGGCATAAGAGATGGCAGCAAGTTCCTTCCAGAAGAAGGAAGCCTGCTCCCCTCAACCAGACGCAAAACCCCAGATCCCCCTGGTGAAAAAGTACCAGGTGCTGCAGGTGGAATCTAATCCTGAGGATGATGGCTCCCATAGCCTAGAATCTTTCCCTAGGCCACACCATCCTCAGAAAAAGATAACAACATCCTCCATTAAGAAGAAGAGGAGAGTTATTGTTGTAGAGGACTCCCTCCTAAAAGGAACGGAGGGACCCATTTGCAGACCTGACCCACTCCACAGAGACGTGTGCTGCTTAACAGGGGCATCAGTGAAGGAGGTAGCTAGAAAACTTCCTTCCCTGGTCCATGAGACAGACTACTATCCTCTGATTGTAGTCCAAACTGGTAATGATGATTTAGTGAGAAGAAAGACCAAAGTCATCAAGAAAGACTTCAAGGCCATTGGGAAAATGATGGAAGGCTCTGGGGCACAAATAGTATTCTGCTCCATCCCAAGGCTAAATAGAGAGGACCTGGAAGTTACAAAGAACTCGATTAATGCCTGGCTCTGAGCCTGGTGTGAGGAAAGGGGCTTTGACTTCTTTGATCATGGGGTGGCTCATGAACCCCCTGACACTGTTGCTAAGGTTGGGACACGTGGGTCTCCTAGCGGGGCTAAGGCCCTTGCTAAAAACCTAGCTAAGCCCATAAATCGAGCTTTAAACTAAATGTGGAGGGGGAGGGGAACTGAGACCAGGCTAGGCAAGAGCTAGCCTGGACGTGGGGCACTAGAGATTAGGAGAGGGTGTCCTGGTGAGGACCACCAGCACATCATCGCACATAAAGTGGGGGAGAGTGCACCTTGGAGCAGTGAAGGAGATACAGGCACTCTGGTGCAAGCTACTCCAGTTCACAGGCAATTGGGAACAAACACTGTTGCCTCTAAGAGGGCTGAAGGCTCGGCAGCTCAGCTGAAGTGCATTTACACCAATGCACACAGCATGGGGAATAAGAAGGAAGAGCTGGAAGCTGGTGTAGGGCAAGGAGCCTATGATGTTGTTGCCATCACGGAAACGTGGTGGGATGACTCATATAACTGGAGTACAGGTATGGTGGGGTACAAACTCTTCAGGAGGGATAGGAAGGGTAGGAGAGGAGGCGGGGTAGCCCTCTTTGTAAGGGGGGACTTGGACAACACTGAGATGGATTGTGGTGATGAGAAGATTGAGTGCCTGTGGGTTAAAATCAGAGGAGCCCACAAGAAGGTAGATTTTGTGATGGGAGTCTGTTACAGGCCACCCAGCCAAGGAGAAGCAGCTGATGAGCTCTTCTACAAACAGCTGGGGTTAATCTCCAAATCAATGCCACTTGTTCTTGTGGGAGACTTCAATCTCCCTGATATCTGCTGGAAGTACAATACAGCAGAAAGGAAGCAGTCTAGGAGGTTCCTGGAGTACATGGAAGACAACTTCCTTGGACAGCTGGTGAATGAACCAACAAGGGAAGGTGCCTTCCTGGACTTGCTGTTTGTGAATAGAGAAGGCCTTGTGGGGAATGTGGCAGTAGGGGGACACCTAGGACTAAGTGATCACGAGATTGTAGGGTTTTCTGTTCTAGGCGAAGTGAAGAGGGTGCTTAGCAGGACAGTGGCATTAAATTTCCAGAGGGCAGACTTTGAACTCTTCAGAAGGCTGGTTGGCAAAGTCTCATGGGAGACAGTACTTAAGGGCAGGGGAGCACATGAGGGCTGGGAGCTCTTTAAAAAGGAGATCCTAGCAGCTCAAGAGAAAGCCATCCCCATGTTCCGGAAAAAAGGCCGGCAGGGGATAAAAACAGCTTGGTTGAACAGTGAGATCTTGAGTGATATCAAGAAGAGGAGGAATGTTTATGGGCCCTGGAAGAGGGGACAGGCCTCTTGGGTGGACTACAGGAGGGAAGTGAGGTTGTGCAGAGAAAAAATCAGGAGGGCTAAGGCTCAACTAGAAATAAGATTAGCAAAGTCTGTGAAAGATAACAAAAAAACTTTCTATAAATATATTAACAATAAAAGGAGGACTAGGGAGAATATTCAGTCCCTATTGGGTGCAGAAGGAACAACAGTGACAGGGGATGAGGACCAGGCTGAGGTATTTAATGCCTTCTTTGCCTCAGTCTTTAATAGTAAGGAAAGCTGTTCCTTTTGTGTACAAACCCAGGAGTTAGAGGAGCAAAATGAGGCTCCCATGGTCCAAGAGGAGGTGGTCAGAGCCTTGCTTGCCCAACTAGACACCCACAAGTCTATGGGGCCAGATGGGATTCACCCTAGGGTACTGAAGGAGCTGACGGAGGTGCTTGCCAAACACCTTTCCATCATCTTCCAGCAGTCCTGGAAGACTGGGGATGTTCCACTGGACTGGAGGCTGGCTGATGTAGTGCCCATCTACAAGAAGGGTCGCAGGGAGGATCCAGGGAACTACAGGCCTGTCAGTCTGACCTCAGTGCCAGGGAAAGTCATGGAACAGGTGATCTTGAGTGCTATCACGAAGCACTTGAAAGAGAAACAGGTGAGCAGGCCCAGTCAACATGGGTTCACAAAAGGCAGGTCTTGCCAAACTAAACTGATTGCATTCTATGACAAAGTGACCCACCTACTGGATGAGGGAAAGGCTACAGAAACTGTCAGCCTCTGGCCTGGACAGACGCACACTCTCCTGGGTAGAAAACTGGCTGGATGGCCGGGCCCAGAGAGTGGTGGTGAATGGTGCTAAATCCAGCTGGATGCCAGTCACAAGTGGGGTTCCCCAGGGCTCAGTGCTGGGTCCAGCCCTGTTCAATGTCTTCATCAATGACCTGGATGAAGGCACCCTTAGCAAGTTTGCGGATGACACTAAGCTGGGTGGAAGTGTCGATCTGCTGGAGGGTAGGGAGGCTCTGCAAAGGGATCTGAACAGGCTGGACTGCTGGGCTGAGTCCAGTGGCATGAGGTTTATCAAAGCCAAATGCCGGGTCCTGCACTTGGGGCACAAAAACCCTAAGCAGTGCTACAGACTAGGAGAAGTCTGTCTAGAAGGCTGCCTGGAGGAGAGGGACCTGGGGGTGGTGGATGACAGCCAACTGAACATGAGCCAGCAGTGTGCCCAGGTGGCCAAGGCCAATGGCATCTTGGCTTGTATCAGAAATGGCGTGACCATCAGGTCCAGGGAGGTTATTCTCCTGTACTCAGCACTGGTGAGACTGCACCTCGAATACTGTTTTCACTTCTGGGCCCCTCACCACAAGAAGGATGTTGAGGCTCTGGAGTGAGTCCAGATAAGAGCAATGAAGCTGGTGAAGGGGCTGGAGAACAGGCCTTATGAGGAATAGCTGAGAGAGCTGGGGTTGTTTAGCCTGGAGAAGAGGAGGCTGAGAGGAGACCTCATTGCTTTCTATAACTACCTTAGGGGAGGTTGTAGAGAGAAGGGTAATGGCCTCTTCTCCGAAGTGACAGGGGACAGGAAAAGAGGGAATGGCCTCAAGATCCGCCAGGGGAGATTTAGGCTAGATATTAGGAAAAAGATTTTCACCTGAAGGGTCATTGGGCACTGGAATAGGCTATCCAGAGAGGTGGTGTATTCACCTTCCCTGGAGGTGTTTAAGGCATGGGTGGATGAGTTGCTGAGGGGCATGGTTTAGTGTTCAATAGGAACGGTTGGACTAGATGATCCAGTGGGTCTCTTCCAAACTGGTTGTTCTATGATCATATGATTCTAAGCATCCATTTTCAATGGGGGCCACTGCGGTGTAGACTACCCTGCCTCTAACCTGGACTACAGATGAGCCAATCTGGGTGGAACAGTGGCCCCTCAGCAACGAGAAGCTGCACCACCTTAAAGCTTTAGTGCAAGAACAATTACAAGCTGGGCACATTGTACCAACTACCAGCCCATGGAACACACCAGTGCTTGTAATATGGAAGAAAAGCAGAAAATGGCGTTTATTACAGGACTTGCAAAAAAAAAATGCTATTATTGAGCCTATGGGAGCATTGCAACCAGGAATGCCCTCACCGACAATGTCACCTGAAAACTGGGACTTAACCAGTATAGATTTGAAAGACTGTTTTTTTACCTTTCCATTACATCCAAAGGATGCAATCCATTTTGCTTTTTCCATTCCTTCTATTAAAATAGGGCAGAACCAAGGCAACGGTATCACTGGGCTGTATTGCCGCAAGGTTTGTGTAACAGTCCAACAGTTTGTCAGTGGTTTGTATCAAAAGCTTTATCACCAGTTCGTGAATTATATCCTCAAGCCCTGATTTATCATTACATGGATGATATTTTAGTTGCAGCCTCGACACCAGAACAGACAGCTAAGGCTGTAGCAGCTATAACAGCAGCAGTTACCCAAGTAGGTCTTTGTGTCGCACCAGAAAATATCCAAAAAATCCTTCCGTGGAAATATTTGGGATGGAAAATCCAAGAACAAACCATTCATCCACAGCAAGTTAAGCTTTTATATTCTGTAAAGACATTGAACGATGTGCAAAAATTGTTAGGAGTCATAAATTGGGTATGTCCCTTAATAGGCATCACTACAGAAGAATTACATCCTTTGTTTATGTTGTTAAAAGGGGATTCAGATTTAACCTCTCCCAAGCAATTAGACAAAGATTCTTTGGTTGCATTGGACGAGGTAGCTAAAAAGCTTAGTCAGAAACTAACATTTTGCAAATGTTTAAATACCCCAATTGAATTATATATTATTTCAGCTAAATTCCAACCGTTTAGCCCAAAGGGTAGAAGGTGTGTCTGACAAATTGAGACCTTTAGAATGGATATTTTTACCACATAAGTTTTCTAAAACAATAACAACTCAGCATGAGATGTTAGCTATGTTAATTCAAAAAGCTCGCAATCGTTTATTGGAATTGGATGGGATAGATCCCTCAGCCATCTATGTTCCAATGACTCAACAAGTAGGCCAGCTTTTCCAACATTCCTTTTCTATGCAAATTGCATTAGCAGACTTTAAAGGACAAATTAGCATTCATTATCCTCCGAGTCCCCTTTTGAGTCTGTTTGGGTGTATGAAAAGTGTATGAAATCAAGTCATATGCCTCTTAAGGAGGCATTAACACTTTTTACAGATGTATCAGGGAAAACTGGGAAATCAGTGGAATCCAGTTTGGATGACCAAACAAGGCACGTGGAAATCAGACATTTGTAAAGTGTCAGGATCACCTCAAGTTGTAGCACTGGCTGCCGTTGCTAGATGTTTTAAGCGTTTTTCACAACCCATAAACAGTACTACCGATTCAGCCTATGTTGTTGGCATTGTTTCACACTTGGAGAATGTCTGTTTAGAGTATGTAGACAATGGTCAGATATATGCTTTTTTTAAAGGAATTGAAATATCTGTTAGACAATCGACATGAACCTTACTTTATAATGCATGTACCTTCTCATACAAATTTACCAGGATATTTGGTTGAAGGCAATCGCCGAGCTGATGCTCTGGCAGCCCCTGTAATCATTCCAGATACATTACAACAAGCACATGTCACATGCTTTCTATCACCAAGGTAGTACAGCCCTTAGGAAAATGTTTCAGTTAACACTATTTTTGACAGCGTAAATCCTCATGAATTAGGTCCACTTGAAATATGGCAAACTAATCTAACACACATCCCTGAGTTTGGACGTGTAAAATATGTACATGTTTCGATTGACACCTTTTCTACCTGCATTGATGCTTCTGCACACGAGAGAATGGGCAAAAGATGTAAAAAAACATTTATTATATGCAATTGCTATTTTGGGGGTGCCAAAACCAGTAAAAACAGACAATGGCCCAGGATATGTTTCTGCAAAACAAAATCCTTTTTTCAAAAAGGGGGAATTGCATATCTCAAGGGAATCCATCATTCACCAACAGGACAAACTCATAGCACATTAAAAAATATGTAGCTAAAACAAAAAAGGGGGAGTCTGGCATACTGCCTTCAGGAGAGACTATCAAAAGCTATGTATGTTTTAGATTTTTTAAATCGTTGCCAATACAACATTCCCCTGACAGAGAGACATTTTATCGTGAAATCAAATGGTAACACGAGTAAAGCTAAAGTAATGATACGTAACCTAGAAATAAGATGATGGGAAGGTCCATGGCTGTTAATAACATGGGGGCAAGGGTATGCTTGTGTCTACAGATTGTGGACCATGATGGATGCCAGCAAGAAGTGTAGGACCTGCATTGCAATAATTGCAAGAATTTTGTGTTATATAACCGCCATTCCACAGATCCTCGCACAACCCAAAGGAAACATCTGGGTAACTAGCCAATGCCACAGGACAAGACTCATTGTGATTGTCGGTAGCAACACCAACCAATCCATTTAACACCTGTTAAGTAGGTTTGCCAATAGATGATGCAACAAAAATGTGTCCTGACCACACATGTACATCTGTTTGCATCAATAGTACCACATGTGCAGACAACTGTGACGGTTGTTGTGTCAGCAAAAGCACTGGGAATGTTAAACAAACTAGGTTGTTGGTTAGCAAAACAAGCAAATGCTACACCTGCAGCTTTATCTAGTCTTTTGAGAGATGCAGGTTCTGCGAGACACGTCACCTTGCAAAATCAAGCAGCTATAGATTTTTTACTCTTAGCACATGGTCACAGCTGTGAAGAATTTGACAGCATGTGTTGTATAAACTTATCAGACCATTCAGAATCTATACATAAAGTATTAACACCCTAAAAGATTTAACAGAAAAATTTCAGATAGAGAACAAATGGAATCCATTTGCAGGACTTTTTGCTGGATTTGGACCTTGGATTAAAAAATTAGTTATGATAATTTTATGATTTTACTTGTCGGATTTTTTTGTAGCATATTGATTTGTGTACCTTGCTTAATCAAATTAGTGCAAAGCTTGATTGATAAGACAAATATTGATTTGATTGTTAAGACAAATATTAGTAATTAATGAAATATTTAGTAATTAATGAAATATTAGTAATTAATGAAAACAAAAAAGGGAGAGATGTCAGAAGAGATGGTGAGCAAGAAATGGCCACGAGTGTTGTTAAGCCCCTGGAACAGGAGTACAGAACATTTAATGTCCAGCAAGCCATAGGCCTGAGAAGAATAAACATTGCTGGCAGAAACAAGAAGGCATGAAAACAATAACAATGGCCACAAGAGGTTGGAATGAGAAAAACATACCTTGGAAATTTTTATGAGGGACTTGTGGGAGCTGTGTTGACATTTTTAGTAAGGTATAAATGAGCTTGTAACAATAAACTAGGTCTTAGCTTGAAATGAAAACTGAGTCTTTGCATGTCAATACACCATGGTGGCAGATAACTCCTAGATTGAAAACAATTGTCTGAACAGACCTACTGACAGGAAAGCAAATATTACATTAGCAAGGCCATTAAGCAACAACATGATGCAATAAAAGGGACATAAATTTGACTTTAAAATTTTTTATATTACATTACAAACCATCACTATTGATAAAACTAGCAATCGTTCTATATTACTGTATTAGAAAATAATGTGCAAACTCTTAGGTGTTTTTGTATTAAAGACTGCACAAAAATTAATATGAACTTGACTGAATATCTATTTTTAAGTTTTGTTCTATGTTGTAGGATTTCTGTGCTGAATGGCTTCATTGACTTAATATGCATTTACCCTTTTAGTGGAGGACAAACACAGTAAAGGTAGTCATGTAGATTTGGTGCCAGGGAAAAGTGTTGGAGAAATTAATAAATGATCTGGGCAAGCTCATAAGAACATATCATCATTGTATGTGTCAGCTCTTCTGTTGTCATGATTGGCATAAAGGGATGATCATTGTGTCTGTTTTGACAAATTAACTTATTATGCTTGTTTATTTGGATGAGTATCTTTTCATCTGGTGACAACACATGAAGCCTGGCTGACTATGGATGCCCCTGACGGTTGTGGCCTAGAAAGAAATTCATATTGCCAACATTCAGACAGGACTGCAGAGGGGCTGATTACAGTTAGCACTGGTCACACATCTTTTCCTAAGGTGCCTCAGCCAAATAAACCAGCAACTCTGTTGGAGCTGTTAGGTGTTGCTCAGCTGTTTTCTTCATTTGTGGTTTTTGTCCAAATACTGGGTTCACTTACCTAGTGTGCAAAATGTCAATCAAAAGATACAGTCAAGGCATTAATTTATTTCATGTTTGTGTAACAATGGGTGCTAGATGGTAATTCCACAAAACTAGCACACCCGTGAGGAGTGTTAGTGCGATATTTATGTTAGTTAAACACATATATTCAATTGGGTTACCCCTTCCCCAAGTTCTTATTGGTCATTTCTTTCCTTGCTTCAATTTAAAGAAACCTTCTTCCAAATTTCCAGTCGGCATGCTCAGTGGGTAAGGGCCTTTTCTGGGAGGTGTGTTTTCCTATTATAATTACACATTAATGAGGATAGTTCACCCACAAAGTTCAAATTTCATTAGTCAGTCTCTGTTCCCTGAGCTTATCTTGGCATATCCTTGCTTGGTAGATTTAAGGTACAATTCCTGCTCCTGTTTTCGGTGTTATTTTGCAGAGTTCAAATAATTCCTTCCATCCTATCTTTCTTATTTCCCCAACTACTTATCTCAGAATTTTCACTATTTCTACTCTAGTACAATTAATTCAGAGGGAAACAATGTCAACCTGAGCTAAACAGCAGCCAAGTGGTTTCTTTAGTATTACCTTAATAAGTGTGAGATTCCCACACAGCACATGAGCTTTGTATACAAACATCACATCTCTTTTTGTAATTAACAGATTTCATTAGTCTACATGGGGACTTGGAGCTACAGGAGGAGAGCTTTGGCACCACAGAAAAGAATGCTTAGATTTGCTGAGTAGTATTTCAATGCAGTTTTTGATACCATTTAATGATACTTATTTCAAGTACCACTCAAATTACAAAAGAAAAACAACATGGTGTGCATGCCCTGCATATAAGAATGGTTATGTAACAGAGGGAGGTTTAGTTCAATGAGGGGAGCTGAAGAAAATAATGTATTGATTCATGCTGGTAAGGACTAGGGGTGTATGCCCTTCCAGACCCTCCACCCCCTATTAGGCTTCTAGAATATTTTTACAGATTGCATTAAGTAACAGTCAATTGCACAAAATACAGCAACATAACTTTCCAATGCATACATAGAAGAGGAAACACATGCATTTTTCCTTCCATAATCAGGACACATCTATGCATTTGTTTGTTTTGATCTTGCAATAAGGCTAGTCAAATACTGCAGGCCCCTTGTAACAAGGGTAATTTGCATGGACTTGTTGGTTCATTTATGAAACTAGTGAAAGCACAGACTAGAAGCCTGGGAAAAACGACGGCATTTAATCTCATCTTAATGATGAATTTAATTGTATTTTTTCGTTCATGTTCAAAAAGCAGCTATGCCCCTCCCAAGGACGGAACAGCCAAGCCCACCTCCTCACGCGGCCGCTCGCCACCATGGTTCCTTACGCAGGTCCAGGCGGGGACTGCATGAAGTGACTGCCGAAGCCGGCGGTTCCTGCGGCTGCCCCGTCCCACGCAGACACTGCCTGCTCCTCTGCGGGGAAGAGCCAGCGGCACAGGGATATGCCAACCTTAGGAAAGACAGCTCACCCGTTCCACTCCCGCACCGCCACCCACTGCCCCTCACGGAATCGCTCACTCACGTACACACAAGCACGCGCTGTAAATCCCAGAATGCACCAAGCAGTCAAACCGCACCCCCTACCACCTGCGCACCCCGTCGTGTGAAAGGTGAATCTGCCATCACTTCCGGTACATAGCGCAGGCCGAAAATGCGAATCGCGATTGGCCAGTGCCTACCCTCCTTTTTAACGTGCTAGGAAGAAGGAAGCGGTAACGGCAGAGCGAGGTGCTCCTTGTGGTGAGTACTTAGCGGAACCGCTTCCCCACCCTGCGTAGCGCTGCGCCGCTACTAGGCCAAGAACTGAAAAAGGACTGATTTAATGCGCGCTTTAATGACGTAGTAAGGACTAACAAGGCAGCGGTGCTGCTGCTACTAAACGAATGACTTGGGACGACACCGGTAGGACCCCTTCCTCGGGGTCATTCTCGTGGGATACTTGAGCCCGCTGACGGTCGCCCGCACACCTTTCAGAACGCCCATGCCCGGCAAGCACTCAACGCCGGCTAAGCCTTCCACCTTCTCCTGCTCCTAGGGCTTGGTGGGCGTTTATTGGCTGCTTCTCCTGGCGTTGGGGGTCTGCTGCCGCCTTACGATTGGCGGGAGTCACGCTGAGTGCCATCAGCACCTGCCAATGGAGCTGCGAATGATAACGGTGTGCGTGGGTTGAAGCTAGGCGGCGGTATGTGTGGCTGTGAAGGGCTCGGCCTTGCCTCTTTGGGAGTTCAGCGGAGCATCGGACCGGTGGGGACTGAAAGGAGCACTGATGGCAGGTCGTGGCGTCCCCTCACAACCACTATGGGCAGTGAGAGGTCTCTCCTGTTCCTTGGCAGTGTGTGCCTGGGTCGTCCCTGCCTCAGCAGGAGTGAGGCCTTGTCTGTGGCTGAGAGGAGGCTGAGGGGCTGGCTTTACATCCTTGCTCTGCAGTTGTTATTGCTGAAGAAAAATATATAGCAAAATGCACAAGTACTGTACTTACAGGGGGGTAAAGCCATTCCCATTGTAAGGGAGGATTAGGTTTGTGACCATCTGAGGAACCTGGACATGTATAAGTCTATGGGACCTGATGAGATGCATCCAAGAGTCCTGAGGGAATTGGTTCATGTAGTTGCCAAGCCATTCTCCATGATATTTGAAAAGTCGTGACAGTCAGGAGAAGTCCCTGGTGACTGGAAGAAGGGCAACATTGTGCCCATTTTTAAAAAGGGCAGAAAAGACAACCCTGGGAATTACCGACCTGTCAGCCTCACCTCTGCCTGGGAAGATCATGGAACAGATCCTCCTAGAAGCTATGATAAAGCACATGGAGGACATGGAGGTGATTAATGGCAGCCAGCACGGCTTCACCAGGGGCAAATCCTGTCTGACCATATTAGTGGCTTTCTTTGATGGGGTAACCACAGCAGTGGACACAGGAAAAGCAACAGATGTGATCTATTTGGACTTCTGTAAAGTCGTTGACATGATCCCCTACAACATCCTTCTCTCTAAACTGGAGAGATATGGATTTGATGGGTGGATGGTATGGTGGATAAGAAACTGGTTAGGGGGTCATATTCAGAGAGTAGTGGTCAACAGGTCGATGTCCAGATGGAGATTCATGACAAGTGGTGTCCTTCAGGGGTCTGTACTGGAACCAGTGCTGTTTAATATCTTCATCAATGATATTGACTGCGAGACTGAGTGCACCCTCAGCAAGTTTTCAGATGACACCAAGCTAAGTTATGTAGTTGCCAAATGGGAAGGACAGGATATCATCTAGAGGGACCCGGAGAAGCTGGAGAAGTGGGCCTGTGTGATCCTCATGAGGTTCAACGAGACCAAGTGCAAGGTCTATACCTGGGTTGGGGCAATCCCCATTTTCAGTAGGCGATGGGGGATGATATGATTGAGAGTTGCCTTGCGGAGAAGGACTTGGGAGTGCTGATTGATGAGAAGCTTGACATGAGCCCTCAATGTGCACTCGCAGCCCAGAAGGCCAACTGTATTGTAGAATCATAGAATAGCTAGGGTTGGAAGGGAGCTTAAAGATCATCTAGTTCCAACCCCCCTGCCATGGGCAGGGACATGTCCCACTAGATCAGGTTGCCCAAGGCCCCATCCAACCTTGCCTTGAACACCTCCAGGGATGGGGCATCCACAACTTTCCTGGGAAACCTGTTCCAGTGTCTCACTACTCTCATGGTAAAGAAATTCTTCCTAATGTCCAGTCTAAATCTGCCCTTCTCCACCTGTTCCCCCTCATCTGATCACCACAAGCCTTTATGAATAATCCCTCTCCAGCTTTCTTGTAGGCCCCTTTCAGGTATTGGAAGGTTGCTAAAGTATCCTGGTCTGCAGCCCAGAAGGCCAACCGTATCCCGGGCTGCATAAAAAGAAGTGTGGCCAGCAGGTCAAGAGAGGTGATTCTGCCCCTCTATTCCTCTCATGTGAGACCTCATCTGGAGTATTTTGTCCAGTTCTGGAATCCTCAACATAGGAAGGATATGGAGCTGTTGAAATAGGTCCAGATGAGGGCTACAGAGATGATCAGAGAGTTGTAGCACCTCCCATACGAGGACAGGCTGAGAGTTGAGTTTGTTCAACTTGGAAAAGAGAAGGCTCTGAGGAGACATTAGAGTGACCTTCCAGTACCTGAAGGGGGCCTACAAGAAAGCTGGGGAGGGACTTTTTATCAAGTCATATAGCGATAGGAACAGGGGTAATGGCTATAAACTGGAGAGGGGCATGTTTAGACTAGACATAAGGAAGAATTTCTTCACGATGAGAGTGGTGTGGCACTAGAACAGGTTGCCCAGGGAAGTTGTGGATGTCCCTGGAGGTGTTCAAGGCTAGGTTTGATGGGGCCTTGGGCAGCCTCATCTAGTGGGAAGTGTCCCTGCCCATGGCAGGGGGGTTGGAACTAGATGATCTTTAAGGCCTCTTCAGACTCAAACTATTCTATGTTTCTATGATCTGTGTTATCTTGAAGCAACCACTGATGTTACTCAACAAACACCCCTCATTCTCCTTTCCTGAGATGGCTAGAACCAGATAGCAGTTGTTTGTCCAGTGTTCAGTTTGCAATTTGTGTTGTCTGTGTTGCTCTAACTCTACTTTGCCTACCTTCGTTTGTGTATGATCCATGTAGGCAAAGAAAACAAATATCTAGTGTCTAAAATAAGAGGAGTTCCTGTTAAAGTCCAAGAGTATGGAAGTGATAAGATGGCTTCTAAGAACAGATCTGCAAATTGCATGCATATCATGCTAGATGCATACTGTGTCAGAATTTTGTACGGTTAAGTCAGTAGTCAACTGGGTCTTCCAAGATAATCTAAGTACCTGAATTAGTTCTGTTTCCATCACTCATCCATAAATCTGTATGTGTCAACTTGCATCACTTCTGTCTGCCTTCCTTGGTTTCTTGGGTTTTTTTGAGGACTGTGCCTTTCACTTCTTGCTCCAAAGTAGTCATGCTCACATTGAATATATGCTGTTCTGTTGGGCTTTCTTTCTGCAAAATCACTGAGTTTAAAATGAGAATACTCAGTGAATGCTGCAACTGTATTTAGATATGTGATAAAGTTATGTTTTTACTAGTTTTCTGTTATTTCAGATCAACAAATGACCTATCTTAAACTGTTGTTTTTTTATTCATGATTTTCAGTGTTGTGAGACTGAAACTTTTAAAAATTTCTTAGATTTTTTTTTGGGGGGGAGCTTGCTCTGTTATTTTGAGATTTGTTTGGGGGGTTTTTTGCAAGATCTTCCTACAAACATACAATTTGGAAGTAAATTTTGAATAGGTGGATATCATTTAGGGGGTCAAAATTTTGTTTGCTTTAGCTTTTAGGGAATTATGCTTTTAACTGCAGGACATCTATCCTTGTATGATGTGTTAAAATCTGCAAGAAGAATTAAACAGTGAAATAAATGGCTGACAACTTCCTGCATGAGACTTTATGTGGAATACCAGATGATGGAAGAGAGGCAGGAGCTGCTTTGTCATCTGTCTTAGATCCGTCGTTACAAATGAAGTGAAATGAAGGCAGCAGCAGCATTCTTTCCCTTCAGCCTCACCTTCCCCTTTGCCCTCATAAGATTATGTATATGTATTTAAACATCTGCTTGACAAAGCAGTGATAGCAGATAGAACTAGACTTCCATAAGCAGTTGTTTCTGTTCTTTTTGTGCTCTTGACAAAATGACTTCTCCATGGGATAGTTTTTCTGAGGCATAAGAAAGAGCATGTTTTGCAGTAAAAATAAGAATTCCACAATTTCCTTTAGTTAATCTCTGTTAGTCATGAGACAATAACTGCTTTTATCGTAACCAGGTAGTTCTTTTCCTCTCTATTTCTGTTGAACCCCATATACCAGTATGTGTGTTTGTTGGAAGTGAGGTAGAATTTACAGAGCTGCACAAGGGAGTTAGCAAGCATGGTGGCATGGTGATTAGTACACGTAAGGAACAGGTTTGTGCTCAGGACTTTCCAATTCCAATTGTACACAAAGAATCTGTACCAGAAGTGAGGGAGCACTTGCTATTGAGTTTCTTCTAGCACTCTGAAAATAACTGCTTCTTTGCCATGCCAGAATTTTCCATCTCTATATTCAATGTTTGGTTTGATACTAGCTACTCTCCTGACTTTCTGCCTTTTGCCTATACTGAATATAACTGTATAGTGAAAGATATGTCTCAAATTCCTTTAAGACTAATTCAAGCCTAGTCACCATCTTCTCTCAGAAATTATGTTCTTCAAAGTGAAAAGGAACAAAGTTTCTGTTTTAATGTGACTTTGAAATGTCTTTGCTTTTTCTGTGGCATTCTCAGTGCGAGGGCCATGTGAATGTGGGAGTTTAAGATGAGTGCTGCTGCACAGATCTGAAGTCATTTTGCCTGGAATTAATTTGTGAAATGCTTTCATTGAAGCACTTGGACTCTCCAGAGATTCTTTTGCATAATCAGCATCTGTGTCTCATCCACAGGCACAGAGTTCTGCTAAACCTCTTCTTCAGGTTTGAGAATCTCTGCAACTTCCACCCCTATTTATGTTTGTTGTATAAGTAAGGGAGGAAGAGACATCAGATTACAAGTCTACATGTCTCTTTTTCAAAAGGTTGGCAAAGACTATTTCACCTTGCAGGGGGAGAGAAGTGTAAGAAGGCTGGGTGAATAAGAAGCTCTTTGTTCTTGGATGTGACAACATGTTAAATCCCTGGCAACTCCTATGTACTCAGAAGCTGAAAAGTGCTGCGTTATTACATCCTTCTTTAAAGGAAGCAAACATCTTGTGTTCATACTTGCATCATATTTTGTATCTAGTGAAAATTTTCAGAACTGTACTTCACCAAGTGGATTGTTAGAATTGCAAGAAGGAACTTTGTATAGATTCTGACATTATGCTACTGAGGTATAGAATAGTTAGCCATGGAGATGTTACATCCTGCAGTATTTGCTTTGAGGGAGATGGGTCCCTGCTGAATCTGTAGAATAAAGAAATGCACTTACCCACTTGAAATGTTTTTTGTGCATATAAATAAGGCCATACTTCACTTCATTAGCCCTAACCATTCCTACCTGTCAGCTAAGATCAGGTAAACCTGATAACAAGACAGTTTGGTGTTTCTGTTGGTTTTGTAGTCCCTAAAAAGTGCTAGTTAATTCATGTTTGTATACTAACCTGACTGTGCATAGTATTTACAAAGTGGTACAGTATCCTTACTCTCCTGCTACATCTTTTGCAGACTAGTCCTTTTGCCATGGAAACTGAAGAAGTAATGGAATGTATCCAGGAATTCCCTGAACACTATAAAATTGTTTTGAATAGACTGAATGAACAACGTGAGCAGAACCAGTTTACAGATATCACTCTGATTGTCGATGGTATGTATAAGCCTGATAACCAGTTGGTATACAGAGAATTCTGAAAGCTGTGCTGGGAAGCTGTTGGATTTGTCATGGGTCAGCTGTCAAAATGGATTGCTAACAAATTCTTGGTTCTGTGTTGGTGTGCAATTTGCTTGCAGTTTCATTTAAAATCTTGGGATGAATAGAGTTTCCAGCAACAATTAACAATTTTGCTTCTGCTTTTCCAAATAAATGACTAAATGTTTTCAGATAGAAGCCCACTTTGAAACTGCTGTACTATTTTTAACATGTTGTCTACATTGTAAAACTATCTTTCCCTAACTTGAGCATGCAGAGAACTTACACAAACGTTGGTTGATTGTTTTGTTATTTTGTTGTTTTTTAAAAAAACCCCAAACACAAAGCCTTGAAATGAGATTGCTTTCTTGCTCCTCTGGTATCTGCTATTTTAATATATAGTTTAAATAGGGTAGAATAACTCACTTTTTTTTATATGTGTTCTAAAGACATAAGTATTAGTTTAAAAGGAAGATGGAGCTATAAGTGCTTATTATCTCATTAGAAAAAATGGTGTCTGATAAATCACCTAAGATTGCTTCTTATCCAAACATGTCTTAGAATGGATGAGCACTTCAAGGAAGATAGACAGTTTCCACTAGGACAGACCTAGCTAAAGGAGTACCACCTGATCATTAAAACGATAGTGAGAATTGACTTGAAGGAAAAGTGTCCTACAGAGTCTGGATTAGAAAAAAGTAAGCAAATGAAGAAAAAAATTACTCTACTGGAATCACTGTAGTTTCACTGACAGTGCTTGCGCAAAACTTATCTTGAATGTTTGTTCCTGCTCTAGTGTTGCCAAATCCATGTATTGAGCTCAAAACTGTTTTCTTGTGCATCTGTCTAGTTCTAATCCATGTTGCTTCTCTTACCTCTATCCCATGGAGCCTTATGAATGTTCATGTTTGCACCAGGGGAAGGCAATACAGTGATGGGGAATACACAGTCTGGAAAACAGGAACAACAGAACAGAGCTACATCTGTTTGCACAGAAATAACTTAAATATCTGAAAAGACAAATACTCTGGAGTGAGTCTTCCAGCTGATTGAGTTACAGAGCTTCAGCAAGGCCAAGGATGTCAGCAATGGGTCTGCATGAGATGGGACAGGCTGACTGCAGTGGTATCCCATGTTACAGGAAGACATACTAAGTGACTATATATTGCTGGAATAGATTTTTAGACTGAGTGGTTCTGCAGCCATTCTCTTCTCTGCATCTGCATTTATGCTGCACTAAGAGTAAGGAAGATGTTATCCTATACCAAAATTCTTGTCTCTCTTTGTAGGTCACCATTTCAAAGCTCATAAGGCTGTTCTTGCTGCCTGTAGCCAGTTCTTCTACAAATTCTTCCAAGACTTCACTCAGGAGCCCTTGGTAGAGATTGAAGGTAGTATGATTCATGCATATAAAAACCTTCGGAGTTGTATACCCAAGCTCAAAGCGAATGTAGTATCCTTGGTATGGGCTTAAATGCATGCTTGGTCATATCAATTAGCTTTCTAGATCTCAGTTCTTGAGTTGATCTGAGGTAGTGTCATGGTTTAACCCTGGCTGGCAACTAAGTATCACACAGACAGGTTCACTTATTGCCCCTCAGTAAGTAGGATGGTGGGGGAGAATTGGAAGGGTAAAAGTGAGAAAGAAACTTGGGTTGAGATAAGAACAGTTTAAGAATTAAAATGAATTAATATCTTTTATAAAATGGTAAGAAAAAGAGAAAAAATAACAGAGACAGAGGAAAATAAAACCTAAGTGATGCAAATTGAAACAATTGCTCAACAACCAACAGACTGATGCCCAGCCAGTCCCCTCCTAGTGGTCCCTCTTGCCCAACCTCCTCCCTAGTTTTATTGCTCAACATGACATTGTATGGTATGGAATATCCCTTTGAGTTGGGGTCAGCTGGGGTGGCGTGAGAAGCAGAAAAGGTTTTGACTCTATGTAAGCACTGTTCAGCAGTAACTAAAACATCAGTGCATTATTAACACTGTTTCCAGCATAAATCCAAAACATAGTGCCACTACAAAGAAAATTATCCCAGCCAAAACCAGTACAGGTAGCTATTGCTACTAGAAAAAATCTTCCCCTGAAGAAAAATTAAAAAGATGCTTGACTAGGGTGCAAGAATAGGATAGATGTAGAGCAATACTTGGCTGGTAAGCAAGGAACAATTCCCTGGAGCAATATTTCAGCCTCCAGTAATTTGCTGTTCAGAGGTTTCCTGAGAGATATCATATTTTTATGTTTAAAGTTATACTTTTTATTATTCTGTACAAACAGCTTTTTGTCCATATTATCCTTTCTTTTATCTTTGTCATTGCATGACTGCAGTTGTTCCAGATTCACACATTTCTCTATTAGACCTTTTATTCCACAAGTCTTTCAAGAGTGGTATCTTCATGAAACTGGCTGTCAACGTACTATGAGCAAAATGGTGCAAGATTCAGCAGATAGATGAGATTAAGGAATTCGTAAAGGAGGCTGTTTTTCTTGCTTGTAAACAGGTGTAAGTAACATGGCATTTCGTCATCTAATTGAGTTCACCTATACAGCAAAACTAATGGTCCAAGGTGAGGAAGAAGCAAATGACGTTTGTAAAGCAGCTGAGTATCTACAGATGTTAGAAGCAATCAAAGCACTTGAAATCAGGTAAACACATAAGCCTCTTTCTCCCCAACACTGAAATGTAGAATCTTAATCCTTTTACAAGAACTGGCTGCCAGTATTTTGCAGTGCTGTTCTTTATCCTGGAACCTCCTAAACTTGTGTGGGACCGTATAATCTTCTAATTTAAGATATGTGTCAGAATTATAAAGGCTAAAAAAATAACGTAGCATTCTTTGGGCTGGAACTCAATGGCAAGTGATACATTGAGTAAATGTTGAAGACACTGTAGAGCTGTGACTTTGTGGTAACTAATACCAGGTCTCTGTGATGACTGCCCACACCTGATTGAGAGCTGGGTGTAGAGTGATGATGCGTCTCAGGTATAATAGTGAGACCACATTAACAGGCTTGTGCTGATGTTTTGATTTCACGCAGCTTTCTGTTTTTAACAGAATAGACAGCGATTTTAAAACTTTTTGGTGCAAAATTAATCTTTCAGATTTCTTGAATGAATGTAATTGTTGCAATCAGTCTTATATGGGATGAATACTTAATCAAATTTTGCTATGGCACCATTTCTCCAGTACCAGAAACTGTACTCCATTACCAAACTCCAACTTGAGAAAAGCAGATGCCATTCTTATGATGTTTTTCTTCATCTTCCTTCCCTTTCACAAAGTCCTGTCATGTTCTCATTCCTGCTGTTCTATCATGAAGCAGAAGGAGGGGCAATAAACACCTCCTAGCATTGCAGTTATCTTTGCTTTCTCTTCTAGACCTGCTGAAAGGTCTTTGTGTTCAGGCTAAGGGAAGTCTGTTGTTTTGTGGAATCAAACTCTATAATTCCGTTAAGGATTATACAGCAGGTATGCGTTTATTCGCCGGCAGGTGCGAGGGGGTAATCCTCCTAACTCGCACACCGAACAGTCTAACAAGCAGATAGATATAGTGTAAAGACATGCCTATTCATAAGCGCCTATTACATATCATGACCTTTCCCCGCTTCTTATTATAATTAGATTTGAGAAGCTTCTTCTATACTTGCACAGGCGCGGTGTTGCAGTCTGGGGCTCAGGGCTGAAGTAGTCTTCATCTTCCTCATGTACTGTCCCTGAATTCAATCTGTGTGCAGGTGCAGTCTCATCCTGGTTGAGCTGCAGTCAGCTTTCTACTGTTGTGTTTCTTCCTTATCAGTGAATGTCTGTGAATGAGCTTCTCTCTTATCAACATCCAGTGTCTTCAAGGCCTTTACTAGCAGACAGGGCATATTTCAGTAAGCTAAGCTGTCTAAGTTTACCTAATGTTTCTGCAGTTTTTCTAACTGACTAATATGCCCGCACATCAATTCCCCCCTGTCTTTTAAACTTAGGCAAATTTGTTTGCCTCACACATGATTTATTTTGAAAGGGGAACTGGGCAGTATTTCACTTGAAAAATACCTTTCAATGCATTCTCATGAGCAATAGACATAGAGGTCAAAATTGTTAGTCATTGTAGCATTCTCCAATTCCAAACAAACAAAGTAGAGAAAACAAAGCTAAGTAAAGCTAACATCAACAGGACAATAATGGGGTGACAAAACTTATTTAGAATGCCAGTCGCAGTGGGGGACCATCCAAATAGCATGTCCCACCAATGATGGTTCGCATCTTCTCTTTACCCTTTTCAGGACCCTGTTTATTTCCTCTGTGTCATGGCGAGCTGTTTTCACAGAATCACAGAAAATACAGAATTGAAATGGAGATTTGTTGTTTGATGTTCATTTATTGTCAATATCTCTGAAGTCTTATTCTGTGAGAAAAGCCTTATTCTGAAATAAAAACAAAACAAACTCATCTTTGGAAAGTAAAACCCAAATATTCTGAAATTATTTCTATTTCCATCTTGTGAATAATCTCAGAAAGATTTTGGCAATAAAAGCTACAAATAGTTCAGCCTCCTGATGCTGAGGAGTCTAAGGATGTTTACCTTTCAGTCTGAGAATGAGGAACCTTGCTCTCAAAGTAGATGTACGATCTGTTCAAGGATGATCTGCTCAAAGACATACAGTGGTTTGAAATCCAAAATAAATAAATCCTACTCCTAAAAAAAGCCTCCATTTGATCCCTTTGTCCTGTTAGTATGATCTGAAGGTATTTGGACTCCGTATGATCCCTCAACTGACACCATCTGTCTTATCTGGAGGCCAGAACTCAGATTTGATTTCTCATAGCTAAACGGAGTATTTAGAAATTAATGTCAGTGTATGATGATTTAGTCTTAGCTGGCAATGGTGTCTTGGAAATGTAATTCCTCCTACTTTGACATTTCTGTAGCCGCAACAATAAAATATGTATCTCCGTATTCGTATTCATATTCATATCTAAGAAGTCCATTGCTCAGTTCATTCAGAGCTGTTCCACTGTGTAGCCTGACATCCTTGCAGAAACACAAGAGGCAGAGACTTCACATCATTATGGGGCCATTATCCCATTAAACAAAAATACAGCTAAATTTTCTGGTTTTGCTAGTGTGCTGTAGAGAGGTAATAGTTTATCCTCAAAGTGTGCAACTGCAAAATCATATATTAAACATGATTAGATTGATGTCATTGCACATGCAGAATAGTAAATTAACTTGTGTTGATATTGCCATGCAAATTGAACATAAAAAGGTTAGTTTTGAGGGTTCCCAAAATGGAGAGTCATGTTTCAGAAATGTAATAAATCAATAAATGTCTGGCTTACAAGCCTGCTTCTTCCTGTGATGGATAGCAAAAGGTGCTTTAAATGTCAGCCCCAGAATGGAATGCAGTGAACATATTCTCTTCTAATCTAGTGAGATAAACCCAACACAGGGTGGGATGATTCAGACTCCAGGGAGCTTAATTGTACTTTGCATCTGGATGTTGGCAAGGAGAGCACTGCGTGCCTTTGTTCCATGTTTTCTTGCCTTATCTCTGGTCCACTCTGCCAACCCTCTTCCCCCTGTTTCTGCTTTTCTCTCTCTCTGGAGACCCCAGAGACAAAATTCCAAAGACTTTGAACAAGACAATGCTATCTCATGATGCAGTATGGATGCAGCTGTTATGCCTCCATTCCAGTGGTCCCTACCACCTTATATTTTAATACAGATGGCTATTTCAGGGTCTTTCTCCCACTTTCTTGGACTTCATCCAAGATCTTGATCAGATCCCGATGTTTCATTAATTGTTTTACCAATATAAGATTCATTACAATAGGTACAGGTGATACAAATGCAAAAATTAGAATGATTCTTGCTATCTAGAATTGCCTCATCTATTACTATAGAAATGCAAGCAGTTCTTAAACATATACAACCTAGGCCAATATATATGAGTATGGTCTTCTGATTAGTGTCCGGATGGATCTCAAAGTGACAGATGAGTCACTGGAACTCCAAAATGGTGTATTATCTCTTGTATTAATGTTCTGGTTACCTCTCGAGCCTTGGCTGTTCTGGTAGGGAATGCCTCTGGCCAACCTGAAAAAGTATCGGTTAGTACTCACAAATATCAATACCCCCCCTTTTCTTGGAAGTTCTAAAATAATCAATTTGCCATTGTCATCCAGGCCCATTACCTTTCCCCATTTGGCCCATTTCCAGTGTGGGGGCATTTTTGGGATTAGTCTGGAGGCAAATATCACACTGCTGAGTCACTTGTCTCACAGCAATGTATACATTTCTAGCTACAATTTCTCTAATTAGGCATTTCTACAGGGCCTTTGCTCCCTAATGTTTTTTTCTATGCCCCTCTTTTACTAAAACCCATATGATTAATTTACCTTGTGGGGTGAGAACTCGCACACCGAGTAAGCTAAGCTGTCTAAGTTTTCCTAATATTTCTGCAGTTTTTCTAAATGACTAATATGCCCGCACATTACTGTTCCTTCTTCTTTATCTCCCCATAGATACACTAGCTAAGGAGAGTGGTATTGATCCAGAGTTCTTCTAGTAGACAGCTAAGTTTTTTTGGTGTTTTTCTTTTTTTAAAAAAAAAACCCCAACCAACTAAAAATCCCTTCATTACATGGTACACTGGAAATGTGGTTGTCAGCAGAAGTATTGATTTTTTTTTTTAAATCAGCTTGTACTGTGCTTATTCGATGGATTGGTAGCAGAGCTGAATAACTCTGTAACTTTTTTGCAATAGGAAAGATTTGATTGTGTTTTTTCTAGTCCTACCCTCTAACCCTACCAACGCCCTTTTTGACATTATTAAGTGTGGTATCACTAAAAGGACTTTTTTCATTCAGAAAAAGACCTTTGCTGTATACTTGACCAATTTAAAAGACACTTGATACTGAAAAAGTATGTTCTAATTGATATCTCTGAGTCTATGTACACTGGTAGAGCTGTTGAACCAGGATTCTGATCAGTCTATTAAGCTAAACTGTTCAGCTTGCAATTATTTCCCACTGTTGTATAATGTTATTCAGCTTGTTGGTTATGCATCACTAGTAAACGGTGTAATTCTTATGTTACAAGGAAACAGGTGTTTTGCTTAACACACATGAAAGCCAGTCTATTCTTGGAGTTATTTCCATTGTTCATAGATTTTGAAAAGTTTTTTTTAAAATTTTTTCTGGGTTTTTTTGGTTAGAGAAAAACCTTGATTACCACTGTCACCTTTGGTTTTCTCCTCCACAGGAGGAGGGGGAAGAATGGCAATACAGTGCTTCTGAACTTCGACTGAAAGGAGTAAGAATATTATAGAACTAGCCATTTCTGTCATGCAGCTCTGTCTGTGTTCAAGATGGAATGCTATCTCTGGCATGTTGGAGGAAGGGGGTTAGGTGTGTAAGGTACAAGAAGAGGAACAGAGAAGGGAGGGTTGTGTTTAAGCCCAGAAAATTAAACTTCAATACTCTTTCCACATCCCAGAGGCACTTTTTTTTTTTTAAAACCTCAGCTATTAGCTGAGTGCTTTCCTGAAGTAGAAAATCATAGAATAACCAGGTTGGAAGAGACCCACTGGATCATCGAGTACAACCATTCCTATCAATCACTAAACCATGCCCCTTAGCACCTCGTCAACCCGTGCCTTAAACACCTCCAGGGAAGGTGAATCAACCACCTCCCTGGGCAGCCTGTTCCAATGCCCAATGACCCTTTCCATGAAAAACTTCTTCCTAATCTCTAGCCTAAACCTCCCCTGGCGGAGCTTGAGGTCATTCCCTCTTGTTCTGTCACTTGGGAGAAGAGGCCAGCACCCTCCTCTCTACAACCT
Organism: Coccyzus lansbergi; assembly: GCA_033558105.1. NCBI lineage: Eukaryota > Metazoa > Chordata > Aves > Cuculiformes > Coccyzidae > Coccyzus > Coccyzus lansbergi. Next base: position 912,527 of record JAUMJK010001213.1, on the reverse strand, counting down.
CCTTTGTTGTTGTAGAGAGCAATGAGGTCTCCTCTCAGCCTCCTCTTCTCCAGGCTAAACAACTCCAGCTCTCTCAGCTATTCCTCATAAGGCCTGTTCTCCAGCCCCTTCACCAGCTTCATTGCTCTTCTCTGGACTCACTCCAGAGCCTCAACATCCTTCTTGTGGTGAGGGGCCCAGAACTGAACACAGGATTCAAGGAGCATTGTCACCAGTGGCGAGTACAGAGGGAGAATAACCTCCATGGAACTGCTGGTCACACCATTTCTGATACAAGCTCAGATGCTATTGGCCTTCTTGGCCACCTGGACACACTGCTGGCTCATGTTCAGTCGGCTGTCAACCAACACCCCCAGGTCCCTCTCCTCCTGGCAGCTTTCCAGCCAGTCTTCTCCTAGTCTGTAGCACTGCTTAGGGTTGTTGTGCCCCAACTGCAGGACCCGGCATTTGGCTGTGTTAAACCTCATGCCTTTGGTCTCAGCCCAGCAGTCCAGCCTGTTCAGATCCCTTTGCAGAGCCTCCCTACCCTCCAGCAGATCCACGCTTCCACCCAGTGAGTGTCATCTGCAAACTATCTTAGGGTGCACTCAATGCCTTCATCCAGGTCATTGATGAAGACATTGAACAGGGCTGGACCCAGCACTGAGCCCTGGGGAACCCCACTTGTGACTGGCATCCAGCTGGATTTAACACCATTCACCACCACTCTCTGGGCCCGGCCATCCAACCAGTTTTCTACCCAGGAGAGTGTGCGCCTGTCCAGGCCAGAGGCTGACAGTTTCTGTAGCAGAATTCTGTGAGAAACTGTGTCAAAGGCTTTACTGAAGTCCAGGAAGACCACATCCACAGCCTTTCCCTCATCCAGTAGGTGGGTCACTTTGTCATAGAAGGGGATCAGGTTAGTTTGGCAAGACCTACCTTTCATGAACCCATGTTGACTGGGCCTGATCACCCAGTTCTCTTGCATGTGCTTCATGATAGCACTCAAGATCACCTGTTCCATGACTTTCCCTGGCACTGAGGTCAGACTGACTGGCCTGTAGTTCCCCGGATCCTCCCTGCTACCCTTCTTGTAAATGGGCACATCAGCCAGCCTCCAGTCCAGTGGATTTTCCCCAGTCTTCCAGGACTGCTGGAAGATGATGGAAAGGGGTTTGGCCAGCACATCCGCCAGCTCCCTCAGTACCCTAGGGTGAATCCCGTCTGGCCCCATAGACTTGTGGGTGTCTAGTTGGGCAAGCAAGGCTCTGACCACCTCCTCTTGGACCATGGGAGCCTCATTTTGTTCCTCTAACTCCTGGGTTTGTACACAAAAGGAACAGCTTTCCTTACTATTAAAGACTGAGGCAAAGAAGGCATTAAGTACCTCAGCCTTGTCCTCATCCCCTGTCACTGTTGTTCCTTCTGCACCCAATAGGGACTGAATATTCTCCCTAGTCCTCCTTTTATTGTTAATATATTTATAGAAAGTTTTTTTGTTATCTTTCACAGACTTTGCTAATCTTATTTCTAGTTGAGCCTTAGCCCTCCTGATTTTTTCTCTGCACAATCTCACTTCCTTCCTGTAGTCCACCCAAGATGCCTGTCCCCTCTTCCAGGGTCCATAAACATTTCTCAATATCACTCAAGTTCGCTCTGTTCAACCAAGCTGTTTTTTTCCCCTGCCGGCCTTTTTTCCAGAACACGGGGATGGCTTTCTCCTGAGCTGCCAGGATCTCCTTTTTGAAGAGCTCCCAGCCCTCATGGGCTCCCTTGCCCTTAAGTAGTGTCTCCCATGAGACTTTGCCAACCAGCCATCTGTAGAGTTCAAAGTCTGCCCTCTGGAAATTTAGAGCGACTGTCCTGCTAACCACCCTCTTCACCTCACCTAGAACAGATAGCACAAAGAGCAGGTCCAGGAGGGCACCTTCCCTTGTCAGTTCATTCACCAGCTGCGCAAGGAAGTTGTCTTCCATGTACTTCAGGAACCTCCTAGACTGCTTCCTTTCTGCTGTATTGTACTTCCAGCAGATATCAGGGAGATTGAAGTCTCCCACAAGAACAAGTGGCATTGATTTGGAGATTAACCCCAGCTGTTTGTAGAAGAGCTCATCTGCTGCTTCTCCTTGGCTGCGTGGCCTGTAACAGACTCCCATCACAAAATCTACCTTCTTGTGGGCTCCTCTGATTTTAACCCACAGGCACTCAATCTCCTCATCACCACAATCCATCTCAGTGTTGTCCAAGTCCTCCCTTACAAAGTGGGCTACCCCGCCTCCTCTCCTACCCTTCCTATCCCTCCTGAAGAGTTTGTACCCCACCATATCTGTACTCCAGTTATATGAGTCATCCCACCACGTTTCTGTGATGGCAACATCATAGGCTCCTTGCCCTAGAACAGCCAAAGCCCCTCTCCTCATACCATGCTCAGAGCCAGGCATTAATGAAATTCTTCTTCCTGACTTCCTGCTCTTCTGTATTTAGCCTTGGCATGGAGCAGAATACTATTTGAGCCCCAGAGCCCTCCATCATTTTCCCAAGGGCCCTATCACGGTCCACTCATAAGCAGACGCGTGATGGTTCATTTCATTTATGATTTCAGAGTTCAAATAATTCAAAGAGAGTCAACGGAGTAAAATTTCAGTCTAAACTGGCACTTTATTAATTATGCCCATAAAGCGACTTATGATAGAGAGAGAGAGAGCAAGGAAAGAGATGGGGAGAAGAGCGAAGGAAAAGGGGTTCATAGCTACCACCACAGGTCCACAGATGTCCAGCGTCTTTGGGAGTCCCGGTCCAGAAGGCGTTCCATTGTTTCAGTCTTTGCTGGAGGTGATCCCATGGTGGAAGGGTCTTCTTCTGTCTTCTTCTGTTACCCCCCTAATTCAGCTGCTCTGGAGCTGTCTTTTTTGCTAGTCAAAATAACTGTAACCCGCCTTTGCCTGTGGAGATGTGCCAATCTCCACCTAGCAGGCCACACATGCCAAGAGAGGTCTCCTCCCTTTGCGCATGTGCTCCTTCTGGCAGCAGTGGTCGACCTGGCATCTCCCGATGAAGGCCAGTAGTCATCATCACCATGCGCACGTGCTCTGTTGGCTATGGGTCTGTGGTAAGTCCCGTCATCAATCTTCCTGTCTTTTCCTCCTTGCTTCATGGATCTTTCACAATGGTAGGGAGCAAGGAGGCTTGAAGATGGGTACAAAACACAACGTTTTTGAGATAAGGAGGCAGGTACAGGTAGTTAGGTACAAAGCGTTCGTTCCATACCAGCTCTGGCCATTTTCTGAGGCCTGCATTTCTGATTTATACAGTCAAGTTCTGAGGCTAAAAGTGAGAAAATGTTGAGACAAAAATTGATCCTTTGACCGACTCTTACACCACCCGGTGGCTCAACATTTATCTTCAGGATCAGTTGTCTTCGGGACAAGTTGTCTTCAGGACTACATGGTGGTAGCACTCAGAGAGAAAGAGAGAGAGAAAGAAAGGAAAAGGGAGGAAAGATTTTTCATTACCTTTTGCCTTACAAACCATTCGACATAGATAAATTTTGGGATGTCTATGTTGGATATGACACTCAAGTACCTTTGTGTGACACTCAAGGAATCAATGTGAGGTTAGAGTTTAGAATTTGTTGGGAAGTGACTGGAGCTGAGTAGGAAAAGTCACATCCTGTGATTTCAGTAAAATTACAAACACAAAAATTCGTGTGATTATTGGTATAAACTATTACATTCTCTATTATATTATTACAAGCAGTTCTCCAGCATATACAACCTTTGCCAATGTAAATTATTACAGTTTTAGGGTCAACTTCAGGGCAAACTTCAAAATGGCAATCCTTTTGGTCAGTGTCTAGGCAAAAATCTTGTGTTCTGATGGTGTTACTTTCACAAATAAATCCTAGTTGTTCCCACACAATGCAGGATTCCAGGTCTACTGTTTGCCATTTGTCATTCACTTTTTGGACCCATGCTCTATGCTCGAAAGGATAGAGTATAGTTCCATTGTGATTCAAGCTTAATGCGAAAACAGGATAAATCAAAGATACTGAAGCATTTTGAATGGTTAATACACAAGCTGTGACAGTGTTCTTAATAGGATCATAGGTAAAGTTTACCAACCTCCACCAAGATTGGAGGTTCTTTTCAAAATCATTAACATTATCCCAAATTATTTTTTGGATTTCTGTAGGCAACTTCTCTAATGATTGACGCTGCCACTGATTGCATCCACAGTTGAGCCTGGATGCAACTGCGAGCCAAAGAAATATTACTTTGGGCTACACCAAATGTGTCTAGAATTAGTTCATGATCTTTTATGTTCACTTTTTCCCATTTTGGTAATATATTGGACAACAGCCACTGATGCATTCCCAAAGCCAAAAGGGAAGATTGTAAATGCTGTTGTATTTTTGCCAAATCAAAAGTTAACTGACTCTTACATGCCCTCAAGTCTTTCTTGATGGCTTTAGTCTTTCTGTTTTCTAACTCATCACTACCAGTTTGGACTACTATCAGAGGATAGTAGTCTGTCTCGTGGACAAGGGAAGGAAGCTTTCCCCTACAACAATCACTCTTCTCTTCTTCTTAATGGAGGATGTTTTTATCTTTTTCTGAGGATGATGCAGCCTAGGGAAAGATTTTAGGCTGGGGGAGCCATCATCCTCATTTTCAGGATTGGATGCAGCACTTCATATTTGTTCTTCAGGGGGATCTGGGGTTTTGTTGTCTGGGTGAGGGGAGCAGGTTTCCTTTGTCTAGCAGGAACTTGCTGTCATTCCCCATATCTTGTCCCCCCAACCTTGCAGTTTGCATGTGGGTGGTGCTCCAGCAGCCTGCTGAGTTAGTAAGAGGGCAGTGCTCCACTGGTCTATCTCCCTCTCACATTCCCTAATAGTCCTCAGACTCTTTACCTCCTCCCTTAACTCCTCCACCACACAAAGGAGCTACCCCACATGAGCACAGCTTTCACTAGTGGAGCCAGTACCAAAGGCACAAGCTGGTGTGGGAGGGGGGCACTGCCTGCAGCTCATGGTCTGGGTAGCTGCATGCACCCACTGAGGCTCTATCTGGGTGGCAGCATCCATCCTACTTGCTGCAGCACCCAGAACAGCTTTAATCTTCTGCCGGGTGGCCACCATGTTCTTCAGTGTCTTGTGGCTCGTCTCTAGCCCCTCTCTGATCCTCGCCTTCTTGAACTGCCGCTCAAACCACTGTGCGCCCAAGGGACCGTTTAACTCTCCCGCAGTACTGCTGAGACCGCCCTCCTTCCGTCAGGCACCGCGCGGGACCAGCGTTTGCCGGCCGTCCGGAGCCCAGTGCCGCCTGCCCCACCCCCGCCTGGGTTTTACTGGGATTTTCCCGGCTCAGGGAAGCCCCCACCGCCTCAAAATGTGTCCCGTCCGTCGTCGTCGTCGTCGTCGTCGTCGTCGTCGTCGTCGTCGTCGTCGTCGTCGTCGTCGTCGTCGTCGTCGTCGTCGTCGTCGTCCCCCAACTCACTGTCCTGCTGCCAGGTGTATATAATCATTGTGTGAAGTCACAGCTGTAGTGTTTTCTAACAAGCTGTAAGCACTGTAGGCAGCTGCCTACACTCCAGAGCCTAAGAGGTGAATAGTGTAGGAAGGAATTGAATCTTATTTCTGAGTAGCAGACCAAAGAACTCCTTCCATTGGGTAAGTTCTCTTACAAAGTACAGAATTTCACAAGTTTCTTAGATAAACCTATATCATTAGTCTAACTGGCCTTTCTTCTTGTTAAGTGATGTGTAACATTCAAGTGGAGCTGTTTGAAATATTTTTGCAATTTTATATCAAAGGATCCACGGTTTTAACTGTGGTATTCTACAACTCTAAGGAGTATAATGTGGTGATGAAGGAGATGCAGACCTTGCAGTTTTATCTAAGCATATTCTTTTAATCAGTACAGCATACGGAAGTCAAATTAAGAAAGTACCCTAGCTACTCTTTTTCAGGCAGATCTTTATACAGCTCTTCAGTTCCCAAACTAAAGAGACAAACAGGATATTTTGTTTTGTCTATTCTATGCTCTTGTGACTGTTTTCAGTCACATCTCCAATTCACTTATTCTCAGGCAGTTTTTTCCAGCCTGGCCTTCTCACACATTCAAGATTCATTATCCTGTGTGTCTAGTTCAAAACATCTGATCTTTTTAATAGTGTTTATTCAAATATGCTTGGTACCAGCTTCATTATTATCTTAGTCTTTATCTTCCATATACTTAGCGTTGTTCCCACAGTATAGATTAAGGACAAATTATCTTTTGGAATGCATGCAGGTTATGTGGTCCTTCATCATTCTGCTTATTTGAGAAACAGCTAGTGAGTGTTTAATGCAGAAGCTCAGTATCGGGGAGGAATTGTTATGTAAGTGCTTATGGATCTTAACTATGTTCATGCAAATACTTTGCAGGAACAAAGAAAATTCATCACCTATAAAATCAAATCAGATGCAAGGTAAAAATAAACTGAAAAAGAAGAAGATAGCTGAAACCTCAAACGTTATCACAGAAACACTACCATCTGCAGAATTGGAGCCTGTTGAAATTGAGGTTGAGATTGCTGAGGGGACAATTGAAGTGGAAGATGACAGCATTGAAACACTCGAAGTAGCTTCTGCAGAGCAATCTATAAAGTACATGCAGACAACGGGTACATCAGATGAATCTGCTTTGGCTCTTTTAGCAGATATCACCAGTAAGTATCGTCAGGGAGAGACAAAATGCCAGATCCAAGAAGACGACGGTAATGCAACTGATCCCTCATGCAAACAAGTAGAAGGTATTGAAATTGTGGAACTTCAGCTGTCACGTGTGAAGAATTTATTCCACTGTGAGAAATGTAACCGTTCATTTAAATTGATTTACCATTTTAAGGAACACATGAAAACACACTCTACTGAGATTTACAAGCGTGACATATGTAATAAAAGGTACCTACAAGAGAGTGCTTTGAAACAGCACCTCACCTGTTACCACCTTGATGAAGGTGGTGCCAGCAAGAAGCAAAGACCTGGCAAAAAAATACATATATGCCACTACTGTGATAAGCAGTTTGACCACTTTGGACATTTTAAAGAGCACCTCCGGAAGCACACAGGTAAGAGCACTGCTATGGTCCTGTACTTGTGGCTTTGGCTCTAGCATTTTGGAGTTTTGCATGTTTTGGGGAAATGGAGAATATTCTGAGAGAACACATGAGTCTTGAGTGCTAGGAATACTTGGTTTCTAGTTAAAACTAAAATGCTATTTTTTCTTTTTTTTTTTTCCTTTTTTTTTCTGTTGATATAAACTTTGAGGGATTGAGGTGGTTAAAAATAGGCACCTAAAACCAGAAAGCACTAATGAAGCTTCTCTCTCAAGTCTGTTAAAGATTTTTTTTTTCAAAATTATTTCTTAAAGCATGTTTTTTTTTCTTCAAAAGTACCAAGCTGAGGAGCTACTCTTATTTTCGCAAATCAAAATAAATGTTTCTGTTGAAATATGATCTGAATCATGAGCTTCTCAGTGAAATACACTTTTTAAAGGGTTTCTTTAACTAATAGAACTTCTGAGCAAATGGCTATTAATACATTAGGCATAAAATACCCCCCCAACAACACTCTCTTGTACCATCTTGTTTGAAAGTTTCATCCTTGCTCTTGACATCTCATCTATGATTTTAATTTTCTTTGTTAATTAACACACCAAAATATTTCTTGTGACTAGAGTAGACTTTTGTTACTGCAAAATCTTCTCTGAAATCTGGATAGCATCTTTAGTACAAAATGACTTGTGCTGCTGCTTCTATATAATGTGGGAGGTTAAGATGCTGTTTCTTCATTTCACTGAAATGTCTGTGCTATCTGAATAGGTTTATATAGCATTATAATAGCATAATATAAAATCATAGAATAGTTTGGGTTGGAAGGGACCTTAAAGATCATCTAGTTCCAACCTCCCTGCAATGGGCAGGGACACGTCCCACCAGATCAGGCTGCCCACTAGAGCTATAGATAGTTCTCTGAATGTAAAATATACATTGTCCCGATCTTTCAGATGTTTTTGTTTAATACATCAGTCATGAGTCATCAGAAAGAATTTAATGGAGGATAGCAGTCCTATTTCTTTCATGGCTTGTTGATGTTGCTAAAACCTTTTAGTTGGAACTTTTTTGTATCTGTATGAGACTGCTGAGTATTGATATATGACACTATCCATTCTACTCCAAATAGCCCCTTAAAAATTGCATTTATAAAAAGTCTAGACATAAGGAGGAATTTCTTCATTTTGAGAGTGGTGAGGCACTGGAACAGGTTGCCCAGGGAAGTCATGGATGCCCCATCCCTGGAGGTGTTCAAAGCCAGGTTGGATGGGGCCTTGGGCAATCTGGTCTAGTGGGATGTATCCCTGCCCATGGCAGGGGGGTTTGGAATTATATGATCTTTAAGGTCCCTTCCAAACCAAGCTATTCTATGATTCTTTGAAGGAGGAGCGATGTGCTTCAAGCAGCCAAATTAATCCATCCTTGTCTGAAAACCCTGTAACTGAAGTAATTTGTATTGAGATTATACAAACTTCTACATGTCTTTTAGATGTGACACTTAAGGACATGGTTTAGTGGTGGGCTTGACAGTGTTAGGTTTATAGTTGGACTCAATGATCTTAAAGGTCTTTTACATAGAATTACACAGAATATCTTTCTCTTTTTCTGTAGAACAATCCAGTTGTCTGTGTCTTTACAGCATATTTATCAACCTTCACAAAAGGGAGAGGGGAAGAAGGGAGAGCTGACCCAAAACTGACTGGTTTTATATGTTTACAAATCCCTATGTCTTAACAGGTGAAAAACCATTTGAATGTTCAAACTGCCATGAACGTTTTGCTAGGAATAGCACACTTAAATGTCACCTGACAGCCTGTCAGTCTGGAGCTGGAGCTAAAAAGGGAAGAAAGAAGTTGTATGAATGTCAGGTGGGTAATGGAAGTAGTAGAGTAGGAGGCTAGATACCTTCTCCCTGTGCTGAGGGAGTGTGGGAGTACTGAGTGAGAAAGGCAACAAGAGTGGGCCTATGTCTCCAAGAACTTATTTTAGAAAATAAATATTTATAAAGATTGTGTTCAACCACAACATGAGTGTAAATTCTTATATCTAAATAGTTCTACTTAAAATATGAAATTACTGATATGGAGCTTCATAATAGTTTGTTAATCCGAGATATTCTTGTGGGTAGGTAAGTGTTCATCCACATCTTACTGATCTTTCTGCTTCCTTTTCAAGGTTCTTGATGCACTGACCTAGGCCTTTCCTGCTTGTGAGCATGCTTCACTAAAGTCCAAAATACAAAGTACCATTTTATTTCCTATTTTATTATTTTTCTGTCTGATACCAGTATATTGACTTTACCTGGAAAGTACTTCCAACTTATGATAACAATTTTTAATGTCTTTTAAGCAAATATAAATGCTGTAAATGGATAGCTATGGTACTTGGTCACTACACGTAGCTGACATTTTTCTGAACAGCTTTTCAAATGTTGCCTAGCTTCTAAAAGTTGATTCTGAAAAGCTAGAAAATGAATGCAGAGGTTGGTTGTAGCATTTTTATTTGCCATTTTGCTGCTCCACTGCTGTGACAGTCTCAAATAAGAACACACTTCCCCCTCTCCCTCCCTTAAAGGTTTTGCTTTGTTCAATTCACAGAATGGATGTGGTTTGAGGTTAAATTGGGTTATGTAGTAAAGAAAATTGCTGGATATCAGCTTTATTTGTTCCAAAAAAAGAAATTGATCTTATTTACAGAAAGTAGTGAATACTGTAGGAGATTAAGTCTGTGTGTTGCTAATCAAATAATTTAATCAGAAGTTTCACCGATGCTATCTTGTTGTTTAGTTGTATGCTCCCAAGAATTAACTTCAGACTAGCATAACATTTGTCTTAAAGATAAGTTTGTTTTGAACATGAGAACTACTGTATAACACAAAGTTGTACCTAGTAGCTTCATTGAAGATACTGTTTTGTCTTCGTGACCCTTTGGTTTAGAATCATAGAACAACCAGGTTGGAAAAGACCCACCGGATCATCTAGTCCAACCATTCCTATCAAACACTAAACCATGTCCCTCAGCACCTCATCTACCCATGCCTTAAACACCTCCAGGGAAGGTGACTCAACCACCTCCCTGGGCAGCCTGTTACAATGCCCAATGACCCTTTCTGTGAAAATTTTTTTCCTAATATCTAGCTTAAATCTCCCCTGGCGGAGCTTGAGGTCATTCCCTCTTGTCCTGTCCCCTGTCACTTGGGAGAAGAGGCCAGCTCCCTCCTCTCTACAACCTCCTTTTAGGTAGTTGTAGAGAGTAATGAGGTCTCCACTCAGACTCCTCTTCTCCAGGCTAAATTTATTGCTTTGCCTCATAGCTTTCTCTGCTATAGATACTGTGAATGTGGGTTAGTATTATTTCAGTCTGCAGCAACTACAGCAATCCTTGGATAATTTTTTATTGATTTTTTTTTTCTCTTTAGAACTAAATTTGAATAGTGTTCAATAAAAAAAATCTTGACTCACTGAACAAAGAGGAGAAAACTAAACTGCACTTGCTTGATAAACACTTTTGGTGCTCTTCATTGTATGCTCCACATGGCAAGAACGATAATTATGTGCTTGGACATTGCTGATAATCATTACCTTTATGTTTGACTAAGTAATTTTGAGTGCTTATCTATAAAGTTAGTATTTTAAGAAGCGTATGTGCAGCTTCTTTATAAATTATGAGCCTGGGGACACACATACACAAAAAACATGTTGCTAGCATCACAAACATAGTTTTAAGACTTCAGCAGCAACGTGGGGGTATTCAACTCCATTACACAGACCTGTTCCTTGACTAAATCCCTGTCAGATACTCCATCATCCTTCTGTGTTGTTGCTGAAAATTGAGGAGATGGAACACTCGGCTTCAGAAATATTTGCCAACAATGAAGGGATGCCAACAGTGACATGCATGTTCTTTGATTCTTTCTGCAGCCAAGAACACTTGAGTGGCCAAAGACCTCTTACCCTATTTCTTTACTCTGAGCCTGACTCTACCCCACTCTTCTCTCTCTTTTACCGTGGCACCTCAGTCATTCCTGTGGTGTCATTGTGTGTTTTTTTCAGGCTATTTTCCTCAGTGCCAACTGAAGGGAAGGAAGTGTGCTTAAGTGCTTTGTAAAGATAGTATGTTGGCAGACAAAGCAGTATTTTTAGCTGAAAGAGACTTAAAGGGATGGAATATTAAGAGATTTTTATCTGCTGAAATCACCCAAATATTTTTTTTAAATGGCAAAATGGGAGAGCTTAGTCTAGCTAGGTAACTTACAATGCCATCATGAATCTGATAAGGAAAAATTGACTAGTAATACTGCATCATGAACTTCAGTAGAAGGACAGCTTGTATTATACTTTTATCATATGATATTATTACATAATTAGCTTTTCATCCAACATTCTATCACCAGACATTTACTGGTGAATGAACCTGTTTGTGAACTTCATGTAAGGTTAAAATAAGAAAACTTTCACATCCTGTATTGACTCATAAATTTTGTAGGTAACCTGTGTATACACAACTCAAACTGACATACTTTCTTAAAAATAAATACTAGGTCTTCTGTTCATCTGAAGCTGACTTCTCAGCTTTTACCTCTAATGTACGTGTTTTTTTAATCCAAGTAGCAAGAAGCTACACTATGTGAAGCTATGATCTGAAATAGACACTATACTTTTTTGTATTTGTTGGCACTGTTTAACGTTATATCTTTTGTTTCAGGTTTGTAACAGTGTGTTTAACAGCTGGGATCAATTTAAAGATCACTTGGTAATACACACCGGTGACAAACCCAACCACTGTACCTTATGTGATTTGTGGTTTATGCAAGGCAGTGAGCTAGGAAGGCATCTCAAAGACATGCACGATATTTCAGAACAAATAGTGACAGAAGAGCTTCTTCCAGTGGAAGCTGCAGAAGCCAAGCCAGTAACATCAATGACTATAATAGAACAAGTGGAACAAGTCCACGTCTTGCCAGTAATTCAGGTACAAGTGGATCCTGCACAGGTAACTGTGGAACAGATGCACCAGAATCTCAGACAGGACAGTCAAAGGAAAGGCACACAAATGGTGGAACTGCAAAAACAGATGCAAATTAGTTACTTGGAAGTTGAACACATTCAGACTGAACAAGGTGCTGAAGTTCTTGTGGAGCAGTTACGTGTTGAGCAGGTAAATCAATTACAGATGGAAGAAGTACAGGCAGAATTTATAGATGGAACAGACCTGGAACAAGTAGAATATGAAAGTGTTGATCACGGAGAAGTAGAAGAAAAGGAAACTAGTCAAGGAGATGATGTAGATAGGTCTTCAGCTTGTTCATGATCTTCCTTAAAAACTCAACAGTTAGTGGACACGCAGAATGAAAAGGTGGATGACTAGCACAAATAACCACACTGTGCAGGTTTAGGAATGAAATGCCCAATTATTTTTGTTTGCTTTTACAGTGGATTTTGAACTGTCAATGGTCATCCCTCCAATATGGTGTCCTTAGGAAGCTGGACAAGTGGACCAAAGTTAGATTTCTTCATGTGCAACTAAATTTTCTTATGAAAAATAACTTTCCTATTCATGTAATACCATAGAACAGGAACTATCACAGACATGGACTGCTTTCTGAGGATTTTAATAATGAATAACTTGTATTACTGTTACTCTTGCATATACACAGAGATGGCATAACTTTACCTCTTTTCCTCTTGCCATCTTTTTATAGATTTGCAGGGTGTCTGTGGCAGAAGAATCAGTAAAATCTTGTGGGTTCTAATGTAAGTGACCAATTGGGTACCTGTGATTTTTCTGGACAGGCTGTTTGCTGTTTCTTAACAGTGGCCCCTAACTACCAGGCTGGGGAAAAAAACACTGTTGCTGGAAGTCTTGGAGCACAAAATTTTTGTGCCTTTTCAACACTGACTGGTTACATTTCCACAAAGCTCCTAGAGTGTTCAAGAACCTAGTTCATTAAAAGACAATGTAGGTAATGTTATAGCGCTTTATATTTTTGCTTAACATTGTTAGCTACTGTTTTTTCATTAAATTTAAAGAGAGATGAGGGATGAAACAGATTCCACGTGGAGGCAGCAGGACACTCTAAAAAGGATGCTTTAAATTGGGAAAAGTTCATTAGATTCTGTGGTAAACATGAGTTAGAAGAAAGCTACCAGCAGACTCTTTTTTTATAAATCATCATTTTTTAAATTAATATTTTTAAACATAAATACAGAGAAGATGTCTATATTGTATCTGGTTCCTGTTTTTTTGAAATGAAATTCTCCCACTTGGCACAAAGATGTTGTACTAAAAGTCAAAGCCATAGGTATGAATACTAAAATGCGGATTGAAAAGTAAGAGTGTAACTATTTTGATCAATATTGGACAATAAAATACCAGCCATGAAAATGTTGCATTATTTGCTTCATCCAATAAATTGGGAACAATTGAGTGACTGGCAATTACACTGCCAGATCCCAGTGGCAAGAATCGATCGCATTTTACTAAGATTAATAGCTCATTACTGTAAAGCTAAGTTTGTTTAGAAAATACTTGTCTAGCTCTATGTTTAAGGACTTCTAGTTCTCAATTATTGCCTTGTGATTAGAGGTGCCTCCATACTTCTGAAAAGCTTTCTTTTCAAAGCCTTAACTAAGGGGAAGAATTTTTGCAAGGACATTCCCTAATGCTCTTGGCAATCATGTAGATCTTGGTTAAAATCAGGCTCTTCTATTCAGTCTTCTCCAAATGCAGAATTATTTCTTGGGATTTCTGCTGTTATTTACTCTCATTCAAAATTATATCTTTCATCATAGTGTAGCCTTTGAGAAACTGTTGCAAAACAGATGTGGATCTCAAAATTTTTAAAAAATTGATTACATAACTTGCATTCTTTTTGTATGATGTTTTGTGTTTTCTGAGGTGCAAGCAATGAGATTCTGTGCAGAGGGAAGAATGTAGCCCAATGTTAATCATGAAAGTAAAAATTGGCTATTGTATTTGTACATGGCTTCTGATATGATAAGAAGCTCATCTTTTGATAACACCCAGGGGACAGACCTGCTTAACTGCATAACTATTTTTTTATTTATTTATGCATATAGACACAAGATCTGTATCTGTGGAATTAAGGAAACAGTGCCTGTGTGTCTAAATACTGAAATTAACTTTTAGGCAATTTAAGGTCCAATGTAAATTGAGAAGGTACATGGTATTGGTAACGACTGATTTATTAAGTACCCTCTTCCCTAGTATTTCCTTTCTAAATGTCTAAAGCCCAAATTGCTTCCACTGGTGGGGTACCCTCATGTCTCCTTACTACAACAGCTGATACTGAGGGAGAGACCATTGACTTGGAAAGTCAGAAGTTCTGGTTGCTCTCTGTAACAACCACCTTGCCATCCTCTTTCTGCCTCAAATGTCTGTAGAGACACATAGACCTCTCTAGACTTTATATTACCTATGCACCATTGGAGGAGTTCTCCCCTCCAAGTGTATACTGCTGGTCCCCAGAGTGCCTTGTTGTTATGAAGGTACTGGTCTGTAGCTTGCAGTGAGGCAATGCGGTGCTGCACTTGTTGCCTGGGGCCTGCAGTGGGTAAATGCTTGAATTTATGCTGAATGAAACTTATCAGCTAAAGCAGTGGGGTCTAGACAGTGAGAAATGGAAAAGCAGAAATGAACAAAAACCTGTGAGGTTTGTCTGGATACAAAATAAAAAGTGATCATTGAGACTGAGGTTAGGAGTAGACTTGTAGATTTATATGTAATGTTCATGAGAGGTCACAAGCTATTTCTGAAAGAAGGGTAGGGAGGGGAAAGGGAGGTAACAATTTGAGAGCTGCTGAATTATTCAGACAATATAAGAAAGGATTAACTGATTTTTCAAAAACAGTTGCCAAAACAAGCTTCATCTGAAGCCTTATGTGGATGAAATCAGATGTCAGTTCTGTGTGAAATGGTCACTACAGGAGGATTGTGCAGCATCTGCTTTGTTTCATGCCTGCAGAGGCACTCTTAATTAGCTAATGGTGCAGAATATGGTACTCTTCCATACACATTCTGTAACTATTTTTAATGAGAAAACTTTTAAATACATATTTAATTCAGTTGCTTGTTTTTAGGGACTGAAGTATCTCTTCTATAGGGACTGTTATGAAAACGTAACATACAGGGGTTTTTTTTTATTTGTAACTTTATTCTTAAACTGTAGTGTTTGCTGCTATTAGATAATATAAAAATTAAAGCAACCTGTTTATAATGAAAACATAAATAATTTGTAGCTTGTCAAACATTTGGCAGCTCAGGCAGGTACAATAGAAGATTGAGCTCAGACCTAGTCCAGCTTCAGTCACAACTGGACCCAACTTTGGGAGCATGCCTGTGTTTGCATTATTGCCATGGCTTTGTGTGCATTGTGAGAAATGCTTGCACAGCTCCCTTATATTTTCTGCCTTCAGGGTTGCCCCCGCACCCCAACTTGAACCTTGACATCTATAAATGTCTGTGCTGGGGCTTGTCTTTCAGATTACTTTAGACGAAGGCTGGTGGCTTTTTGAGAAAATTTGTACCGTTAAATACTGAAACTAGGAAAGGGAATGCGCTCTGTAGCTCCTAGGGTGCAGGTCCCAAACATAGAGGCAGGAGGACCTAGAGGGTATAAATGGGGTGTCGGGGGCTGTACATGGCAGGTGACAGCCGGTCGCAGGATCGCAGCCCGCCGGTGGCGGAGCTGTCCCAAGTTTTTTCTTCAAAGGCGGTGGCCCCTCAGACGGGGCGTCGGGAGCCGTGCAGGGCCCCACTTCCCCCAAGGGCAGGCGGGGGGTGGCGGGGTAAGGCAGGTAGACCTGTCCCCGCCATGTGAGGGAAAGAGTGAGGGGAGCAAATAGTGGGCAATTAGCAGGGGCTGCGGCGGCGCCGAGGCGCGCTGTCTCTGCCCAGGGTTGTTGGTCTGCTGGGAGACAGGGAGGGGCGGTGAGGCCCTGCGGAGCTGGAGCTGGAGGCAGCAGGAGGGAGCTGGCCTTCGGGTACGATGATGGGAGCGTGGCTCTAGTGGTGGCTGGCTGTATCCCTCTGTCCAGGTGGAGATATGGCCGCTGTTGGTGGCACTGCCTTAGCCAAATGCCCCAGAGTGGTCCTCGCCAGACTCTGCCGGCTGATCACTGCAGGAAGCGGAGGCTGAGTTGCTGCACGTCGCCACAGTGCTGCAAACACGCATAGACTCCTTGCACCTGTGGGTGCTGAGTTTTATAGTTCTAGTGCTCTTCCAGCACAACTGGGTCTTACAGCCTTTGCCAAGGTGTGCTAGGTAGACCCTGGCTGGATGCCAGTGATTTGGGGCCTAGGGAAATACTTACAGATAACCATTGTTTAGCAGCCCCGGATGAAAACAAAGAAAGAACTAACACTGCAGGATACGTAGAAATATTTTAACAAAACAACTGACACTTGAAGGATAGCGGAATAGAAACTGCTTATACCTACAGAATACACCAGGATGACAGTTTAACTAAAACAACATATCTCTATAAGCCTTATGTAGGCTGTATTGTTAAAAGACTTCTGATTAGCAGGACAAGTCATCTGGACCTGTGATAAGAGTGGAAACACCATTGATAAGGACAACTGGATTCCTGAGAGCACAGATGCAGAAGGAAGACAACTGCCCCCATCCCTGGGAAAATCCTTCATAAGCACCATCCCTGGGAAAATCCTTCACAAGCAAAAAACAGGAAGAGGTCTCTTCTTAAACTCATTAATATGTATAAGCATTTTTTGAATATGTAACAGTTCACTGTATAAAGCTAAGAGGAGTTGTCATGATGGGGACGCACGTTGTTTTGGAGAAACGATTCTCCCATGCGTCTCAGCGCTGAATAAACATACCTACTTTATAACTTTATAAGTTATGGAGTCTTGATTCCGCGTGTCAGTTTTGACAAGCCAGGCAGGAGACCTTTCTGCCGGCTGTGGGACCGACTGTGGAGCGGACATCCTAAGCGCGCACCGAGCTTATTTCTCGGAGGACCTCCTCTCCCAGCCGTTCACTACAGGGCAGAAAAAGATCCTCTGTAGTAGCAGACAAACGGTATGTTTAACTAAGACTAAGGAGTTCTGGAAAGCTGGAAAAGTTTGTAAGTTTGGGAGGGCCAGTAAGTCGTTGGGGACGCCCACGCGTGGCTGGGGCTGCTGGTAAAGCGTGCAGAGACGTCTGGCGTACAGCATAGCTCCCCCTGCAGGAAGGAGGGTTCCAGGGGTTTGCTGACTGATAGGGCAGCCGCGAGCGATCTTGGTGGTAGATCAAGCAGACCTCAGATTGTTGCCGCATCCCAATTGGGAACCAAGACGTACCCGCTGATGACTGTGAGAGGCGGGAGAAGGGTAAGCACAATCTTTTTGTTTTTTGAGGAAGGTACCCTCGGCCAATAGAGCGGCCAAACCGGTTGAAGGGGTTTGCTGACCGATAGAGCGGCCGCTAGCAGTCTTGGGGGTAGACTGAGCAAACCTAGGTTGTTGCTGCATCCCAATTGGGAGCCAGGATGGACCTGCTAATGACTGTGAGAAGCGGGAGAAGGGTAAGCACAACCTCTGAGTTACCTAGGTAATATTTGCAGCTGCTGGAGGGATCCAAACTGGAGGGATCCAAACTGAAGTAATATTTGCGTGCCCGGGAATTGATTCTGTGTTAAAAGTACTGTGTGTGAGTATTGAGGCTTTGAGTGATAGTGTTGTCTTGTTTGTGTGTTCGGTACCGTGTGTAAATCACATTTCCATAACATCAGGAAACTGTGGATTTGAAAGTGAACAACTTAGAGTGATCACAACATTATATTAAGTTAATTTTTAAAACAAGCGGAGAGGTGTTTGTGTGTGTTGAACTTTAACAACCAGTTAAACCTTTGAATACATCACGGGTGGGGACTTGGCTGGATATCATGGGACAAACCTGTGGCTGTGGGTAACCCTGCCCTCTCCGGCTTCTCCTCCTTGATTGCAAAATTTTCCCCTTTTTGGTCTATAGGAGTTAAGTGTTAAAAGCTTTTAGCAAGTGTTTGCCTGAGATAAGGATCAGGAATTGAGACAGAGAAGGGGGGGTGACAGTGCTGCAGTAGGAGAAAAAAAAAAGGAAAAAGTCATTTGGTGATGTTTGGGAGGAAGGTTCGGTGCGAGAATTGAGTAGAAGCAAAAGAAAAATGGGTAATACTCAGAATAAAGATATTTTAAGGAAAAACCCCCTTGGTTGCATACTAACACATTGGATGGATATTGTTGGAACTAGGGGCACAGAGAATAAGAAGACTTTTATTAAATCTTGTAGGAATATGAAAGGATGACTTGTAAATGGTGATGTGGAGTATCAACTGTAATGTATTAAGAACAAGATTAACAACTAAAATACTGATAACGACCCTTATGGTCTTGTCAGACAGAGTCACTGGGATTGACTGCTTGAGTATGTCCACACCTTTATGGCTCTGGGTGGGTTTAGTCTCAACTCCTTCTGGATATGCAGTGAGGTTCCAGGAAAGAAGCGTGCTTGTCCTTTCAAGAAAAATATGGAAATAATTTTGTGTATATAGAGTTCTGAAATCACTGATTGGCAGAAGCACGCTGAGGACAAAGCCCGAGTCTTCTCCAGCCCTGAATAAAGTGTACCTGCCTTAATTGTTAAGTCTAAGTTTCTTTGTTTCAGATTTGGTGACCCAGATAGGACCTTCTCTGCCTGGCTGCAGGATTCATTGAGAACAAGAATCTCTTGGGTACCCCCGGGGATTTCTCCGGAGAGAGTCCTCTTCTCAACTGGATCTCTGCAGGGGTAGATAAGGACCATCAGACAAAAAGTGTGCTTTAAATTTTTTTGATAAAAAGGTATGCTTTAATTTTTTCTTTTTCTGGGTTGAAGACCAGTCCACGTAGTTTGGCTCCTCATAAATTGTTACTGTATAAGGCAGTGTGAGCGTATGCTGGACTGTTAGTGTCTTATAGGCATATATTCAAGCTGTTTGGGTGTTAATCGTAAAAGGAATATATTCAGTTTCTGTGAGCAGTCTTGTTTGTAAAAGCAAATATTTGGTTTTGCTGTGGACATCTTGATAGTAACTGAAGATCTACATGAATAGCTAGTTTCTGTCGGTTTGATTAGGAAGTCTTGGTTGTAACAGATTATATTAACCAAAGAAACTAGAGTTATGTAGAAGCTTGAGTGAATATTTGGCTTCTATGTGCCAATTTGATTTGTTCAAGTTAATGTTGTTGTGTCATGTGTGTTATTTTTGTGATGATGCTGTGATGTTAAAGTCAAACCCAATTATCAATGCCAATTCGATTATTAAGCAGGAATGATTTTAATAAACAATTCCGGAGCACACATGGGCTAGTCCAACTAATGTGTCCCACTAATGAGCCCCTCATTGGCTGCATGACTTTATACTGGTTAAACACGTATATTTGTGTGGGTTTTGGGAAATGCTGGTTAAGCAGTTATATGTTGCCTGCCTATTGCTTTCCGGGATGCACATCACAGTTTCTTCGTGTCTTCTGTTTGCCTCTGTTAGTCTTTATCTTATCTCAGTCCTTCTTGTGGCTTCAGGCCTGCCTTGTGTTCCTGCTGTGGGAAACCCTTAACATGATTTATTCCCTCATTCAGTGAAACGGGGCATTTGTATAAGATTGTATTTGTTTTGTTGTAGAAATAATGGTGGGTTTTGTCCAGATTGTATACGAATGACTAGTGGATGTTTATTGGATCCTGATGTAGTGCACGTGGTGTAACAAGAAAAGCCAGCTGAGATGTATTTTAGAACAATAAGATCTCTAATTATAAGGGAATTGGTGGTCCACTGAAGGGTGGACAAACAGAAAACCCTGACAAAACGTTTTTGATAATCAGTGGTGGCTGGTGTATAAGCTTGATTATGAGAAAAGTGGCTATAATATCTTATTGTAATTAATGTTGTTCTTAAAGTATAAGGAGAATTGGATAATGTACTGTGTGCAGATCTGTTTTTCAGTTTGCAAAATCACCTGGAGTAGCAAGAGAATGGGGTGCATACTATAGAAAATCAGGACCAGGTGTTGTAGCTGAGCTTGAATAGCAGAGACCTGGGGAAGTTACCCTAGAGGATCCACTGCTTAAAATAAATCTGGGGAATACAGGTAAAGAGGTTATATTTTAACAGATACGGAAGCCTCTGTGTAAACTAACAACTGATTCCTACAGATAAAAAGTATTGTGATCATAATAGAAGCTACTGGCCAAACTGAAAAAGCATTCTCTATGCAGTCTGCTAAATTTAAATTGGGAAAACAAGTAGGTATATACGATTTTGTCAGGTGACTCTGGACCATTATCAAGAAGAGATTTATTAAAGCAGTTAGATACAGAAATAATATTTGGAGCAGGAGGTATGAAATTTTAAGTGAGAGATCATCAACTAATCAGAGTATTGAGTTTGTCTTTAAAACAGGTGGAAAAAACACCAGTAACAGCAGAGATTTTGGATGAGGTATATCCAGGCACATCAGCTTCTGAGATACCTGGCAAGGCCAGAAATGCAGAGCATGCGAAGGTGAAATTTGCCCCCGTGAATGCCAGGTAATACCCTCTATGATTAAGGGGATAGAAATGATTAGTGACAACTGGGATTACTAAAAGAATTTAAATGAGAATATTTCCTGTAAAGGAAGTAGATTAAATGTTATTTTTTAGTGCAAGATTTAAAGAACTATATCCAGTGGTGGCAAATTACTGTGCCTTGCCAACCAGTTAAAAGATTAATTGTCGTTTACCGTACTGGATTTGAAGGATGCCCTCTTCTGCTTGATATTGGCTGAAGAAAGCAAAAAGTGACTTGCCTTTGAATGAGAAAACCCTGAGACTGGTAGTAAAACACAACTAACCTGAACAGTATTGCCTCAAGGTCTTAAGGACAGCTGAACTATTTTTGAGAACCAGAGAACCTGAGACCTGAAAACATGGGACTAGAACCCTGCTGCAGTATGCGACCTCCTGAGAGTTACACAAACAGACAAGGATTGTGAGCAACAGACTGCAAATCTATTGAACTTTTGAACTGAGCAGGTATCAAGTCTTTCAGCAGAAGACCCAACCTATGCAGTGACAACTTACTTGCCTTGGATTCGAGATCTCCAGAGAATACAGACAGCCCAAAAGAAAGCTACTTGCTGCACACATGCCAGGAATGGTAAAAGAACTCAGAACATTTCTGCGAATGAGAGGTTGGTGTCATTTATGGATATCTTAGTGAAACCGTTATATGAACCACTGAAAGAATATCCAATGGGATCATCAAAATTGGCTTGGACTGGGGAGGCAAGAAAGGCATTTGAAAGCCCAAAAATTCACTATAAGACTGTCATAGTGTTACACACAGTCTCAGTGGTGTTGGAGCAAAAAGGAGGTCACTGGCTTTCCCCTTCTAGAATTTTGCCATAATGATGGAGAAAGATGATGTGAATATAATCACCACTAACACTGTAAATCCAGCATCTTTCCTTAGTAGAGCTGCTTCGAAAGATTCCTGGTACACTGAGGAAAGCAACTTTGTGAAGCAAAGACATCGCAAGCCTGGATATGCAGTGGCTACCACCAGAGGAGCGATCGAGACCAGACCATTGCCCGAGGAACATCAGCCCAGAAAGCTGAAATAATCACCTTAAGTCAAGCACTGGAATTAGCAAAAGGAGGGAAGACAGATAGATGGACAGATTCAAAATACGTCTTTGAAGCGGTGCATGCTCACAGTACTATATAGGAAGAGAGAGGACTCCTTACTGCCCACGGAAAACACATTAAATATGCAGCAGAAATCCTAAAGCTGCTGGAAGCTATAAATATTCCAGAAGAAGTGGCTATCATACACTACAAAAGTCACCAGAGAGGTAATACTGGCCAGAAAATTTGTAACAAATTGGCAAGAAATTTTGAGGCCAAGATGGCTGCAGAAAAAAGTAGAGGTAATATCTGCTTTGATTCCAGACGGTAAACTTCAAATCCCTGATTCTGATTTAAAATTGGAGAAATATCCAAGGGAAGATAGAAATTTGATTATCAATAGAGTAGAAAGAGAAGTAGTGAAGGGGTGGTGTTATGTTCCAGATGGACAAATAATAATGCCATCAGGAATGCTATGAAAATTGGTCTTATAAGAACTAAAAATGAAACAAAAACCTCAGGGAATACCAAAACCAACCCATTGGTGCACAGATGTTCTGAATAAATAATAGGAATGAAAATAAATCTATCAGAACTCTCAATAGAAAAGGGGGGTACTGATATATTTTTAGTATTAACAGATACTTTCTCAGGTTGGCCAGGAGCTTTTCCTTGCAGGACAAATAAAGCAGAAGTGACAATTATACCTCATTTTAGAGCGCCCACTGTAATGTTATCAGGTAGAGATACTTATTTGTAACATCCTCCATGCTGACCACAGGCTAGTGACCAGGAGAGAAAATGCAAGAAGCCAAATTTACATTGATATCAAGCACTTCCTTTGGCCTTGTTCAGGAACCAACCCAAGGTCCAAGGAAAGCATTAGCCCTGTATATATAATTGCAATATACAGGGAGAGATCTCGCAGAATTGGCTGAATTTGTCTAATTGGCAGAAAGATCCAACAAAAGGAAAAAGGAAAACAAACCAACAAATGAAAAACCAAAATAAAACAAAATAAATCTACATGGGTTAGAGGTTTAGATCAATTTGTACATCATTTTTAAGCTGCGGATGAGTTTTTATGTTAAAGATTTTACAGGAGAACTACTAGAAGAGAAGTGGAATAGACTGTACCAAGTATTGTTAACAGCCTTCACAGCAATCAAGATAAAAGAACTTTGATCTATTGAAGAAATCACCTACCAGCCAATGGACAACAGATGCTAACACCTTTTAAAGAATAAGGCTAACTAAAGTGAACTATAAAGATAGAAAACTATTTGTGTTTTTGACCCTAGGATATGGTATATAAACAAACAAAAAACACCAAAAACCAAATTGAAACAGACACACGCCAAATTTGGGAAAAATAGGAAATTACATATGATAACTCAGGATAACACCTCATGGGGATTAACTAACATTTGGGGAAAACTTAAATCCTGGCTCCTGAATCTAAATTGGTTGAGGCAGCTGTTGGCAACAATAGCTGCATCCTGGGTTTTGGTAATAATGATCCTTATTTTAGTCGAATGTCCCCTGTGGTGCCTTCAAAATACTGGAGACACATACAGTACTTGGAAGAAACACCAACTTCTCCAGAAGTTGAAGTCAAATAAATATTTTGAGAAGATATTAGAAAAAGGATCTTCATGTTAAGTAGTAAAAGAATTTACTAATCTTATAGAAAAGGGGGGATTGATTTGGGGCCTAGGGAAATACTTACAGATAACCATTGTTTAGCAGCCCCGGATGAAAACAAAGAAAGAACTAACACTGCAGGATACGTAGAAATATTTTAACAAAACAACTGACACTTGAAGGATAGCTGAATAGAAACTGCTTATACCTACAGAATACACCAGGATGACAGTTGTTTAGCTAAAACAACATATCTCTATAAGCCTTATGTAGGAAGGGGGCCCATTGTTAAAAGACTTCTGATAAGCAGGACAAGTCATCTGGACCTGTGATAAGAGCGGAAACACCATTGATAAGGACAACTGGATTTCTGAGAGCAGGGATGCAGAAGGAAGACAACTGCCCCCATCCCTGGGAAAATCCTTCACAAGCACCATCCCTGGGAAAATCCTTCACAAGCAAAAAACAGGAAGAGGTCTCTTCTTAAACTCATTAATATGTATAAGCATTTTTTGAATATGTAACAGTTCACTGTATAAAGCTAAGAGGAGTTGTCATGATGGGGACGCACGTTGTTTTGGAGAAACGATTCTCCCGTGCGTCTCAGCGCTGAATAAACATACCTACTTTATAACTTTATAAGTTATGGAGTCTTGATTCCGCGTGTCACCAGGTCCCAACCAAGCTGCTCTGTCACTCCCCTTCTCAGCTGGACAAGAGAGAGGAAATATAATGAAAGGCTTGTAGGTCGAGATAAGGGCAGGGAGATCACTCGGCAATTACCATCAAAGGCAAAACAGACTCAACTCAGGGAAAGTAATTTATTACCAATCAAATCAGAGTAGGATAATGAAAAATAAAACTAAATCTTTAAACACCTCACGCTCTTCACCTGCTCCAGCATGGGTTCCTTCCCAAGGGAGACAGTCTTCCATGAGCTTCTTGAACATGGGTCTTTCCCATGGGCTGCAGTTCTTTCAAGAACTGCTCTAGCATGGGTCCTTTCCATGTTGTCCTTTTCATGGGGTGCAGTCCTTCAGGAACAACATGGGTCTCATATTCTCACTCCTCTCCTCTCTTCTGGCTGCTGTTGTTGCACAGAAATGTTTTCCCCTTCTTAGATATGTTATCACAGAGGTGCTCCTATTGTCACTGATTGGCTCAGCTTTGGCCAGTAGTGAGTCTTTCTTGGATTAAATATACCGCAAGCAGGCAGTAGTAGAACTGAAAAGACTGTCCATTGTGGGAATGATGTCAAGTATATGAAAGATTAATTAGAACTAAGCTAAAAGCATGAAGCTGATGCCAAGCATATCACAATAAACATGATTAAAAGACCAGATGTTCTGAACAAGACACACAGGATAATGAATCTTGAGTGTGTGAGAAAGTCAGGCTGGGAAAACCCACCTGGGAATTGTGGCAGTGGCGCTGAGTATATGGAAGATTAATTGGGACTAAGATAGCATGGAGCTGGTACCAAACATATTCAAATAAACATTATTAAAAAAACAGGTGTTCTGTACTGCACACAGGATAATGAATCTTGAATGTGTGAGAAAGCTAGGCTGGAAAAAAACTGCCTGGGAATAAGTGGACTGAAGGCGTGATTGAAAACAGTCATGAGAGTGTGGAAGAGACAAAACAAAATATCCTGTTTGTCATCTTAGTTTGGGAACTGAAGAACTGTATAAAAAAAAATCTGCCTGAAAGAGAGAAGCCAGTGTACTTTATTAATTTGACTTCTGTATGCTGTGCTGATTAAAAGAATATGTTTAGAGAAATCTGCAAGGTCTGCATCTCCTTCATCGCCACAGATTGGTGCCCCATGTGAGGCTCTTCGGGGTGACTGCACAATCTGATGGGTGAGTTTGCTTATTTTTATGAAATTTTCATGGCCAAATTCCTTAAACAGGAACAGTAGCAGACGTTCAATGGGAAAGCTACAAGATCGTATTGCAATGGGACAGAAAACTTCACAAGAGCACAAGCTATATTTAGAAGTGCTACAGCAAATATTGCACAACGCTGGCTATTGTGTAACTGAAAAATATTTAACGCAACTATTACTATTGGTAACAGAATATTGTAATTGGTTCCCGGTAGACAGCTCTTTTGATAGTGCTATGTGGGAGCAAGTGGGGGAATGCTTACAGGCACATAAAATGTGCTTTGAGATTCCTGATGCTGTTATTATGACATGGCTATTATATGCCGCATTGGCGCAGCTCAAACCTTCAGAGGCTAATGTTAAAAAAGATCGAGATGAAGGCTAAAATGTATATGATCAGGTTAAAGATGTCCCAAATGATTTGGAGACTGAAGACCCTTTTGATCCTGAGCTGGTTAATCCAGAGAAGGAACCAGAATTATACCCTCCATTACCTTTACCTTCTCAGCCCTTAGAAATGCCTCCTCCTGCTCTGTTGAAGTGTTCATAGATTGTTGACGTTGGTGGGGGATCTCAGACCAGCTGAGAGGGAGCTCCCATTAATGCTTGCTCCTTTCATTCTCTTATAACATCTGGGGTAGCAGTCAGCCCACCTCCTTTACTTTTTGTCAGTGACGCTGATGATAGGGGACACAGTGGATTGCAGTGCAACCCCACCAATGTGTAGGAATCCAGAAAACTCCAGGGTCGTAGATCAGGACGTTTCCATCACAAAAACTCAGTCTAAATCATCCAAGTATAACATATGTAGATTTCTATTCACAAATCTTATTAATACTTTTTTTTTGAGGATCACCTCTGAGTCTTTGTTCCATAGTTATGGTGTACCTCACCTCTGCATACCTGCATTGGTATGCAGGGTGGGGGTGGGGTGTGGGATGACCAGGGACCAGTTTGGTCATCCTGATAGGCAAATGAGTGGCAGAGACATAATGGCTCATTCTCCCCAACTCATCCTTGCTGCACAGGTGGGCTTTGATATGGCTGCTGATGTGGAGTGGCCACCAGACCTCCATGTCTCACCCTTTTCCACCCCGTGGCTCAGCAAAGCAGCAACCCTCTCCTGCAACTTCAAGGGAGGGGAGGGATATGTCATTTCCACCCTGTGGCTTCGTCACTCGTATGCCTATTAAATTTAATCAGAGCATATCAAAATATTGAGGAGTGTCACGCAAGCACCATGAGAATTATCCTTGATAATGGGAATCATGTCATATTCAGAAGTGATCATCAAAGCATTCACACATTTGACTACTAGATTCACAAACAATTGTTTAACACAAGCTAACGCAATTATTATTGCCATGATGATAACCAATCTTACAATATATTCTGCCAGTGAAGCTAACCAACCTTGAATGGTAATTCCAAATCTTTGTAACAACCCCACAACCCATCCAATAGGACCATCGGTTCCAGGTTGTACTCTCGCGAACAATTTGCTAGTATGGGCTCCAATAGTTGCTAAAGCCTTTTGAGCTTCTTCCACTGTGGATGTTACATTTGGTATAGCAATACAACACTCATCAATAGAATAATTCAATAACCCCCACACCCCCTTTTCCTTTAACAAAATCATATCTCATGCTAATCAGTTTTGTAAAGCCATTTTAGAAACAGCCTGTATTTGATGGTTCATGGCCCCAAAGATTACCTGTGACCAGTTACTTAATAGTGACACTTGTCAAGTGATGTTCTCAATGGCAAACTGATGTACCCGGATCAAACTTCCTGATATAAAGATTGATCTAAAGACCAAAGAAATTTTTTGTCCAAATGAATAATAATTGGGCATTGCCCATGAATCCAAATAAGAGTGTCCTACCTCTCGTTTGCGTCTTTTTGACAGGGATGATGGTAGGTGTGATAACATTCTAGAAGGACACATTGTTGGGAGCCCAACTCCATAACGGAGTCTGGAGTGTTCATTTGGGTTTATGTGAGAATATAGATTTCCATCAGAACAAACCCACAATGTTCCCTTAGGGCTTGGGAAAAGAGCTGTGTCACAACTGTTCCAGTGGATCGTCAATGGATGGTCTCATCAGGATCTGTCATAAAAGGTTTCTGAGGGATTTTATGCATATCTGTCAGATTATTCCACTCAAATACATTCTTATTCATTCCCACAGGGCCTAAAGTCATGTTACACAGGGACATGTGATCCAGCTTCTTGGGTAATGGTATGGTATGGTATGATTATAACATAAACAAGCTTGTCAGAATGCAGTGACTAATGCACTTGTTTTAAGGTTGTTCCCAGAATTGGAACAGTTTAGAATAGTCTGACAAGCAAACAATGGATGTGATACATTAACCTCCACTAATTTAGTGTTAAGAGGGTCGAAAGGATGATGTCCTTGTTGTGGTTTTAACCCTGTCCAAAAATATAATGATCAGACACAATCAGCTGACACATTACAACTGTACCAACGACTCCTGCCTAGCCAGCTATAATCCTTTCCCAATGTACGTGGAGAATCAAAACACCAGGTCAAGTTAGTCTGTATGGTGTATGAATGTGTAAGTGGTGTAAACTCATCATTAGGAGGCCACCAAGGAAAGACTTCACATACTTCAGTGATATTTTCCCCCACTGTTGTTGACGTGCCATTGTGAAGATTTTTGGTATATATATATATCTTTGATGTACTGTAAATTACCTGATAAATTGGCTACCCTGGCTCAAATAATCCATTCTGAGCTCTATTGCTGCAGATTCGTTCCATACGTTTTTCGAGTCTCCCACAACATTTGGGTGTTACTTGTCAGTCTAAATGAATCGTATATTGATCTTAAGTCTGTATTGAATTCTCCAAATGGTATTCCCTTGACTGCACTCTCCGGTAACTCTATATACAACCCTCCACCAGTCAAATTTATCAAATGAATAAACCCTTTAACCACATCAAAAGTTAAATTATCGGTTATTACCTCATCAGTTCACTTTTCCCGATTCACCTTAAATGGCATGTCACGCAAATACAACACAAAAAATATAGTTGCTAGCACTAATACAAAATTTTGATACATAATTATAGCAAAAAATTCTTAATTCTTGATCCACTCAAGTCTATCAACACCTATCCTTAATCATAAAACTATTCACACAATTATCATAAAACAGATAGAAACAATGTTTGTTGTTCTTAACAGGTTAAAACTTGGGGTTTAACACTACAATTACAATTAAGGTGATAACTATAAGTAATGTAGCCAGAAGTTGTCCTGCTGGACAGTCAATCTTGATCCAGTCAAGTCCTTTGTGCCAGGTACAATTCATTGCCTGTAAAAAGGAAAAATTTCTCTGTCCTATTAAAAGGATGGGAAGATTCATCTGGTTAAGATTCGATGTGTTTTCCCAGAGTAGTCCTGAGCCTCCCATGTATAAACGGTTTTGGGTTTGGTTAGTATCACTGGGACATTGCCAATATGGGGCAGTTTTACCAAGACTGGTTGTCCAGAAAGGTATTTATCAGGATATTGGCCCAATTTCCTGTTATCTACGGGTACTAGGGTTGGTGTCGACGACAAAAAGGCTTTCATTTTTGGACTCCCACCGCCAGTCCATCGGTTATTGATGAGAAATACTGCTTTGGATACACGGAGGTCCCAATTCACCTCAGTTATTTTGGCATATTTCTTGACCAAACCATTAATGCGTTCTACTATTCCGTTGGCCTGTGCATAGTATGGAGTATGAAAGATCCAATGCACTCCCTCCTCTTTTGCCCAGTCCTGTACCACTTGGGCAGTGAAATGTGAACCATTGTCACTCTGTATCTCTTCCAGGAGGGGAAGTACTCCAAACCATTCCTGGAGAGTCCGCACTGTGTAATTACTTGATGCTTTTGGGACAGGGGTAGCCATTGTAATTCCTGAAATTACTTCCACACCCACCTATATATATATATATATATATATATATATATATATATATATATATATTGCCATAAGAGGGTCTAAATGGTTCAACATCATCTATCTGCCAAGTTTGCCACAGTGTCTTTCGATCACGAATATGCAATTGCAGGGTGATCCTGTGTTAATCTCAATCGACATGAGGCACATCCCGTAACTATCTGGGTACACTTTTCCCAAGTTGCCGGCCATCCTCTAGCCAATGCCTCCTGATGCAGATCTTGTGTGCTCGAGTGTCCCTGTTTTATATAGAATCATAGAATCACCAGGTTGGAAAAGACCCATCGGATTATTGAGTCCAACCATTCCTATCAAATAACTCAATATGCAACCACTCTAGCAACCTCTACCAGTCATCTCCATCCTCATCTATCCTAATCCATGGGGAACTGCTGATAGCACGAATATGGGTTAAATCGTCTACTTGGTTATTAAACCCAGCCTGGATAGTTTTAGAATCATAGAATCATAGAATCACCAGGTTGGAAGAGACCCATCGTATCATCGAGTCCAACTCATGTCCTTTCACCCAACCTACATGTACCAATTGTTCGTTCCCAATTTTTAACAGTTACTTTATAACCCTGTTTGCCATACTGGATTTCTATTTACCACCCAGTCATTTGTTTCCCAGTGGCTTATCCATTCCGTGACTCCCTTATATACTGCATATGAATCAGTATAAATATAAGTAGCTCCATTTTGGGCAGCTAGCAGCACAGCTCTTAGCTCCCCTATTTGAGCACTACCATCCCCTTCAACTACTTGTGTTTGGGAGGTATTAATCTCCAGAGCTACAGCTCTATATTTCCAAGATCCTCCTTCTCTGTGAGACGAGGCATCAGTAAACCACACACCATCTAAATTGCTGTCTTCCGTCAAAGGAAGGGCTTCTCTGATTGGGGATGGTTTAGGAGTCCGTACCTTAAACACAACTGCGGGGTTTACATCCTTTTGAAATTTTGAGGATTTTTATACTACCCTCTTCTACCATTAGAATGTCTCCTATTCCACTGAGATACGCGTACCACTTCCTCACAGTGGGCTTCTGAGCTATCCCTTCAGGAGGAGTTTTTCATTCCTTAACAGCATCTAACAATCTAAAAGGTCCTCTATTACCTTCTGAATTGTACACAAATGCTCTGTCTGCTGCAATGTCCTCACCAGTGACAAAAGTCCCTTTACCAAATCAGTATAACTCCCAGTATCATTAAAAGATTGAAAATAAAAAGCCACAGGCCGGTGAGGTCCATCTGGTCCCTTCTGCCATAGGTTGCAGTGAGATCCACGTTCACTGTATCCCCACTCCAACTGTATAGACTCTGATGGATGTATAGGACCTAACTGTTGAAGAACCTTAAGTTCCTCTACCAACAAGTCCAGGGCATGTTGATGGACAGCAGTCCATTCCCATTTCCTTGTTTTCCTTAAAAGATTATATAACGGTCGAGCAATGATAGAAAAGCCAGGTATGTGCTTCCTCCAGTACCCTAAGGTTCCCAACAGTTGTTGCAAATCCTTCCTAGATGTGGGAGTCTGACCTCCCTCTATCTGTTGCAAGGTATCTGAAGGGATTGTAACCATTCCCTTAATCCACCACACTCCCAAGAACTTAACTTCTCCACTTGGATCCTGTCTTTTTGAAGGACGAATGTATAACCCTAAAGATTCTAACTTATCCACTATTGTTTGCATTGCCACTGACACCTGCTGTTCATTGCTTCCAGCTATTAGAATGTCATCAATATATTGATACACCTCTACACCTTCAGGGTAGCTAAGTTCCTGTAATACTTTTGCTAGCGTGTTGTGAGCGATAGTTGGGGAATGTTTATACCCTCGAGGAAGTTTGTTAAAGAAATACTGAACTCCTTTCCACGTAAATGCAAAACGAGCTTTATCCTCTTCTCGCAGAGGAATCATAAAAAACATACCCTTAACATCCAATGTAGCCATCCACTGGCGGTTATGGCTTTGGATTTGAACAATTATCTTGGCAATACTTGGTACTGCAGCTGCCAAGGAAACAGTATTAGCATTTAGCCATCTAAAATCAACTGTCAGTCTCCAATCCCTATTCGGCTTTTTTACTGGCCAAATGGGCAAATTGTATGGAAAGTGTGTTTGTGATATTATGCCTCAGTTTTCTAAATCCTGCACCACCCCGTCAATTCCATTTATCGCCACAGCTAGAAGTGGATATTACTTTACATTAGTTAATTTAGAATGGGGAAGAGGAATTGAAACCTCCAATAAGGAAATATGTTTCACAGATGCCTGATTCACCTATGGTTCAGGGGAAAATTCTAATGGATTTGTGTTATGAGCAAAACTCCAGACTGTA
Source organism: Coccyzus lansbergi (assembly GCA_033558105.1). NCBI lineage: Eukaryota > Metazoa > Chordata > Aves > Cuculiformes > Coccyzidae > Coccyzus > Coccyzus lansbergi. The sequence goes on along the minus strand of JAUMJK010001213.1, from coordinate 880,940 downwards.
CCATCAGGGAGTTTCTACCATCTCCCTTGTAACAAATCAAAACCTAAAATGTTTACACAGGTGGCACCAATCAAAACCTGTTTAAGGCACTGTTTCATTTGTTCTGGTAACCCAATTCCAACAAGGGCTGTGGGACATTGGTGTTTTATATTATCAGTTCACATAATTTCAATATAAGGTCAGCTGCCTTTTATGCCTAGTAATTTATCTGTCTTTTGTGACAACACTGATACTTGTGTGCCCATATCTATCAGAAATACACCACAAGTTTTCTGCCTACCGACAGGTAAAAATATAGTGGGGGAAGGATTATTTAAAAGAGTCTTAGTGCCACATACTGGTCTCGTGAGCCATTGTATGGCCAGAACCCGAGCTTCAGAATGGCTCACTGCCTGGCCTGGGAAATGGAGTTTTTTTTTATTAGAGTCATCCAACTGTGGGAGCATAAAAGATTCCACTGTTGCTCATATGCCAGGACAAGCGGTCGATGCTTTGGCATACCTGCGATATTAGCAGCAAGCACAGAGTACATGGCCGGTGTTCTCATGCTTACTAGCTTGTTGAGACCTTGGAATCTTTACCAAGACCCGTGAGTTAATAAAAAAAAGAATACATTAGATGGAAAACATGAAGATAAAGGGCACATCTGAGTTAAATAGTGGGTTGCACTCTATCGCTGTAACTGCGGGTTTCTCACAGGTGGAAATTCACTGGGGTAGCTGCTGACTGGGTAAAGAAACACTATATAAGGTTTTACGTCCACTCAATAAAGTGATCTCGTTTGTCACCTCAGAACAGGGTCCATGTCTTAATCGCTACAAATGGTGCCCAACTTGAAAGGGACCCACACCTCTAAGGGCAGACCCTGATATTCGGGGGGAGGGGAATCGCTGAGGAGCAGCGATGGTAGCAACGCTCAGTTGAACCAATTTTGGTCAGTAAGAAGCACTGAAGCAGTCCAGACGAGTAACGCCTGAAAGAAGATGAGCAACCCAGAACTCAGGAATAATGGGGTCTTCAGTGTCCGCAGAGGCGTGGACTACACTTGATATCTTAAAATCAAGTTTGAAGAAACAGGATGTTAAGCACGCTGAGCAACAACTCAAGGCTTTGTTGAAATGGATACAGGGTCGGGATGCAGGTTTAGATGTGACTCATGCAGGTGATATAGAAGTCTGGGACACCGTGGGAGTTAAATTGTGGGAACGGCTTCCAGGGACGACCCTGTGGCGCTAAGCCTATTATCTACCTGGAGGTTAATGATCGAATCGTTAAAACACTTAAGATCGCACAAAGATTTAGTGGAACTAGGAAAGATGCAGGAGGACACCGATATTCCCTATTCTGAACCGAGTGCAGGACCATCAGCGACTGCTGACAGCCCCTTTGATCCGGGTCCGGCAGACCCCAGAGAACTCTGATTTATTTCCACCCGCAGTGGTGATGGGACCTTAAACTGCTACAAACTTTTCCTGAGATTTGTTCGAGGGAGGTCGGAGACTCGAAGAGCTATAAAAGAGAATGTACTAACTGCTCTGCTGCCACCGCGGGCCGTGGTGGGGGCCTGAGCGGGGGCTGCCCTGCCACAGCTGCTGCAGCTGCCGGCCCCACCCGGAGCGCTTTCTATAACACAGGCAGTTTCGGCATTACAGAAGGGACTGCAACAGATCACAGTAAGAAATGACCCGATTAAACGACGTTGGTAGCAGTTCAAGAATGAAGCCAGTTTAAATAATGCGATTTTACATCAGGCCCGGCTTTTGGCTTATCAAACACTTATAAAGATACTGGATATCAGAAAGCCGAAACAGGCATGAACTATATATGGTGTTTATAGACAGATTGAAGGATGCACTCAACAAGCAGGGAGACAACTAAGAAGCTAAGGAGGCCTCAATTTTGCATTCAGCAGTAAAAAATCCTAACGATGAATGTAGAAAGACATTGTGTGGTCTGAAAAATCCTTCAGTAGTAGATATGGTTGAGGCAAGCTAGCAGCTGGGATCATTCGCCTATCAAGTACAGCTGATGGCTGCCACCCTGACTGTAAACCAGGTTAGAAAGACGTTCTATTATACATGTGGCAAGGAGGAACATTTTAAACAAGACTGCCACATGCAATGCCAGGATAGAGGGCCTAAAATCTGCCCTTGGTGTGGAAAGGGTAAACATTTTGTCAGTTCCTGCAAATCAAAATGGGATAAGTACGGGAGACCATTGTCGGGAAACCAGCAGCAGAGCACAGTTTGGAGGTGCATGCTGACACAGATGCCTCCGTGGAAAGCAGCAACTCTCACCTCAGATCAAGATCCAGCGGCAGCACCAGGATAGACATGACCACCACCGTTGCAGTAGTGCTGCAATCATCCACAGTCCACACAATACCACTGAACATAAAAGGACCATTGAGAGGTGTTAAGTGCAATGGGAATAAGCATTGGAACCATGAACAATGGGCATTTTTTAATTGGGGCCACCACGGGAAAACTCCAGACCATACCTTTAACATGGAAATCAGACACTCCACAATGGGTCAAGCAGTGGCCCCTATTTAGTGAAAAATTTGGTGAGTTGCAAGTTAGTGGAGGAACAAATAGATCAAGGGCATATAGTCCTTGGAACACACCTGTATTTGTGATAAAAAAGAAATCTGGAAAATGGCATTTATTACATGACTTTTCTAGACAAACTACAAGAGGCCTTAAATAAGTAGGCAGGCGATATCGCCACTAGAGAAGTTTTGCTTAAACAATTAGCCTTAGAGAATGCAGAAACAGACTCAGTGCACTGTTAATTGCATGATCACCTGTTACAAAAATTGTTTGTTTTACCAGAATTGACTGATGCCGACTTTACAGGAGCAATGCGAGTAATGGCTTGGATGCCTAAGCCTCCTGGCTTTATACCAAAGGGCACTAGAATTACTCAGCTGATTTGTTTTCTAGCAATTCTAGCCCATGCAGGGAATCACATAAGGGGAGACAGAGACCTTGGCTTGACTGACCAGTCCGTGATTCTATGGACACAGAAACTACAAAAATCATGACCGACGTTAACCTGCAAAGTACGACTGTGTGTGTGTGTGTGTGTGTGTGTGTGTGTGTGTGTGTGTTTGAAGTGCTTCAAATGTTTGTAAGACTTACAAATTAGTTTTGATTAATCTTAGAAATGCATCTCTGGGACCTTTCAATCTCAAATGCCCACTAAGCCGGCAAACAGGTAGATTTACCTGGGACCTTTTGGAATGAAAGAGTGTAGAAAAAAAAAAAAGGAAAAAGAGAGAGAATAAAAAATGGAAAAAACCTAGCCTTGCAGCTGTGTATGTGAGTGCCCAGGCTTCTTTGCCTTTCTCCCTGAGTGTGAAGTTTGGGTTCTTTTTCTTTTCAGCTCTTTTGGGGAGACATACAAAGGAGTTAACGGTGCTATCTCTCTAGGGGAGTGCCAATTTGTGAGAACGCTCTGCATTTCAGTGTCCCTTATCAGATCAGCAACTGCTGGGCCCTGACAAAGATGATGGTGAATGGAGTTTTAGCCAGATACTAATGAAAATATAGTTTTAAAGCATCCAAAAAAGGAGTGTCCCAATGACAATATCCTCTTAGATTAAGAGACTGCAAAGGAATAGAAAGCCCAATTAATATCCTTTTTTACAGCACAGAACTAATAGTGGAATTATATGCAGTGATAAAAGCCTTTGAATGGAATCACAGTTCCTTTAATTTAGTTATAGATTCACAATATGTAGCTGGAGTAGTGCAGCATATAGAAAGATGATGGTTAAAACAGGTAAACAACAAGCACTTGTTTTTAATGTTAAGGCAGTTATGGTTTCCAATCACAACTAGAAAAGCAGAATTTTACGTGATGCACATTCGGAGTCACACATCACTTCCAGGATTTATAGTCAAAGGGAACAGAATAGCAGACAGGCTGACAGCAGGGGCAGTCCAAGGCCCACTACTGAACATAATTCAATAAGCATTAATGTCGCAGAATTTTTATCACCAGTCTGCCAAGACACTACATAGGTAATTTAAAATTTCATTAGAATTACCCTGGAACATAATAAAAATATGCCCAGATTGTCAACAAATAACACTATTACAGCCTGGAGGAGTCAACCCAAGGGAATTAAGCGCTTTACAAATTTGGCAAACGGAAATTACTCACATTCCCAAATTTGGAAGATTGAGATATGTACATGTTTTGGTTGACACACATTCGAATGCAATATGGGCAACAGCACATACAAGGGAGTCTTCAAAGGAAATAGTGAAGCCTTTCATCAATGCATTTGCAGCCTTGGGAATTCCCACACAGGTAAAAACAGACAATGGACCAGGATATGTAAGTGACCAATTGAAGAATTTTTTTTCAAACCTGGATAATAACACATGTCACAGTCATATCACATTCTACACAAGGACAGGTGACAGTAGAGCAAGCCCATCGGGCACTGAAAAATTTATTCTTAAAACAAAATGGGGGAATGAAGGGTGAAATACTGCAGAACAGATTAGGGAAAGTGCTGTATGTATTGAATTATTTAAATGTGCGAGAGAATCAGGGAATGGAACAATCACCTATAGTAAGGCATTTTTTGTCTTTACAAACAGAGGGTCAACAGCTCAACAAGGAAGGAGCCAAGGTATTGTTAAAATCTTTGGAATCAGGCCGATGGGAAGGATCATATCAGTTTATAACATGTGCCGAGTATATGCTTGTGTTTCCACAAGTCAAGGACCCAAGTGGATGCCAGTGTGATGTGTTCCTCGGTATTTAAGCAGAAATGGTAATTATGACAAAGTTGACAGTGATGGACAGCAATAGTACTGGGGCTGTATTTGCACTCAAGGACGAGACAAGAAGTTTGAAGATGAACAATGACTGAAAAACTTGTTATAAAGGATTTTTAAAATGGAAAACGTGCTTGGTGGATAAGGATTGATTAGCTAACTAAAAGCTTTAATCAAAATTTTCTTTGCATTAGTATATTTCTGTGTACCTCTAATAAGATATTTCTATGCCTAATCATGTGTTTATCATGTTTTTCATGAAAGGTACAATAAGCAATTGATAGTCCTTCCAAGGCTGTGATGTTTGTAAACAAACAAGGGGGAGATGTGGGCATAAAAGATTCCACTGTCATGCGTATGCTGGGGCAAACGGCCGATGCCTTGGTGTACCTGCAATATTAGCAGCAAGCACAGAACAAATGGCCGATGTTCTCATGCTTGCTAACTTATTGAGACCTTGGAAACTTTACCAAGACCTGTGAGTTAATAAGAAAAGAATGCATTAGATGGAAAACATGAAGATAAGGGGCACATCTGTAGTAAATAGTTGATTGCATTCTATCGCTGTAACTGCAGGATTCTTGGATGTGGAAATTCACCGGGGTAGCTGCTGACTGGGTAAAGAAACACTATATAAGGTTTTGTGTCCACTCAATAAAGTGATCTTGTTTATCTCCTCAGAACGGGGTCTGTGCCTCAGTTGCTACCCGACTGGATCAAATTCCCTTGTTCTTCTGCTTGCCTTGGGGGAGAAGAAGCAGTGGGAACACAGGGCAAGTCATGGGGGGTTGGGAAACTGTCCCATCACAGCCCGTAGCAGTTATGTTATTTCTACCACAGAAGCCTGTTGCAACATAGGTTTTGGTATGCCTGCACTGACAACCTGCCGATAAAGATAATTCTGTCCCAAACCAGCTGTACTATCACAAGTAGCTGCAGGGGCTCTGTGGTGCCACTCATGATTCTCTTGAAGGGACCAATTGGAGCATCTAGCAACATTAGTATCCAGGAATTGTATCCTCCGATAAGATTCCCTGGGCTCATGTGGCTGAGAACTAGTCATCGACCACCCCATTCTCCTACCATAACTTATGATTTCCTGGATTACCTTATTCCATGTAGGAATGGCCTGGGCTGGTCGTTGCTGAGCATCCCTACCAAACTCCCTAGCTTGCATTGCCTGCAGTATCTGATCCTGAATGCCTGCCACGTATGATTTCAGACTATCCAGTAACCCTCTTACCAGTGAGGTCAATCTATCTGGATCCACTGGGGCCAGCATGGGAGAATTATGTATTCGCCTAAGCTCATGCATAGCTTGAATACATTGAAACAAAGAAACTTATGCTTAACAGTTTAATTTAACCATTAAGGCAGGTACACTTTATTCAGAGTGCTTCTACTGAGCAACTATAACGTGTTAGAAACAACCACTCAGATATGGCCACACCTTAACAACTCTGAGCTGATCTGATTTCATTCCCCCTGGATATGGAATGAACAAGTATTCTGGGAACAAGTATAATTGTCATTTGGGGGAAAGGTATGAATTTGAAAACAATTCTGTGTATAAATTTTCCTTGCCACACAAACCCAATACAGCAATCCTCTCACCATACAGACCACCTGCTCCTCTCACTGCCTCTGACTCTGTATTAGGATAGAATATACTGAGAAAACGTTGCACTGAATAGAGTCCTGCTACCAGGGCTGCCATTTGTATATCCTCTCTGGCCTCTGCAGGCACAGAGTCCATGCAGGGGAGTAATCACAGGCTCACTAGAATCACTGAAGTTGCAACTAACCTCTGGAAACTGCTTAATGCATAGTAAGTCTTCAAAACTTGGCAAGAAGCTTTGCAGGAAGTGATCTGATCTTATTTAATATTCTACAGGTCATAAGTTAATCTCAGAGTATCAAAGAAATGTTGCCCACTAAAGACTCCCCTTGCACTGGAGTGAAAACCAAAGTAAAATTAGGATGGGTGTTTTTGAAACTGGGATCTAGAGAAACAGTCTAATTGCAGTGAACAACATGCTAGACAACCTACTGCAAATTGAACTGTTCTCTCAGCTTCAGCTGCTGCAGCACACATTTAGGATCCTAATCAAGGGATATTAACCCAAAGAAGAAGTACAGTACAACTTTAGGTTCTGTCCTTCTTTCATAACTTTGTTTTCAGTGTTGCAGCTAAAAGCTTTGACGTGCATCCTACTAAAATAAGCTTCCCCCCAGGCTTGTCTGGTTTTGGAGCCCTGAAAAGTTCATAGTATCTCAAATCAAATATCCAAATACAGCAGCATGTGCCGAGGAGCCAGTACCCCAACATGCCTAGGCAACTGCTCTGTCTTACTGCAAGGATCAGCAGGGAAGCCAGAGTTTGAAGGCAGGCACAGACCAATACCTCTCTGACTGGGACAGTGCAGAAGAGGAACACCTCAGAGGGCCAAGCAATACACAGTTCACCACTGATTCACTGAAAGTCAGGGTCATGCTAAAAAGTTGCTACATGCCAAATCCCTAAAACTGTCTTGCTTGTCATATCACATATGAACAGTAAAAGCTTTCCTGATTTGAATGAGACAATATTAATGTTAATAAACTGTAGTAATATTTTATTTCATTAGCTAATCTTATTGAGATCAGTTGAGTATCTGTCTTGGAATACTTGCATAAACTGAGTTCCATAAGAAAGAGTAGCACAAATATGAGCAACCAACAGCATTGGGAAACCGGTCAGTGTTCTTTCCATTTAATTTTTCTAATTATATCCACTGGAAAAGGAACTGTTCCAAAGATTTTTGAAATTGTTAAACATATATCATGTGGCATTTGAACTGCCATACAAAAGATCATAAAATTTACCACACAGAAAACTATAAAACATCTCAAAACCTAAGACAGATTATATTCATTAATATTTTAACAATATAATACATTCAGTGTTCAAGTTTGAAGACTAGACTTTGACAAGCTTGCAAAAATGGAAATTAAGAATAAATCCAGCTCTATGGTATTACACAGATATGAATCGCATTCCATGGTTTCAGGAAGCATAGATTCACTGATGAAGCAAAAAGCCAAGATACTCAAAAGTAGAGCATAAAACCATTTTAGAATTAAACCATACTCTTCCTTTCAAACATTCATTCCCCTTGATGCAGATGTTTATGCGGCATCTATACTTTCAGAACCACCATAATCATAGAATCATAGAATCATAGAATAACCAGGTTGGAAGAGACCCACTGGATCATTGAATCCAACCATTCCTATCAAACACTAAACCATGCCCCTCAGCACCTTGTCCACCCATGCCCTAAACACCTACAGGAAGGTGACTCAAGCACCTCCCTGGGCAGCCTGCTCCAGTACCCAATGACTCTTTCTGTGGAAAAAAAAATTCCTAATGTTCAGCCTATTCAGATCCAAATCCACGATCCAAAATTTAAAGATTATTCAAAAGTCTATAGGTAAGACACTCCAGTTCCAGACCTTCCTGAAGAAATCCACAGGAAAACTGCTGGTTAGAATCCAGAAATGCATCCAAGAATAGAGACACAACCACATACACACAGAAGAGTTTATAACATTCTGAAACAGCAATCTATTTTTAAATAGATGACAATATGATTCTAGCCTTTCATTCGCTGACTAATCTATCCTAGATTTGCTTAATGCTCTACCCCTTACTAGCAACCTTCTATCAACATGAGAAAAGGCAGCTGCCTGAGTGCAGCAGAACTCAATGAAAGGGAAAACCCCTCTAGTTTCATTTTACTTGTAAAGTGAGGAAAAAAACCAACAGGAAAACAACTAGCAGAAATAGATCGTAATTAGTTTAAAAAGTGAAAGAAAAAAGAAAGAAAATGTGCAAAGTCAAAATATTATAAGAGTCTGTGCTACTTCAATGGTGATAAGTGCTTAAGCACAACAGATTTTTCCATTTATCATTATAATTAAACTAAAAAATACATGTAATCTATTGTACAGACTTTTTTGTCAAGAGACATGAATGAAATCGATGTTTAAGTGGTATGCACATGAAATGATATGCTTGCAGGAAAACATACTGAAAAAGAAAAGCTGACTTTAAAATCATAATGATACTTTTCTGTATTACTAAAGGCAACACTCATTACAGCATCACTTGCAGTTCTAACAAGTGCACGTTAAAAAATATAAAGTTATAAGACTTGCTAAGGTTTCTAGGATAGCATTTGCAAATAGAGTAAAATGGAAACGAGATAAAAAAGAGCAGTCTGTTTAGATTTCCCAAACTGAGCAGGCTAAGACCACAAGGCCAGCAGGACAAAACAAGATGAGAAATGTTTAACATTGCCCTGAAGTCTTAACTATATTTACAACTAAGAAGGGATTTAGACTTGTTTGATGTCCTCTGCCCCTCAATCTAGAAACCACATTCTATCAAGAGCCTGAAACCTCTCAGGAAGCAGAAACTTTAAAAGATGGCTCGATTCCTGAAGAGATGTATTGGAAACAATTCTCCAGCAAGCAGCTCAGAGTAGACGTGATGATGCCTGATGATGTACCACGTGAACAGAATCAACACTGCCTTGAGCTAGAACTGCCTGCTTTGCTGGCACTAAGTTTTTCAGCCTGGCTCCTCCAAAGCTTGGTCTCTTACTGAATCTCAAGAAAGGTTCCAGATGAAGTCTTTCACAACAAGAGAGAAAGCTGTCACTATTCAACTATCCTACGGGCATGCCCTGAAAATTATAAACACCATTAAAATAAGTTTCTAGGGAATGAGGGAGAACAATTCACTGACTGAGATGTAGTCTCATGCAGCAATTCTTTGATACAATTTATGTACTAGACTATTGCCCTCTCACATGAAGAAAAGTAAAGAAAAAGAAAAAAAAAAGGTTTCTCAGCATCAGGGTCATGGGAATAGCTCTATGCAAGATACACAGTTTTTTTCCACTTAGGAAGATATCATCTGTTTCAAGTGGCATCAAGCAGTCAAAAGGGGTCTGAGACAGAAAAGAGCATGAGGAATTTAAAAAAAAATGAGGAAGGATAAGCAAGAAGGACTAGAAATTAAATACTTTGAAAAAACTTCATTATTAATGCAGAAAGATGTAAATGTTAATTACAACTGAACTGCTGTCAAGAGAAATGTCCTCCACCAAAGAGAGCAGATGACATTTCAAATAAAGATAAAAATCAGTCATTGATACAGAATCATAGAATCACTACATTGGAAAAGACCTCTCAGATCATCGAGTCCAACCATTCCTATCAATCAGTAAACTATGACCCTCAGCACCTCATCCACCCATCTATGGTTCTATGCAATGAACAAGTATTCTAGGAACAAGTATAATTGTCATTTGGGGGGAAGGTATGAATTTGAAAACAATTCTGTGTATAAATTTTCTGTGAAATCACTGTCTGGCAGAAGCACTCTGAGGACAAATGCCAAGTCTCCTCCAGTGCTGAATAAAGTGTACCTGCCTTAATGGTTAAACTAAACTGTTAAGCCTAAGTTTCTTTGTTTCACTTCCAAGGCTTGGGGAATAATTGAGGTTCCTTGTAAACCTACAAATAAATCTCTTCAAGTATTATAATTCATGGACACGGCTACTCCTGGAGTTAAAAAGAAGTCAGCGTAGTTTCAGCTTTATCATAGAATCATAGAACAACCAGGTTGGAAAGGACCCATTGGATCTTCTAGTCCAACCATTCCTATCAAACACTAAACCAAGTCCCTCAATACCTCATCCACCCGTGCCTTAAACACCTCCAGGGAAGGTGACTCAACCACCTCCCTGGGCAGCCTATTCCAATGTCCAATGACCCTTTCTGTGAAAAACTTCCTCCTAATCTCCAGCCTAAATCTCCCCTGGCGGAGTTTGAGGCCATTCCCTCTTGTCCTGTCCCCTGTCACTTGCGAGAAGAGGCCAGCTCCCTCCTCTCTACAACCTCCCTTCAGGTAGTTGTAGAGAGTAATGAGGTCTCCTCTCAGCCTCCTCTTCTCCAGACTAAACAACCCCAGCTCTCTCAGCCGCTCCTCATAGGGTCTGTTCTCCAGCCCCTTCACCAGTCTCGTCGCTCTTCTCTGGACTTGCTTCAGAGCCTCAACATCCTTCTTGTGGTGAGGGGCCCAGAAATTAACACAGTATTCAAGGAGCATTCTCACCAGTGCTGAATACAGAGGGAGAATAACCTCCCTGGACATGCTGGTCACACCATTTCTGATACAAGCCAGGATGCCATTGGCCTTCATGGCCACCTGGGCACACTGCTGGCTCATGTTCAGTCAGCTGTCGACCAACACCCCCAGGTCCTTCTCCTCCTGGCAGTTTTCCAGCCAGGCTTCTCCCAATCTGTAGCTCTGCATAGGGTTGTTGTGCCCCAAGTGCAGGACCCGGCATTTGGCTATGTTAAACCTCATGCCATTGGACACTGCCCAGTGGTCCAGTCTGTTTAGGTCCCTAATGTTATATGACAGTTTTGACAACCACATATCATTTCCAAAGGTTTGAATGCTTGCGGGGATTCCAAAAATACATGGAATAAATATATGTTCCAGTGGCATGAGGTTTAACAATGAGGTTATTCTCCCTCTGTATTCAGCATTGGTGAGACCGCTCCTTGAATACTGTATTCACTTCTGGGCCTCTCACCACAAGAAGGATGTTGAGGCTCTGGAGCGAGTCCAGAGAAGAGCAACAAAGCTGGTGAGGGGTCTGGAGAACAAGTCTTATGAGGAGAGACTGAGAGAGCTGGGGTTGTTTAGCCTGGAGAAGAGGAGGCTGAGAGGAGACCTCATTACTCTCTACAACTACCTGAAGGGAGGTTGTGGAGAGGAGGGAGCTGGCCTCTTCTCCCAAGTGACAGGGGACAGGACAAGGGAGAATGACCTCAAGCTCCACCAGGGGAGGTTTAGGCTGGACATCAGGAGGAAGTTTTTCACACAAAGGTTCATTGGGCATTGGAACAGGCTGCCCAGGGAGGTGGTTGATTCACCTTCCCTGGAGGCGTTTAAGGCACGGGTGGACGAGGCGCTGAGGGGCATGGTTTAGTGTTTGATAGGAATGGTTGGACTCGATGATCTGGTGGGTCTCTTCCAACCTAGTGATTCTATGATTCTATGAATAAACAGCATTTAAACAAAGGCCATACTATCGTATATTATACAAGCCAGTTTTTCCCAAGTGTTTATAGAGGCATCCAACTTATGGGAAAATAAGGCTTCTCCTAATGGACACATTAACAATAATATTAACAATTTTCCATCTTTACAGTTCACTTTAGTTAGCCTTAATTTTTAAAAGCGTTAAGTGTTCTGTTGTCCATTGGCTGGTAGGTTATTTCTTCACTTGATCCAAGTTCTTTCATCTTGATTGCTACGAAGGCTGTTAACAATACTTGGTATGGTCCATTCCACTGTTCTCCCAGTGGTTTTCCTGTAAAATCTTTAACAGAAAAGCTCATCCCCAGATGTAAAAGGATGTACAGGTTGATCTTAAACCTGTAGGCCATGCAGATTGGTGGGGGTTTTTTGTTTGCCGTTTGGTTGGTTGGTTTTTTGTTGTTTTGCTTTTTGTTGGGTTTTTGTTTGTTTCTCAAGCAAGTTCAGCTGGTTTTGTTAGCTGATTAGACAAATTCGCACCTAATTCTGTGAGATCTTCTCCTGTATACTGCAATTGGTATACAGGGCCAATACCTTTCTTGCGTTATTTCAAAACCTAAGTAAGGTCAAAGGAAGCGCTTGACAAATTTTATCTGATTGCTGTTTAACAGCAACAATCTGATGATTCATTTTCTCCACTTGGCCTCTAGCCTGTGGTCATTATGGAGAATGTAACTGCCAATCAATTCTTAAAATTTCACTAATCTTTTACCACTTTTGCACAAATGTGTACCTCTACCTGACAATATTACTGCAGGCACTCCTAAACGTATAATTTCATTCAACAACACTCTTGTGACTTCTGCTTTATTTCTCCTGCAAGGAAAAGCTTCTGGCCAACCTGAGAAAGTATCTGTTAAAGCTAATGAATACCAGTGCCCACTCCCCCTTTTTATTGGGAGTTCAGAGAGATCTATTTGCATTCCTATTATTTATACAGAATATCTGTGCCCCAAAGGGTTTGTTTTGTTTGTTTTGTTTGTTTTGGTTTTCTTTGGGTTTTTGTTGTTTTATTTGTAACTCCTCTAAGACCAATTTCCATAGCACTCCTGATGGCATTATTATTTGTCCATCTGGAACATAAAATCACCCATTATTTACTTCTCTTCCTGCCATACTGATAATCGAGTTTCTATCTTCCCTTGAATATTTCTCCAGGTTTAAATCAGAATCAGGGATTTGAAGTTTACCATCTGGAATAAGAGCAGATCATATTTCTGTTCTTTAGGTGGCCTTCCTGGCTTCAAGATCTGCTAATTTGTTACCAACTTCCTGGTCAGTATTACCTCTCTGGTGTCCTTTACAATGCATGACAGCTAATATATAATATATTGCTAATATATTATTGACTAAACTACCGCGCATGCCAAGAAACCAAGTTATACTAAAGTTAGCTATGTTGACAATTCATCTCCATTGTTTTCCTTTCAGCTGCTACTGATTCCCACCGAACTAGCTGCTGGGTTCCTCCCAGCTGGCCTGTGTTTATCTTTCAGCTCTCTGCTCCAAGATCTTGTTAGAGTTGTTCAGTATCAAGCAGTCTCACAGCACCCAGGCCTTGTTCTCTGTAAAATCTTCCCACACACACACACGACCACTCATTTCAAGGCTAGCCAAATGCAGTCATACAATGTTGGTTACTGCTAGTGGATCCACAATTTTCGATGCTATGAATGGTCTTCCTTTTTCCAAGGGCGAACCCATTTAGCAGGAATCCAACGAACACCTTCCTCTGTAAGTAAACACATGTATCCTCTGCCCATTAGCTGCACCTCTGCCGGTCTTTCCACATACCTGTTCTGACGTCTTTGTATTCTACCAATATTTTATGGGTTTCCTTTGGATGCCCAGACTTCAAAACACTACTATGTATAATTATTGGAGGGTCCTCCCTGGATCCTGTCAGACGCAGAAAATTCAAAACATATAATACTTTATGTAATCTTTCTGTAGGGCCCAGAGAGTCCCCCCTCTTTTTGTTTTTGAAGCTGATGCTTCAGTGTTTGATTAGCACGTTCAACCATTGCCTGTCCTGTGGCTGAACTCGGGATGCCAGTAACATGTTTAATACCCCACGTATTACAAACAAAACAAAAATCCCAACATCATATTTCAAGTGTTGTATGTGCCCGGTACCGTGTGTGGTTTAGATATCCATAAGACTGGAAATTGTGCATCCAATTTCACTGGTCGTAACTAACACTGTGTGAGTTGGCCTGGCCCTGAAATGAATGGCTGTGTGTTTGAGATACAGCATCGCTGCAAAGAGAGCGAGGAGTTCTGATTGTTGTGTGTTGTTAATTTGTTCTGTGTTTCGTGAATTTTTAACGTGTGATAGAGTGCTGGAGTTTTGCAAGAATTTAAAACTTTGGATACTGGTGGGGAGAGAAGCGGGTATGCTGGGGTGGGTTCAAGTAGCCAACCTGTGCCACCAAGGAGTTTCAAGTACTGTGCACGTAAAACTAGGCAGGACAGCTTGCTCACTCTGAAAATATCTAGCAGAAGGGAAAAGAGAATAAGAAAATAGAAAAACCCAGCCTTGTGGCTGTGTGTGTGTATGGGTGCATCCCCAATTCTTCTCCTTTGCTGAGTTTGTGGGAGTTAAACATGTTATCTCTGTAGGGAGATACTGGGTTATGAACTATTCTATTCGCATAAGAATAATAAGCAAACTGGCTATTATAGGGATTCCTAAACAGGCTTTGTTAAGAGATGGGAGAAATTATCCTTAAAATTTTAAGAGTGTCAACTATTGATTTATCCAAAATTTGTTGTGTGATTATTTCTGCCGACAGTTTTATTGTGTATAACTGGGGAACAAAACATTCATGTTTGGTATATGTGTGCGTATATTATGTTTATCAGTAATGTAAGAAAGGTTGAACTACTGCCTAATTGGCAAGGACAAAACTTAATGTAATTTAACAGAAAGTAGTGCAAAAGAAAGTTTGATTCCAGAAATCCAGAACCTTGAGGGGAAAGACCGGGAACGGGTTAAAGAACAGTGTAAAGAAAGGATTTAGTGAAAACTGAGAGAGAAGGAGGTGAAACTAAGGAAAAAGAAAACTAAAGAAACTAAAAATGGAAAACAAAAACAGCCCTCTGGGGTGTGTATTAACACATTGGAAGCATGTTGTTTGGAACTGGGAACACTGAAAACAGAAAGACCCTTATTAAATATTGTAATCAGTGGTGGCTGCTTTACAAATGTGATGATGGGGCAAAATGGCCACTTAATTAGACAATAGATTATAACACCATCTTACAATTAATATTGGTTTTGAGGAGAGAAGGAAAGTCAGATGAAGTGTCTTATGAGGATATGTTTTTAACCCTCCGTAACAATCTGGAGTGATAAAGGGACTGAGGAATTGTGCCCCCCTCCACAGGAGCCTCTGGCACTTGCCCTTGAGTGAGAAAATAACAAGGAATCTGGAGGTAAACTGAGGCAATTGTTGTTCAGTCTGCAGCATTGGACAAAAGTGCACAAAGTTAAAAAACACTCACCAGGCGCCAGAACAGGATCTAACTGATCTTTCTATGCCTCCCTCTCAATCACAGGAACAAGATGTCGACTCGGAAAGGACCTTCACTCCTCTGGATAGCCCTGTATCCTTCTACGTCAGAAAAAGTCTGCTCCAAAGGTCCTGCCGGCAGCTCCCTGGGAGGCATCAGGACTTGATGGAGAGGCAATGCTAATCAAGGTACCTTTTCTACTGTTGATTTAGAAGCATAGAAAGGGTTGCTCGAGAGTACCAGAATGATCTGATAAGTGCAGCCAAATATCTTCAGGTTATTATAAGACAGCACAACTCCGATAGGGGCAATCTACAGTTATTATTGGACTGTTTGACAGAGACTGAGAAACAATTAAACAGTCTTAAAGACTGTGGGAGATTTGGACAAAGATTATTATAAATGAGAAGGGGTGAACATTAAAGATTATTTCCCTCTTCAAGACCCAAAGTGGGATATAAAGAGGAATGCACATAAAGAAAGGTTGCAAGCATATCAGGGGTGGATATAAGGGATGGAAAGAGCCATTCCCCAAACAATATATGTGTCAGTATTATATGCAGTTAAGCACGGTCCTTCCGGGTCACCATCTGAATTCCTGGATTGATTAAGGGACGCAATGTCCCACAGCACACCACTGGATCTTGGTTCGGAGGTAGGAATACAACAACTGGTTTCTTTGTTCTTGGGTCACTCAGCAGGGGATATCAAGCATAAATTTCAAAAGCTGTGTTCCATAGGAGATAGGAACCTGCAAGTATTGTTGAATGAGGCGAAAAAGAAATGAAAGAGAGAGGAGTAATCAGAAAGCACAGATAGTGGCCCATGTGAAGGAAGATTGATGGAGATCTAGGAAATCCACCCTAGCAGATTGTCTGGTTATAATGAATCTGGGGAAAGAGTAAAGTAAGGTAGAATTTTAATTGATGCAAGGCCAACATATTCAGTTTTAAACCAAGCTTTGATACCCCCTGAGAAATGACTACAGGATGGTAAAGGGAGCAACTGGCCAAAAAGAAAAGGCATATTTTGCAAACTTTTGAAATACAAATTGGGGAAACAATGGGGTAAACACCAATTCCTGCACATACCCCACTTCCTCGAAGGCACTCTTGGGAAGAGATTTACTAGAACAATTAGGGGCTGTAATTAAATTTGTAAAAGGAGAAATTATTTTGGGGGTAGATGATCAACAATACATACAAATAATGAACTTATCTCTAGCTAGTGTGCCCACAGGAGGAAAGGTCAAGGAGGAAATTATGAACCAGGTATATCATGGGGTATGGGGCACTGATGTGCCCAGAAAAGCAAAGAATGCTCCACCTGTTGAGGTCAAATCAAAGAAGGGCAGCAGCTGGTAAGAATTAAATAAGATGCCCTAAAGAGAGAAGACAGGGACAAAATTCAGCCAATACCTCTCTGTAAGCCTGATGGATCATACCAAGTAGTCCAGGAATTATGACCTGTAAATAAAATAATAAAGACCTCTATCCAGTGGTGGCAAATCCATATACTCTATTAATTGTATTGACACCTGAACTAACTTAGTTTACCATTTTAGACCTGAAGGATGCCTTCTTTTGCCTCCCTCTCCATGAAGCCAGCCAGAAAATATTTGCATTTGAAGGGGAGAATCTCAAAAATAGATGCAGAAATCAGCTTACTTGGACAGTATTACTGCAGAGTTCAAAACAGCCCTACTATATCTGGCAATAAAATTGCAAAAGATCTTGAGTCCTCAGAGGCCCCGTCTGAGTAAGAAAAACTGTTACAGTATGTGAACGATATCCTGATTGCCACCAGTGATATGCGGGCATAAATGTTCGTTAGAAAAACTGCAGAAATGTTAGGTAAACTTAGACAGCTTAGCTTACTGAAATACGCACTGTCTGCTAGCAAAGGCGTTGAAGACCTTGGATGTTCATAAGAGAGAAGCTGGAATGCAGAAAACAACTGCATCTCGACCAGGATGAGACTGTGCCTGTGCACAGTTTGAATTCAGGGGCAGTTCTTGAGGAAGATGAAGATGGCTTCAGCCCTGAGACCCAGAACACAACATCGCACCTGCGCAAGTATAGAAGCAGTTTCTTGAATCTAATTATAATAAGGAGTGGGGAAGGTCATGAATATGTAATAGGCGCTTATGAATAGGCATGTCTTCACACTATAACTATCTGCTTGTTAGACTGTTCAGTGTGCGAGTTAGGAGGGGGACCCCCTCGCACCCACCGGTGAATAAACACATACCTGCTTTATAACCCTTAATGGAGTTATAGAGTTTGATACCGCAAAACACCAGGACAAGGGATGCTTGCATGACCTGGACGATGAGTTTATTGAATTTTCTAGGACTCCAGGGATATCAGGAATCCAAAAAGAAGGCCCAGATAATGCAGCACAAGATGATTTACCTGGGCTATAAAGTCAGTGCTGGACAGAGGACTTTGGGACAAACCCGAAAAGAGGCAATATGCAAACTCCGAGACTGCAAACAGTGAGAGAGTTACAAATTTTCCTGGGAATGACTGGGTGGTGCTGATTGTGGATCGACTGTTTGTTAAACTCCTGTACACACTAACAACCACTGAAGAGAAACACCTTCAAATGAATAAAGAAGCTATACAGGCCTCTGAACTACTGAAAAAGACCCTGATGTCAGCTCTAGCCTTGAGACTCTGAGATGTGAGTAAGCTATCTTTTTTTCTCCTCTAATATTGGCGCAGGATCCAGGCCCGTATCACCAAGCAGTTGCATACTTTTAAGCCCGAAAATTCACCCTGGGCCAGAGAATGATTATGTTGGTGTCCCATAAAATGTCTGCTGTATTGGAAGTGAAAGGTGGACACTGGCTTTTCCTACAAAGGTTCTTGAAATATCAGACTGCAATGGTAGAAAACTGTAATTACTAACACTGTCAATCCAGCCTCTTTTCTTAGCAGAAACACAGGGGAACCAGATCAGCATGACTGACTGGAAACTACTGAGGTGATATACTCGAGCCATCTGGACTTAAAGGACAGTCCTATGGGAAGTGCTGAAGATTGATTCATGGATGGAAGCAGTTATGTCCTAAGCAGTAAAAGACATGCTGGATATGCCATTATCACTAGTCGAGACATAACAGGGTTAGGACCTTTACCCATGAATACCTCTGCACAAAGGGCAGAGATAATTGCTCTGACCCGTGCCTTGGAGTTGGCTAAAGGCAAAGCTGCAAACATCTATACAGATTTGAGGTGAGCATTCAGAGCTGTACATGTGCATGGAGCAATCTGGAAGGAAAAAGAGTTATTGAACTCACAGGCTAAACACATCAAATATGCACATCCTGAAACTATTGGAAACACTCCAGCTCCCTGAGAAGGTAAGAACCATGCAAATGAAAGCACAACCAAAAGTGAATTCAGAACTCGAAAGAGAAAATGAACTGGCGGACACAGAGGCAAAACAGGCAGCCACAGGAGAGGTAAAAACAGAAGGGGCTTTGACCCCTAATGGGTGAATCTCCCTGGAAAGAGAGCCCAAATATACCAAAGAAGATCAAAAGTTCACTGCACATTTGGAAGGGTCATATAATGAGGAGGGATGAGTTCTCACCCCACAAGGTAAATTAATCATATGGGTTTTAGTAAAAGAGGGGCATAGAAAAAGGCATTGGGGAGCAGAGGCCTTGTAGAAATGCCTAATTAGAGAAATTGTAGCTAGAAATGTATACAGTACTGTGAGACAAGTGACTCAGCAGTGTGATATTTGCCTCCAGACTAATCCCAAAAATGCCCCCACACTGGAAATGGGCCAAGTGGGGAAAGGTAATGGACCTGGATGACAATAGCAAATTGATTTTTCAGAACTTCCAAGAAAAGGGAGGTATTGATAGAATCATAGAACAACCAGGTTGGAAGGGACCCATCAGATCATCAAGTCCAACCATTCCTATCAAACACTGAACCATGTCCCTCAGGACCTCATCTACCTGTGCCTTAAACACCTCCAGGGAAGGTGAATCAACCACCTCCCTGGGCAGCCCATTCCAATGCCCAATGACCCTCTGTGTGAAAAACTTCCTCCTAATCTCTAGCCTAAATCTCCCCTGGCGGAGCTTGAGGCCATTCCCTCTCGTCCTGTCCCCTGTCACTTGGGAGAAGAGGCCAGCTCCCTCCTCTCTACAACCTCCTTTCAGGTAGTTGTAGAGAGTAATGAGGTCTCCTCTCAGCCTCCTCTTCTCCAGGCTAAACAACCCCAGCTCTCTCAGCCGCTCCTCATAGGGCCTGTTCTCCAGCCCCTTCACCAGCTTCGTGGCTCTTCTCTGGACTCGCTCCAGAGCCTCAACATCCTTCTTGTGGTGAGGGGCCCAGAAGCGAACACAGTATTCAAGGAGCGGTCTCACCAGTGCTGAGTACAGAGGGAGAATCACCTCCCTGGACCTGCTGTTCACACCATTTCTGATACAAGCCAGGATGCCATTGGCCTTCATGGCCACCTGGGCACACTGCTGGCTCATGTTCATATTTGTGAGTACTAACCGATACCTTTTCAGGTTGGCCAGAGGCATTCCCTACCAGAACAGCCAAGGCTCGAGAGGTAACCAGAACATTAATACAAGAGATAATACACCATTTTGGAGTTCCAGTGACTCATCTGTCACTTTGAGATCCATCCGGACACTAATCAGAAGACCATACTCATATATATTGGCCTAGGTTGTATATGTTTAAGAACTGCTTGCATTTCTATAGTAATAGATGAGACAATTCTAGACAGCAAGAATCATTCTAATTTTTGCATTTGTAATTTTGTTAAGATTGTTGGGTGTGACTTTTCTTACTTGGCACCAGTCATATCCTACCAATAGATAAAGTCTAATTACACTATGTACCACAAATTATCACCTGTACCTATTGTAATGAATCTTATATTGGTAAAACAATTAATGAAACATCGGGATCTGATCAAGATCTTGGATGAAGTCCAAGAAAATAGGAGAAAGACCCTGAAAACAGTCCATCATGACACAGAGGAAATAAACAGGGTCCTGAAAAGTGTAAAGGAAAATGCAAACCATCATTAGTGGGATATGCTATTTGGATGGTCCCCCACTGGCATTCTAAATAAGCTTTGTCACCCCATTATTATCCTTTTGATGTTAGTTTTAGTTAGCTTTGTTTTCTCTACTTTGTTTGTTTGAAATTGGAGAATGCTACAATGACTAACACTTTTGACCTCTATGTCTATTGCTCATGAGAATGCATTGAAAGGTATTTTTCAAGCAAAATACTATCCAGTTCCCCTTTCAAAGGTAGATCTTGTGTGAGGCAAACAAATTTGCCTAAGTTTAAAAGAAAGGGGGGAATTGATGTGTGGGCAGAGACGTTAGAAAAATTTAGACATCTTAGCTTACTGAAATATGCACTGTCTGCTAGTGAAGGCCTTGAAGACCTTGCATGTTGATAAGAGAAGCTCATTCACAGACATTCACTGATAAAGGAAAAGCTGGAATGCAGAAAACAACTGCAGCTCGACCAGGATGAAACTGTGCCTGCACACAGTTTGAATTCAGGGGACAGTTCATGAGGAAGATGAAAGTGACTTCAGACCACATCGGGCCTGCACAAGTAAAGAAGCAGCTTCTTGAATCTAATTATAATGAGTGGGGAAGGTCATGAATATGTAATAGGCGCTTATGAATAGGCATGTCTTCACACTATAACTATCTGCTTGTTAGACTGTTTGGTGTGCGAGCTAGGAGGATTACCCCCTCGCACCCGCCGGCGAATAAACGCGTACCTGCTTTATAACCCTTAATAGAGTTATAGAGTCTGATTCCGCAAAACAGGTAGAATTTTAATTGACACCGGGGCAACATATTCAGTTTTAAACCAAGCTCTGATACCCCTGGGAAATGATTACATCATTGTACAAGGGGCAACTGGCCAAAGCAAAAAGGTGTATTTTTGTAAACCCCTGAGATACAAATTGGGGAGACAATGGGGAATACACAAATTCCTATACTTGCCCAATTCCCCGAAGGCACTCTTGGGGAGAGATTTATTAGAACAACTGGGAGCTGTGATTAATTTTCATAAAGGAGAAATTACTCTGGAGGTAAATGATCAACAATACATACAGATAATGAGCTTGTCTTTAGCTAGTGTTCCCACAGCAGGAAAAGTCAACGAAGAGATCATGAACCTGAAAATATTTGCATTTGAATGGGAGAATCCCAAAAGCAGACGCAAAACCCAGCTTACTTGGACAGTGTTACTGCAAGGGTTCTAAAACAGCCCTACTATATCTGGCAATCAACTTGCAAAAGATCTTGAGTCCTGGGAAGCCCCATTTGAGGAAGGAACACTGTTGCAGTATGTGGACGATATCCTGATTGCCACCAGGACAAAGGATGATTGTATGACCTGGACGGTGAGTTTATTGAATTTCCTAGGACTCCAGGGTTACCGGGTATCCAAGAAGAAGGCCCAGATAGTGCAGCATGAGGTGATTTACCTGGGCTATGAAATCAGTGCTGGACAGAGCACTTTGGGACAAGCCCGGAAAGAGACAATATGCCAAACTCCGAGACCAGAAACAGTGAAAGAACTATGGACCTTCCTGGGAATGACCGGGTGGTGCCGACTATGGATTTACAACTCTGGACTGCTTGTTAAACCCCTGTATGCACTAACAACCACTGAGCAGAAATACTTTCAATGGAATAAAGAAGCTATACAGGCCTTTGAACTACTGAAAAAGGCCCTGATTTCAGCCCCAGCCTTAGGACTCCGAGATGTGAGTAAACCATTTTTTCCTTTTTCCCATGAGAAGCAGGGAATTGCCCTGGGAATACTTGCTCAGGATCTGGGCCCATATTGCCAGGCAGTTGCATACTTTTCCCAACAATTGGATGCAACTGCAAAGGGTTGGCCCGGATGCCTGCGAGCGATTGTGGCCGTAGTATTAAATATCCAGGAAGCCCGAAAATTTACCCTGGGCCAGAAAATGACTGTGTTGGTGTCCCATACAGTATCTGCTGCACTGGAGGTGAAAGGTGGACACTGGCTTTCCCCACAAAGGTTCTTAAAATATCAAGCTGCAGTGGTAGAGCAAGATGATGTAGAAATTGTAGTTACTAACATTGTCAATCCAGCTTCATTTCTTAGCAGAAACACAGGGGACCCAGTACATCATGACTGTCTAGAAACTATTGAGGCAACATATTCGAGCCATCCGGATTTGAAGGATAGTCCTGTGGAAGATGCTGAAGATTGGTTCACAGACAGAGGCATCTATGTCCTAAGCAGTAAAAGACAGGCCGGATATGCCATCACCACCAGTCAAGACATAATCGAGTCAGAATCCCTATCTATGAACACAAGACAAAGTTGTAAACATCTATACAGATTCAAGGTATGCCTTTGGAATTGTACATGCGCACGGAGCAATCTGGAAGGAAAGAGGGTTATTGAACTCACAAGGTAAACACATCAAATATGCAAATGAGATCCTGAAGCTGTTGGAAGCAGTCCAACTCCCTAAGAAGATAGCAATCATGCATATCAAGGCACACTAGAAAGTGAATTCAGAGCTGGAGAAAGGAAATGAACTGGCACACAGAGAGGCAAAACAGGCAGACAAAAGAGAGATAAAAACAGAAGGGGTTTTGATCCCTGATAGGCAAATCTCTCTAGAAGGAAAGCCCCAATATATCAAAGACGACCAGAAGCTCATTGCTGACTTGGATGGGTCATATAATAAGGAGGGATGGGCTCTCACCCCACAAGGGAAACTAATCATTCCCTCTTATTTAATATGGTCTTTGATAAGAGAGGAACATAAGAAAAGACATTGGAGTGCAGAGGCCCTATATAGGCATCTAATTAGGGAAACTGTAGCTAGGAACAGTATACAGTACTGTGAGACAAGTAACTTGGCAGTGTGATCTTTGCCTCCAGAATAATCCCAAAAATACCCCTACACTGGGAATGGGCCAAACTGGAAAAGGCAACGGGCCTGGACAACAATGGCAGATTGATTTTACAGAACTTCCAAGGAAAGGGGGGTATCGATATTTGTTGGTGTTAACTGATACCTTTTCAGGTTGGCCAGAGGCATTCCCTACCAGAACAGCCAAGGCTCGAGAGGTAACCAGAACATTAATACAAGAGATAATACCCCATTTTGGAGTTCCAGCAATCATATCCTCTGACAGAGGACCACATTTAATCTCAAAAATAGTGCAACAAATCAGCCACCATTTGGGAATCGATTGGCAACTTCATACCCTATATCGCCCTCAATCGAGTGGCCAAGTAGAGAAAATGAACCTTTTGATCAAACATCAGATTGTGAAATTAGGACAGGAGGCTAACTTGTCCTGGCCACAGTCTCTTCCTTTGGCTCTCCTCTGTTTACAAACTAGGCCAAGGGCCAAGGAAGGACTGAGCCCTTTTGAAATCCTGTATGGACGACCCTATGGAATACAGAAAGGGGTATCCACACAGACTGGGGATGAAATAATGACTTCCTACATGGTGGCATTAGGCAAACAACTCAGTATAATTGAGAAACATGTGATTGGGACTCGGAGTAGAGGTTTGGATGGACCTGTGCATGATATAGAGCCTGGAGATTATGTATATGTAAAATCTCTTGTAGAAAAGACTTTGGAACCACAGTGGAAAGGACCATTCCAAGTACTCCTTACCTCCTTCATGGTAATTAAGATCAAAGAACAGTGTGTGGATTCATCATACCCGAGTGAAGAAAGCACATAAATCACCATGGAAAGTCACACAGATTCAGCCGGGAAAACTCTGTTTTTTCACGGTTATAACAATAAGGGTAGTCATCAGGTGGGAATTTAATTCCTACTTAAAATCGGTTGAGGGAGTAGCAAAAGGATTTAATCTTTCAGACTGTTGGATATGGACAAATCTCCCTAAGACCGAGGGTGAGATCCAAAGGTATGGAATCGCTCATTATAACTAGACAAAACATATTGGAGAAAATGGTGTTTGTTCAGGTAAACATACGAGGGGGCCCAAATTTGATTTAATCCCTTGGAATGTTATTTCAACACCCATAATAGTTTATTTGAGGTATCTGAATGATACTAACAACACTAGGTATGGAAAACCTAAGCCTCTGAATGACAGGTTAGAAAAGTTCAGAACAGAACCTAGATGTAATAACCCAGAGATAGTTGGAACATTTAACATCAATGATCTTGAGTTCTGGACCAAATTAATAAAGGTTAGAGATTGGAATTTCTCAAATTCACATCAATTATTGACCTTTTCCTTTGGTATGGGATCTGGATTGTGGTGGTTTTGTGGAGATAAATATGCCCGAAAAAGCTTACCTCAGAACTGGAAGGGTCATTGTATGGGTGGATTTTTAAATCCTCAACACTTATTTTTTTAACCATTCTCACGCACCCTCGGGAATATTAAAAATATTTCTGAGTCGGCATCCTGTTCCTTTGATCAAGAGGGAGGCTTAAACAGATCAGTTAGATCCTGTACCTTTGAATTCCTTGTTATTTTCTCGCTCAAGAGCAAGTGCCAGAGGGTCCTGTGGGGGCACAATTCCACAGTCCCTTTGCCACTCTGGATGGTTGTGAGAAACGCTCACTGCTAAAATATGAAAAAGGACAAAGTCTTCGAAGCAAAGACAATAATATTTTTATTTTACAATTCAACGCTGAATCGGATGCCCTTCTAAAAAAGGCATACTGCAAAAACTGGGTACATGAGTTTTATAGTGGTTGTACATGTGGATTCATTTGGATTTTGTGACCACACATTATCACAGTCATTTGTGTCATTGTCTCCTCTTGATGAGTTCGTGCCTGCCTGGTTAAACGAGCGAAATTCCTGTTACAATCACCTCCTTCCTTCGAGCCAGGATTTGCATATTGGGTTTAGGCAGAGAATGGTTCAATGTTTCTCAAAAGAACGACATCACCGGACAGACAGATTTGTCTCCCGACAGATGCGACAGATACATATCACAAAGGAGCTGCAGCAAAACCCCCATCAATTCTCACAATTCACCCCCTTTTACTTATTACATTTTTTGCTGAAGCCCATAGCTTTGCTCTAATTCACACAATATTGTTTGCAATTTTTCATATTGTTCTTCTTTCTTCCGATCTCTTTTCCTCAAGACCATAATTTTCTGGGGCATCTCACTCTGGTCTGCCATCCTTGGACTTGTCGACATGCTGGTTAGCTGCATTCCTTCGACTACACTGAAAATCAATCTTATAAAACATGGTACAAGACACGGTAGAAAGAGTAACCCAGCTAATGAACATAATAAAAAGAAAACTACTTTCTTCCACCAAGCTACCCCTAAAAGTTTATCCCACCACCCAGAATCTAACATAGAATTCCATTTCTGAACTGGAACATGTGCAATTTTTCGAATTTCAGTTGCAAGGTTCATCACTGCTTGACCATTATCATCTATTTTAACGCAACAATCAGAAGTGTTCCATTTTCCACACACACCTCCTTCTTCTGCCAATAAATAGTCTAATGCCAGTCTATTCTGATATATTGCCCCCCTCATCTGTGTTTGCTGTTTAGCCAACAACTCGAGGCCAGCTGCTGTCCGATTAGTGATTAATTCTACTACTGCCTGTAATCTAATTATTCTATTCAACATGTAAATAGGTGTGCGATAGCCCCAACTTCCATCTTGTGCCCAAGTTGCTGGTCCATATGTCTGGATAATTCTTTCTGGGGGCCATTCGTCTTCTCCCCAGGTTTGAGTTCCTCCAATTTCTATGTCTGACCTCTTTTCCCTTTTTAAGTTTTCAAACAAGGGAATTCCTAACTCATCCCCCTCCTTCAAGGGCAGCATAAAGAATCCCGGCTGAATTATCCCTAAGGTACAGCTCCCTTCCCAGTTTTCGAGTAGCTTCGAATAAGCTCTTTTACCACAAATCCAAAATAACCCATCAGGGGCTCTCCACCAGTCCCTGGAAGGGTTTCCTGGGTTTTTCCAAAATTTCAGGATACTTGGTAATCCCTGAAATGGATTATTTCCAGTACAGTTAAAAATTCCTTCCTCACTGGTCTTGATACAATTGTTATTATCTTTGGACAAATACCATAGAGGTTTTCCAGGCCACCAGGTTCCATGAGTGCCATTGTAGGTGTACACCCGTTTACAGGGGGTCTCTCCTACCCACTCTCCATATCCTATACGATTTATGCATTCTATACCAATTACTTCAGAACTCAGGACCCAGTCCAATGCTCTCGTCTTTTCTTCTGTACTGAGTAAACGATTCCATTTTAATATCTGGAGAGGATCCAGACTGATTCCTCTCCAGGGCCATTCTTCACTCACCAATGGACCTCCACATACCCAACAACCAGACACATTTAGTTCTTTGGCTATTCTCTCAGCCAGATCTACAAATAAATTTTTTCCCAAAGTGGGGAATCCTAGTTGTCTTTGCAGTTCTTCTCTGATTTCATTATATAATTGGTTACTGTCTCCTGATTTCCCCAACTGGACAGAGTTTGTTAATTGCCGTGTGACGTTCTTTACTAGCTGTTCTTTGTATTGATCTTGGATTCCCCCACTGTCTGATATGTCCCAATGTCCTTCCTTGGTGAAACATATCCATTCTTCTCCCTTAGGACACCCTATTCCTTCCCAGTCTTATTCCTCCTTTTCCCAAGTTTCTTCCTACCCACAATTGAACTTTTCCCAAGTTACAAGTGGTTAAACTTTGCGAATCATAACAATGCCTATTTATGTGCGTGTGGTAACTAAGACTGGAAGCCCCTCTAGTATGTAGACGTTGATAACATTTAGAGCATTCATCTGGAGACCCGAAGGTACAACTGGAGGTGAGCACAACCCAAAGTAGAAGGGTCCAGGCAGCCATCATAAGCCAAGGTCTGGTATAGCATATATCTCCACCACTCAATGCCTATTGGATTGCAGCCAGCAGCGGAGTTTTTAGGTTCTTCTTGGCGGCAGATATAGAGGCTAACCCAGTCTTGCCCTTGGCTTAGTGATACCTGAAATCACCTTTAGGCTTTTACAGGTTGATGCTTCCAACACACTCCACAGTACCACTGGTCTCTATTGAGATTAATTCAGTTTATCTGGTCTCTTATAGGTCCTTACAGATTTTGCCAGCCAATTTTGCTTAACTTATCACCTAAATGTTAGCTTCAGAGGGTCATCTCCTGGTTTCACAGTCCACTCTCTGGAAGCTGGGGCCACTGGTCCCTTCACTCTGGTAGCATGAGTCCACCTCTTTTCTTTAGTTCTTATGGTTGCTTCTGTCATCAGAAGTACTAGGAACGGTCCTTCCCACGTTGGGGCAAGAGTATTTTCCTTCCAGGATTTCACGAGGACCCAGTCTCCAGGTTGTATCTGATGTAGGCTGAAATCCAGGGGGGCTGTTTGGGGTAGCAAACCACTCTTCCTTAAATCTGCAAGAGATCGAGTTATTCCATGCAAATAGTCTCTAAGTTACATATCATTGATCTCAGGGATTGGTACACCCTCTTCTCTCCCTAAATATGGGAGGCCAAATAACATTTCGTATGGAGACACACCCAAGTCTTTCCTTGGCATTAACTTGGTTATGTGTGTCTTGAGGGTTGCATTCATCCTCTCAACTCTACCAGAGCTCTGAGGATGCCAAGAAGTGTGGAAGTCCCATTGTATTTTCAAGGCTGCACATATCAGTTGCAGGGCCTTGGAAGTAAAATGTGTTCCCCTATCAGAGTCTATTCTTTCTACTACTCCATATCGGGGAACAATGTGTTCTAACAAAACCTTTGCAACATTAGAAGCAGTTGCTGTGGTAGCAGGAAAGGCTTC
Organism: Coccyzus lansbergi; assembly: GCA_033558105.1. Lineage (NCBI taxonomy): Eukaryota > Metazoa > Chordata > Aves > Cuculiformes > Coccyzidae > Coccyzus > Coccyzus lansbergi. The sequence goes on along the minus strand of JAUMJK010001213.1, from coordinate 852,611 downwards.
CACCCAGTGAGTCAGGTGGTCTACTATTACTAACAAATATCTCCACCTTTGTACCTTTGGGAGTTCTGTATAATCCACCTGCACACTTTGAAATGGTCGAAGAGATAATGCTCGTCCTCCATTGAGATTTTTTTTTCTCATCACCTTTTTGTTAATTTTCTGACAGATCAGACAGCGATCTGTTATTTGTTTAGCTACTGTATGTACTCCCAAGCAACCATATATCCTTAAAAACTGATCACACAGAGCTTGAGCCCCTCAGTGAGTTTCGGAATGTAATCTGGATAGAATTTCCCTGGTAACTGCTTTGTTTAACATTTGTCTCCCATCTGGCAGGATCCACTTACCTTCCTGGGTTTTTACACAACCCATATTTTGGAGAGACGACTTCTCTTCTTCTTCAAATACTGGTGATTTGACTGACATTTCTTTACCAGGTATTAAAATTTGCATCCTAATAGCCCCTCCTTCGAGTGCTGCTTCTTTTGCCTGTTCATCAGCTAGCCTATTCCCTCTAGCTTCTAAAGTATTCCCCCTTTGATGTCCAGTTACATGTACTATTGCAATCTCTTCTGGCTTACTTAGGGCCTCCAGTACCTCCAATATCAACTGTTCATGCACTAGTTCCTTTCCCCTGGAGGTGACTAATCCCAGCTCTTTCCATATTTTTCCAAAGGTATGGACAACTCCAAAGGCATATCTGGAGTCTGTATATATTGTTCCATTTTTCCCTCCTAATAATTCCAGAGCTCGTTTGAGGGCATATAGCTCACACGTTTGGGCCGACCAAGTGTCAGGGAGTCTCCCTTTTTCTATTACACTGTTCTGTATGCCATCTATTACTGCATACCCACTGTGACGTTTTCCATTTAGGCATCGTGACGACCCATCTATAAAGACTCTCTCTCCTTCAGGTAAAGGTTTCTCTCTCAAATCCTCTCGTACTTTAGTTTGATATTCCATGATGTCTAAACAGTTATGTTCTGGCATTTCTTTTGTATTTTCTCCATATAGATACTGAGAGGGGTTGAGGCTTTTGTCTGTAGTCAGGACCAAATCATCCCAAAATCGTCCTGACTACATGAGGGGTAGACACAATTAGTGCCCCTCCAAAAGTCAGCTTTCTACTTTCTTCTACCAGCAAGGCTGTAGCCGCTATTGCCTGTACACAAGTTGACCAGCCTCGTGAAACTGGATCTAGCAATTTGGACAGGTAGGTCACTGGTTGTTTTTGCCCCCCCCATATCTAGGCCAACACACCATAGGCAATCCCATTTTCAACATTCACATATAAATGAAACGGCTTTTCATAAGAAGGGAGGGACAGTACTGGTGCCTGCATTAGTTTTTGTTTTAACTCCTTAAATCGCTTGATTTGGGGCCTAGGGAAATACTTACAGATAACCATTGTTTAGCAGCCCCGGATGAAAACAAAGAAAGAACTAACACTGCAGGATACGTAGAAATATTTTAACAAAACAACTGACACTTGAAGGATAGCGGAATAGAAACTGCTTATACCTACAGAATACACCAGGATGACAGTTGTTTAGCTAAAACAACATATCTCTATAAGCCTTATGTAGGAAGGGGGCCCATTGTTAAAAGACTTCTGATAAGCAGGACAAGTCATCTGGACCTGTGATAAGAGCGGCCTGAGAGCACGGATGGAGAAGGAAAATAACTGCCCCTATTCCTGGAAAAAACCAAGAAGAGGTTTCTTCTTAAACTCATTAATATATATAAGCATTTTTGGAATATGTAACAGTTCACTGTATAAAGCTAAGAGGAGTTGCCATGATGGGTACGCACGTTGTTTTGGAGAAACGATTCTCCCGTGCGTCTCAGCGCTGAATAAACATACCTACTTTATAACTTTATAAGTTATGGAGTCTTGATTCCGCGTGTCACGCTGTTGTTCCTCCCAAGTCCACTCATACTTTTCAGTCTCTTCTTGTAATTTTTCATATAAAAATTTAACATGTTGACTAAAATTTTCAATCCATAGTCTGCAGTACCCCAGCAAACCTAAAAACTTTCTTATCTCTTTTTTACTTTTTGGAAGGGTGAGTGCTACAATGCCAGAGATTCGTTCTGGGTTTATTCTCCTCTTCCCTTCACTAATTAAATGCCCCAAGTATTTTACTTCCTTTTCCACAAACTGTAGCTTAGATGGTAGCAGATTGAACTTCTGTTGCCTTTTCCCCCAGATCATCTACATACTGGAGCAGTTTGATTCCAGGAGAAAAAGTAATTTCCTCAAGGACTTGCTCTAAACTTGTCCAAAGAGGTTGGGGGATTCAGTGGAACCCTGGGGCAGAGCAGTCCAGTGAAACTGCTGCCCTCTCCCTGTTGTGGGATCCCCCCATTCAAAAGCAAACAGGTTTCAACTTTCCAATACCAAATGACAAGACCAAAAAGGCATCTTCAAGATCCATTACACTGCTATTACATTGCTGTGGAATCCTTATAAAACTCGTCGGGTTTTGCTCCTGAACAAGTACATATTCCTGCTCCAATCATTTGGAATACTCTATTTTCTCTCTGTTGTGCTGGGCACCCCCTCTCAAAATGTCCTTCCCTCCCACAGCAACAACACTGCCTGGGTCAGTCAGGAGGGTCCTCTCTTCAACCCAGTGTGTCCCCAAACCCCCACACCTTGTTTTATAAGGGGGCATTTGACCTTGATCAGGTAACCTTTCCCTTTTGTTTTCCCCTTCAGGTTGTCTCTCCTCTACCTCCTCTACTGTCACCACCATCAGCTCAGCCCTTGCCCCCTGCCTCTCATCATCTCTCCTGACATACACCCTCCAAGCTTCCCGTAACAATTCATCCAAATCCCTATCATGCCTACCCTCCAGCCTCTCCAACCCTCTCTCCACATCTGGTCAGGTCTCCATCACAAAATCAACCCCCAACAACTCCTGCCCCACATCACTTCCAGGATCCACTCCTGAGCATTGCTGCACATCCTTCCTCAGCCTCTCCAGCCACCCTGCTGTTCGTTTTCAAAAGCTTCCTCAAAAATCTGTCCCTTAGGAACGGCCCCCCGTTCCTCGGACAACCAGTCCTCCACAATCAGACGTTCCTCCTCCCCTCCACATCACTCCAGCTCCAAACAGATCCAACCACAGGAAATCCCCGCTCTCCAGGAACACCCCCACCCCCGAACACCCGGGGAATTCTCCCACTCCCAGATCCTGACTCCAGCTGTGCGCACCATTTGCCTCTTCCCTGATGCAAACAGGGCCTGAAGGACAAACTACGTCTCATCCCAAGTACAGAGACCAGGGCCCAAAAACTGATCAAGCTGCCCCAACAGTCCCAACGGCTTTTCCAATAACCCCTTCATTTCCCTCTCAAATTCCCAGACCTCAGCACTGGCCAGGGACACATCCACAAATCTCACTTCTTCCGGGGCTTCTAACATGGGTACTTCTCTTAAGGGAAACACGTGTCCTCTACATGCCTCCTTCAAGGAAGGCAAAGGGAAATTCTGAACATCCCTTTTAATCTGATCCAATTCAGTGGCCCGAGAGCTCTGTACTTCCCCTGTTAACGGGGGGCAGATGGTTCTGCAGGATCATCCTCTCCTCCTGCACTATTTTCTTCACTGCTCTCTTCTTTAGTTCCCCCCATTCCATTTTGATTATCAGATACTTCCCTAGGATTGTATGGGGGTGGTAGATGGTCTAGGGGTTCCCATTTATTCTTTTTCCTCTCCAAGGTCCCTCATAACTTGACTTACAAGTTCTTTGTTATTTAAGTATCCTAGCAGTTGCTGATCTGATAAGAGACACTGGAATGCAGAGTGTTTACTAAATCACTTTGTCATAAAAGGGGGAGAAAGAGAGGAAAAAAAAAAAAAGAACCCAAACCATTTTCTTGTAAGTTCACACGCATACTTTAAAACAATTTTCCCAAAAAAATATTCAAATATTTTCTCCAGGTTAGGGTCGACCAAAAAGTCCACCCCCTCAGACATATGCAAACTGTTGAACAATGAACAATCTTCCTTAAATCTCAGTGTTCTAAGAAGGTGATCAGAGTTTTAAAGGTTTACCAATCAGAGGCATGTGCCTTTTGTTGCTTAAGCCTTTTACACACAACCAATGACCACTCATACGTAAGTCATCACTCTTCATGTATCTTTTCTACCACTGATCACACTTGCTATTACAAACAACACACACACAACAATAAAATTGCCTGCAGAAACAACTGCACAACAAACCCTGGACAAATCAACAGCCGGCACTCCATTAAAAATTTTTTTAAGGGTCATTTCCCTCATCTTGACATAATATACCAGTTTCTGTTCTTGACATGCTGTCTGTGCAACAGGTGTTAGTTTAACAACAAAGTCATAAAAATTCTAACACAAAACTTACACTCACTTCATTCATCTCCTCCCATCAGCTTTAGTTCAAAACCACAATCGCTTCATAGCAGTGCTATGTCTCAGGCACACACATACAGAGTTATGAAGTATATCAAAGTTAAAATCAGTTATCAATATTCGATTTCTTATTGCACCTTCTGAGTTCAAAACCAAAATGACACACAATTCTTTTAGCAATTACTAGGAGGGACCCAGAAGCACCCCCCTACCAAAACCAAGACAGCAGGAATCCCCTGCTACCAAAACCCAAGAAATTGTATATTTTCAATCAGTAAGGCTCTTTGAATTACTCTTGAAGAGTCCCTACGGTACTGCAAATTCAAAGTTTCCAAAGGCATACTCTGGGTTCCAGTACCCGGTATACCAGCACTGCGCAGGAAGTCTCCTGGCTAACCTAAAATTTAATTCATTTCAAGAATACCTTTATAATCTGCCATGGCCCTTGTCTTTTCCTGGGGTGCTACCTTGCCCCCATTCCCTGAGCATCACCCCTAAAGGACTGTCGGGTGGAATGCTCGAAGAGGGATCCTCAGATTCCTCTCTCCTTTTTGACTCTCCCTTACTGAGTCTGTTTCCCATTATACCGTTTTTCCCACGGGACACCGTTCACCTGGAACCCTTTCGCTTTGTCCCTTCACCAGCCAGTCTCCTCGCGGAGACATGGAACCGTGGTTAGAAGGACTCCACAATCACTTCGCAGGAATCCTGCGTCTCACACACACACTTTCAGTCCCGCTGTCCCAGTCGCCCAGATAGTACTTAACAGTCACTTTTCTTACCTGGGTCCCCTATACAGGATTACTCGGCTGACGTCTGCAACTCAGATCCATTACTTCATTAAATTGCCTTCTACCTTTCTTTGCTTCGAGAGTCCTCCGCCCGGACAATGTTCGCTGCCTTTCTAGGGGCAGGACAGTAGACCAGAGACTGCTAAAAAGCAGCAGGGCGTGCCTCTCCGTTCCCGCCGGCCTGCTCTGCAGAGACGACAGGATCACCTCTCCCGGGACGAGCCCCCAAATTGTGAGAAACGCTCACTGCTAAAATATGAAAAAGGACAAAGTCTTCGAAGCAAAGACAATAATATTTTTATTTTACAATTCAGCGCTGAATCGGATGCCCTTCTAAAAAGGCATACTGCAAAAACTGGGTACATGAGTTTTATAGTGGTTGTACATGTGGATTCATTTGGATTTTGTGACCACACATTATCACAGTCATTTGTGTCATTGTCTCCTCTTGATGAGTTCGTGCCTGCCTGGTTAAACGAGCGAAATTCCTGTTACAATCACCTCCTTCCTTCGAGCCAGGATTTGCATATTGGGTTTAGGCAGAGAATGGTTCAATGTTTCTCAAAAGAACGACATCACCGGACAGACAGATTTGTCTCCCGACAGATGCGACAGATACATATCACAAAGGAGCTGCAGCAAAACCCCCATCAATTCTCACAATGGTTATGGAGCAAAAAAAAACATATCTGCGTAAGACACTTCATCCCACTTTCCTTCCCTCCTCAAAAATAACATTAGTTGTAAGAGGGTGTTATAATCTATTGTCCCATTAAGTGACCACTTTGCCTCATCATCTAATTTATAAAGTGGCCACCACTGATTACAATATTTAATAAGGGTCTTTTTGTTTTCTGTGCCCCCAGTCCCAACAATATCCCTCCAATGCATTAGTATGCAACCAAGGGGGCTTTTCCTTAAAATATCTTTATTCTGAGTATTACCCTTTTTTTTTTAATCCTCTTAGCTGCTACTCAATTCTTGCTACCAATCTTCCTCTCAGACGTCACCAAATGAACTTCTATTATTCCCCTTTTTACTGCACCAATGCCAATACAGTCTCTTTAACCTTTTTTTTTTTCGCGTCACACATCTACTGCAGCACTGTCACCCCACTTCTCTATCCCGATTCCTGATCCTTATCTCAGGCAAATTATGCAGACTGAAAGGGAAATTTTCAGTCAGGGAAGAGAAGCCGGAGGGGGCAGGATTACCCACAGCCACAGGGTTGTCCCGTGATAACCAGCCAAGGCCCCACCTGTGATGTATTCAAGAGTTTGACTGATTATTAAAGTTCGATGCACACAAACACACCTCCACTTGTTTTAAAACTTAGCTTAATGTAATGTTGTGATCACTCTAAGTTGTTCACTTTCAAATCCACAATTTCCAGATGGAAAACTTATGCACTCAAACAAACTCAAAAGGGGGCTCAGAGGATAATGAATGTTAATTTGCATGTGGCATACGTGCTTGTTGTAATGTATCTGAAATGATTACAGGGGCTGCCAGAGCATCAGCTCCGCGATTGCCTTCAACCAAATATCCTGGTAAATTTGTATGAGAACGTACATGCATTATAAAGTAAGGTTCACGTTGATTGTCTAACAGATATTTCAATTCCTTTAAAAAAGCATATAGCTGTCCATTGTCTACATACTTTAAACAGGCATTCTCCAAGTGTGAAACAATGCCGACGATATAGGCTGAATCAGTCACAGTGTTTATGGGTTGTGAAAATGACTTAAAGCATTTAACAACTGCAGCCAATGCTACAACTTGAGGTGATCCTGACACTTTACAAATGTCTGATTTCCACATGCCTTGTTGGGTCCTCCTCCAAACAATCACTAATTTTCCAGTTTTCCCCGATCCATCTGTAAAAAATGTCAATGCCTCCTTAAGACGGCTATGACTTAATTTTGTGGCAGGAATTAAGCTTATGCCCTCAAACAAACTCAAAAGGGGGCTTGGAGAATAATGAATGCTAATTTGTCCTTTAAAGTCTGCTAATGCAATTTGCATAGAAAAGGAATGTTGCAAAAGCCAGTCTACTTGTTGAGTCATTGGAACATAGATGGCTGAGGGATCTATCCCATCCAATTCCAATAAACAATTGCGAGCTTTTTGAATTAACATAGCTAACATTTCATGCTGAGTTGTTATTGTTTTAGAAAACTTATGTGGTAAAAATATCCATTCTAAAGGTCTAAATTTGTCAGACACACCTTCTACCCATTGGGCTAAAACTCCAAATGGTTGGAATTTGGCTGAAATAATATATAATTCAATTGGAGTATTTAAAAATTTGTGAAATGTTTGTTTCTGACTAAGCTTTTTAGCTACCTTGTCTAATGCAACCAATGAATCTTTGTCCAATTGCCTGGGAGAGGTTAAATCTGAATCCCCTTTTAACAACATAAACAAAGGATGTAATTCTTCTGTGGTGATGCCCATCAAGGGGTGTACCCAATTTATGGCTCCTAACAATTTTTGCACATCATTCAATGTCTTAACAGAATATAAAAGTTTAACCTGCTGTGGTTGAATAGTTTGTTTGTGGATTTTCCCCACCAAATTTTTCCACGGAGAAGTTTTTTGGATTTTTTTCTGGTGCGACACAAAGACCTACTTGGGTAACTGCTGCTGTTACAGCTGCTACAGCCTTAGCTGTCTGTTCTGGTGTCGAGGCTGCAACTAAAATATCATCCATGTAATGATAAATCAGGACTCGAGGATATAATTCACGAACTGGTGATAAAGCTTTTGATACAAACCACTGACAAATTGTTGGACTGTTACACACACCTTGCGGCAATACAGTTCAGTGATACCATTGCCTTGGTTCTGCCCTATTAATAGAAGAAATAGAAAAAGCAAAACGGATTGCATCCTTTGGGTGTAACGGAATGGTAAAAAAACCAGTCTTTCAAATCTATAACAGTTAAGCCCCAGTTTTGTGGTAACATTGTCAGTGAGGGCATTCCTGGTTGCAATGCTCCCATAGGTTCAATAATCGCATTTATTTTTTGCAAGTCCTGTAATAAACGCCATTTTCTGCTTTTCTTCCATATTACAAGCACTGGTGTGTTCCATGGGCTGGTAGTTGGTACAATGTGCCCAGCTTGTAATTGTTCTTGCACTAAAGCTTTAAGGTGGTGCAGTTTCTTGGTGCTGAGGAGTCACTGTTCCACCCAGATGGGCTGAGCAATTCTAGTGTCCTTTGGTATAAAGCAGGGAGGCAGAGGCATCCAAGCCATTACTTGTATTGTTCCCATAAAATCAGCATCAGTCAGTCCTGGTAAAAGAAACAATCCTTGTTTTGTGATAGATGATCGTCCAATTAACAGTCCGCTTCCTAAGGGGTCCTTAATTACCGTAGGGATGAGCTGAACTGCAGGCTTCTTCGCAGGGTCTCTTGGACCCGGATGCAGAGGCAAGCACAGGCAGTTCAGGGGAATGGGGGGGGGGGGTTAGTGCAGTTGCTAACAACTAGGCTCTGAATTATCGCTGTGCTTTTTAGAGCCGACATATGCCTTTAGCACTTCAAGAACATTCCACCAAGGACCGAGCAACTTAGTAGCTGTTTTATCTGACCTAGTCACTTTATCCCATAGTCGAACTCCGATTTTATCCCAGGTTTCTTGCTCAAATGCTGAGCAAACGTCAAAAGAAGGCTCATGATACCAAACCCACGTCAAAAGCGCTTTAAGATCATTAATATCTAGCATTTGGTTTTGATTCTTTAAAATATATTTAAATAAATCTATTGCATCTTTCTGTTCCTGGGTTACTGTGTTCCCTATTCCCTAATTGGTGGCTCACCTTCCATCCAGCGGGCAGGTGTCTACGATGCACCCCGGGCTTTGTTTCAGCCCCTCCAAATGTTCTGTCGATTTACATCACTGGTCCGTGCTCCTAACGCAGCCTCCATTCAGACCCGATACGGGCGCCATTTGTGGCGTATTAACAGGCGCAGACCCAGCTTTTATTTCAAGCTAAGACCAAGTTTATTGTTACAAACTTGTATTTATACCTTAGTGAAAATGTCAACAACAGTCCTACAAGTCCTTCATAAAAATTTCCACAGCATGTTCTTCTCCTTCCAAGGTCTTTGTGATCGCTGTTATTGTTTTCATGCCTTCTTGGTTTTGCCACTGATGTTGAGTCTTCTCAGGCCGGAGGCTCGCTGGTTATCAAAGCTCTCTGCACTCTTGCTCCAAAGGCCCAGCAGCACTCATGGTCATTTTTTGCTCAGCATCTCTTCTGACATACACCAAAGTGAGTGGTGCGGTTGTCACACCAGAGGGATGGGATGTCATCCAGAGGGACCTGGAGAAGCTGGAGACGTGGGCCTGTGTGAACCTCATGAAGTTCAACAAGGCCAAGTGCAATGTCCTACACCTGGATTGGGGCAATCCGCGATTTCAGTACAGGCTGGGAGATGATGTGATTGTGAGCTGCCCTGCAGAGAAGGACTTGGGAGTGCTGATTGACGAGAAGCTTGACACAAGCCGGCAAGGCTGCCTCTGTAGGCAGTTTTCCACTGTGTTTTATACCTTCCTAATGTCAAAATTGTACTTTTTTTTTTCTTCACTAACATCCATCACTTTACTCTGAACACTCTTGCGCTGTACACTGTAATTGCCTCTTAGTTTTACAGCTGCACCACTGAGTGGGGAGTGGTGCCTGGAATGAGCTCAGGTGAGGGTCAGTCTCTGGATGGCCCCTTAAACCCATCACCCTGGTAGGTGCTTAGCTCCATGAGGTTGTGAGCTGCCATGTGCAACAGTCAGGCCTGTGTTTGCTCTCCCAGTGCTGGTATTCAAGTCCAGGATAGGATTTAGCTCTATGAAAGATTACTGCTTCTATATCAATGTTGTTTTCTTTTGGATGCTGGTAGGCTACGAAATGTTGCAACCTGGAGGCCTGAGTTTATAATTACAGGCTTGCTTTATTGTAACTTATTTGCAAATATTTATTCTTTAGACAACTATTTATCAGCCAGTTAAAGTCATGCTTCTCTTGAAGTACAATATGTATTGATGATTTAGATTTGAGTGTGTTAGTATTCTTAATGCACTTGTGTCCGCATACACATTTTTCTTCTTTATAATTGTTACTTGATATTTGGAAATATCCAGAGGCATGTGCTAGTGTAAGTGGTTGCCCCTACCCTAGCTTACATTGCAGAGGAAAGTGGAGGGTGGGAAGCAATGAGGCTATGCAATGTTTTTTCTTATCCAGTTTCTAGATATACAATATCTTAGGTTTTTCTTTCTAAGAATAGGGTGGAAGGAGAAAATACTTCTCAAACAATTGTTTTAATCTCCTTCCTGTAGGTCTAACATGAATTTCTAATGTATCTTACTAGATAGTAGTTTTGGGAGCAAAAGTGAAAATAATATTTATAAGGTTCTAATGGCCTGGAAGGTATAAATGTTGAGTTGTGAACACAATGTCAGCTGCTGTTTCATATTTTCCATTTTAGTAGCTTCTTGATGGTGTTACTTTCACAAAGACAGTAAAGTGTAATATTGTAGGCTCTACTACTGTGCGTGCAAGCTAAAGCTTCAGAGTGAATGGCACCTGCCGTGCTTGCTTCTTGTTTAGGTATCTACTGTACAACTCTATATCCTCTTGAAAAGCACAGCTTTAGAATTAGCCAGGCAGTAAATCTCTTGAGCATTAGTACTTACTCTCAGCAGTGTATAAGGCTGTTTGAGCTACCAAAGAGCATGACATAGGGTCACAGGGATTTGAGTTTTTCAGGAATGATCAGTGACTCTGAGTGTCATGCCTTCCACTCTCATGAAGAGTTGCCTGTATTGGTGGTAGAGCTGTAAGGGATTTACTGACATCTTGCCCTTTGTCTTGTAGTTCATAGCTTGTTTATGTGTGGGTGCATTGCACAGCTACACCACCGCACTAAACATGGAAATTGCAAACCTTTGTGGCTATATTTATTGTATCCTTCTGCTTGGAAGGAACCAAATTCAGTGTAGGCTTCCTTTATCTGTGCTGCTGCAGTGAGGGGAGAGGGCAGCTGCGCTCTCATCCTTAAAGACATAATTGTATTTATCACCAGAAGTGCATTTCTGCAGGTATCTAGAGGGTGGAGGTGCACGTGGGGAACCCTTCAGAGGCTGGGGACATTCATGACATCTTGGAAAATGCTCAGATTCTACCAGGAACAGATTTTTAAAAAACAACAATAAAGGAAAGCATTTCAAATGTCATTTAATGCAAAGTGTCGGCTCTTCTGCAGCATATACTGCGAAAGATTTAAACGTGACTAAGCCAGCAGCATCGCTCTTTCTGCGAGATCCAGCAGCAGGAGGGTGAGTACTGCAGTGGGGTGACAGCTTGTGACAGTGGAGCACCTGCCAGAGCCGGGAAAATCCCAGGAAAAAACAGGAGGGAGCGAGGCAGGTGGCTCCTGGCTCCTGACACCCGGAAGTGTCAAAGCGTCAGCTCCCGCGTGGTGGCCGACGTGGGGGGCGGTCCCGGCAGCTACCGAGGGAGATTTAAACGGCCCTCAGGGAGTACCGCGAACGGGACTGTGGCAAACAGGCGCAGGGCGTGTTAGTAAAACAGGGCAGTTTGAGCAGGCAGGGAGAGCAGGGAGGGCAAAGAGAGGGGCTGGAGGTCGGCCAGAAGGGACTAAGGATCGTGGTGGCAGAGAATTAAGGATGCTCCAGGTACTGCACCAGCCACAACTGATACAGCCACACAGACAGAGCTTCAATGGGTACATGCAGCTACCCAGAGACCAGGCTGCAGGGAGTGCCCCCCTCTCACACTGACTCTGACCACCAGTGGTGACTTCACTTGTGGAAACTGTGCTTGGATGGGGGAAGTCCTCCGCTTGGTGTCAGAACTAAGGGAAGAAGTAACCAAGCTAAGGAACATCAGGGAGTGTGAGAGGGAGATAGACCAATGGAACAACACCCTATGCTCCCTCTCACAAACTAAACAGGCAGACAGAGCTAGCACGGTTAAGGACTCCTCATCCACTACCTGTTTGGCTGAGAAGAATGATGGGGAATAGCAAAAAGTTCCTGCCTGACGTAGCAGGCGCGTTGTCCCCATTCCAACGACAAACTCCCGGATTCCCTTGCATAATAGATGTGAAGCGCTGCAAGTGGAATAAAACTCCACAGAGGCCGATGGCTCCCACAGCCTAGAAACATTCCCTAGGTTGAGCCATCCTCAACCGACCATCCAAACAATCTCTATAAAGAAGAAAAGAAGAGTCATTGTCTTGGGGGATTCCCTTCTGAAGGGAACAGAAGGCCCAATCTGTATACTGGACCCACTACACAGGGAGGTCTGCTGCTTGCCCGGGGCCTCTGTGAGAGATGTCACAAGAAAGCTTCTGACCCTGGTAAAGCCTACAGATTATTACCCTCTCCTAATATTCCAAGCAGGCAATAATGAAATTGAGAAGAAGAAACTGAGGGCAATTAAGAGGGATTTCAGGGCCCATGGAAGAATGGTAAAGGGCTCCGGGGCACAAGTAGTGTTACTTCTACTGTTCCAATTACAAAGAATAATGAGGGAGAGAACAAGAAAAATCAGAAAATGAATACCTGGCTCTAAACATGATGTGAGGAGCAAAATTTTGGGTTCTTCAACCATAGACTGGTCTACACACCTCCAGTCTTCCTTTCCAAGGATGGGGCACACTTGTCCCCAAGGGGTGTAAGAGTTCTCTCAAAAAATCTGGCAGGGCTCATTAATAGAGCTTTAAACTAGATGTGAAGGGAGAGGGGAATGAAACCAGGCTAGACAGGAGTGAGCCTGGAAATGGCACTCCAGTGCCTGAGAGACGCTGTACTGGTGAGGACCTCTGTATGTCACCTCATAGCAGGTGGGGGCGAGTACATCAAGTGACAGAAAAGATGTAAACGACACTGATGGGTTAGATAATTTAAGGAGCAGTCATTTGGGAATGAAGACTATTGCCTATATGAGTACTGTGGGATAAACAGCCCAACTGAAGTGCATCTACACCAATGCATGCAGCATGGGTGTGGGCATAAAGATTCCAGTATTGCACGTATGCTGGGGCGAGTGGCCAATGCCTTGGTGTACCTGCAATATTAGCATCAATTAGTCCCGGTAAAACAAACAATCCTTGCTTTATAACAGGTGATCGTGCAATTATTAGTGCACCAAGTCCGTTTGCTAAGAGGCCCTTAACTGCCATAGGGATGAGCTGAACTGCAGTGCGACGGGTTTCTGTTCTTTGAAGGCAGTTAAACTTTCTGACTGTTGCAGCCCTTCCATCACAAGGGACTGTTGTGGGCACTGTAAATTACCCAGGGCTGCTCTAGTCGCTCCGGATGGGGCCATGGCTGTACCCATAACTGGAAGGAGGAAGGAAAAAAAATCACCTGGGCCCCAGATTCCCTCACTAACCATCCCAAGGCCCTGAAGTCCCTTTGATCACCCTTGGGCTACATACTGCAGTTTCATAACCGTCCAAATAGAACAGAAGTAATGAGTAGTAGTCTGAGGGCCTTTACCAGACTGGGGAGTTTCCTAGCGATATCCCTAACCCAGGCTCCTGGGAGGGAGCAGACTTCCCTGTGAGCAGAATCTGCTTGACATATTGGACCCTCTGTTCCCCTCAGAAGGGAGTCTCCTACAACTATGTCTCACCTTTTCCTCCTTGTGGCAGTTGTAGTAATATGGAGGGGGTGTAGTTCTGACCTTGGCCCCTCCTCTGGTGCAGCATGGGTGTGGGCATAAAGATTCCAGTATTGCGTGTATGCTGGGGCGAGCAGCCAATGCCTTGGTGTACCTGCAATATTAGCGGCAAGCACAGAACAAACGACTGATGTTCTCATGCTTACTAGCTTGTTGAGACCTTGGAATCTTTATTAAGACCTGTGAGTTAATAACAAAAGAATGCACTAGATGGAAAACATGAAGACAAGGGGCACATCTGTGGAAAACAGGGGGTTGCACTCTGTCGCTGTACTGCCGGATTCTCATGGGTGGAAATTCACTGGAGTAGCTGTTATTGGATATATAAGGCTTGCACCTCTCAATAAAGTTGATCTCCCTTGTTGCCTCATCGACGGGGTCCATGCCTTAATCACTACACATGGGCAATAAACTTGAGAGGGACCCACACCTCTCAGGGCAAACCCTGATATTCAGGGTCATAACCACTGGATAGAAGTGGCCATAGCGATGCCCAGTTGGTCGAATTTTGGCCAGTGTGGAGCACTGAAGCAGTCTGGACAAGTAAGAGCCTTGAAAAAAGGTGAGCTGTCCGTGGAGGAGCGGTGTGCAGTAGATATCTCAAAAATCAAGATTAAAGAAACAGGATGTTAAGTATGCTGAGCGACAACTCAGGACTTTATTAAAATGTATATATGGGTTGGGATCCAGGTTTAGATTTGACTCCTGCATATGATATAAAAGTCTGAGATGCCGCGGGACTTAAATTGTGGGGCATGGATACCAGGAACGAACCTGGGATACTAAGCCTGTTATCTACCTGGAGATTGATGATTGAATTGTTAAAACACTTAAGATTGCACAGAGAGTTAGCAGAACCACAAAAGATGCAGGACAGTGATAGTCCGTATTCGGATCCCAGCGTAGGGCCATCAGCGACTGCTGGTAATCCCTTTGATCCAGGTCCTCAGAGGTGCAGTGACCTTAACCAGCTACAAACTTTGCCTGAGATTTGTTTGCGGGAGGCCGGAGACTCGAAAACCTGTAGAGAAAGTACTAACTGTGCTGTGGGCCGTGGGGGGGGCACTGCCCCAGGCCGAGTGGGGGCCAGCCACCCGCTGCCGCTGCCGCCACTGCCACCACTTTCTGTAAATGCAGACAGTTTCAGAAATTACGTTGATAGCAGTACAAGAATCAAGCCAGTTTAAATAATGCAAGTTTACAACAGGCGCAGCTTTTTAGCTTATCAAACGCTTATAAAGGTATTGGATATCAGAAAGTTGAAACAGGCATGTATATGGCATTTATAGACAGATTGAAGGATGCGCTCAACAAGCAGGTAGACAACTGCGCAGTTACAGAAGCCTTAATTTTGCAATCAGCGATAGAAAATCCTAATGATGAATATAGAATGATATGGTGTGATCTGAAAAATCCTACAACAACAGCTGGGATCATTTACCTGTCAAGCACAGCTGATGGCTGCTGCCCTGACTGTAAATCAGCACAGAAAGATGTTCTGTTACAGATGTGGCAAGGAGAGATTTTAAAAGAGACTGCCACATGCAGTGCCAAGATAGAAGGCCTAAAATCTGCCCTTGGTGTGGAAAGGTTGAACGTTTTGCCAGTTGGTGTAGATCAAAATGGGATAAGAACGGGAGAGTATTGTCAAAAGACCAGGAGCACGGCATGATTCGGAGGTGCGTACTGACACAGATGTCTCCACAGCAAGCAGCAGCTCTCACCTCAGAGCAAGAACGAGAGGCAGCACCGAGACAGATGTGATCACCACCATCGCAGTAGTGCTGCAATCATCCGCACTTCACACAATACCATGGAACATAAAAGGACCATTCGGGGGTGGCTCTAGTGCCTTGTTATTAGAGTGACTATCAATAACTCGGTTGGGAATTTTTGTTTTACCTGGGGTCATAGATGCAGACTTTACTGGAATAATTCAAGCAAGGGTACGAATGCCGTCTCCACTAGTGTTATGGACACCATCTCCGCTAGTATTAATACCAAAAGATAGCTGGATAGTACAATTAATTTTGTTCAAAGCAGCTGTGTTCCAAGCTGACTCTATAGAGCGTGGCTCACAAGGTTTTGGGTCCACAAGAATCCCTGAAATACGTTGGATTCAGTCCTTACAAACTCAGCATCCTATGTTGAAGTGCACATTAAGTTTTTTTTAAAAATAGGGGGAAAACCAGAACATCTTAAAATGGCCATAGTGCAACCCTTTGTTATGCACGTTCCACTAATGTTGTGGGGGAGAGATGGAAGTGCAATGGGAATAGGCATTGGAACCACGAACGAGTGAAAAATTGGGTGCATTGCAAAAGTTAGTGGAGGAACAAATAGATCAAGGGCATATAGTCCCAACTAATAGTCCTTGGAACACACCTGCATTTGTGATAAAAAAGAAATCTGGAAAATGGCATTTATTACATGACTTTTCTAGACAAACTACAAGAGGCCTTAAATAAGTAGGCAGGCGATATTGCCGCTAGAGAAGTTTTGCTTAAACAATTAGCCTTAGTGAATGCAGAAACAGACTCAGTGCACTGTTAATTGCATGATCACCTGTTACAAAAATTGTTTGTTTTACCAGAATTGACTGATGCCAACTTTACAGGAGCAATGCAAGTAATGGCTTGGATGCCTAAGCCTCCTGGTTTTATACCAAAGGGCACTAGAATTACTCAGCTGATTTGTTTTCCAGCAATTCTAGCCCACGCAGGGAATCACATAAGGGGAGACAGAGACTTTGGCTTGACTGACCAGTCCATGATTCTATGGACACAGAAACTACAAAAATCATGAGCCTGCAAAGTGCAACACTCACAGAGCAATGAAGAACAATATTTTACCGAAATTGAAATACTTGTTCTGTTATTATCGACTAGTCATAACCAACATTATGCGGATGCATTGAGCTAGCTTTGAAATGAGTGTTTGAAGTGCTTCAAATGTTTGTAAGACTTACAAATTGTTTTTGATTAATCTTAGGAATACATCTCTGCAACCTTTCAATCTCAAATGCCCACTAAGCCGGCAAACAGGTAGATTTACCTGGGGATCTTTGGAATGAAAGGCTTCAGAAGGAAAAATTTTAAAATATCTAGCAAAACATAAAAAAAAGCAAATATTTTGAATTTACAGGTATATCTAACAGATTATCCAGGAAGTATTGATATCCACTTAGCGAGTCATAAATTGTTTCCCTCTTTACAAACATTACAAACAGATCAGAAGCCCTTATGTAAAGAGTAACTGGTTGACAGCCCTACAATATTCACTGATGGCTCAGGAAAATCAGGAAGAGCAGTACTAATGTGGAAAGAAAATGGACAGTGGGCAAATAAAGTGTAGTGTATATAACAGAAGAATCAGCACTAATAGTGGAATTATATGCAGTGCTAAAGCCTTTGAATGGCATCATAGTCCCTTTAATTTAGTTACAGATTCACAATATGTAGCCAGAGTAGTTCATTGTATAGAAAGAGGATGGTTAAAACAGGTAAACAATGAATGCTTGTTTTTAAATGTTAAGGCAGTTATGGTTTCCAATCACAACTAGAAAAGTAGAATTTTACATGATGCACATTCGGAGTCACACATCACTTCCAGGATTTATAGTCAAAGGGAAGAGAATATCAGGCAGGCTGACAGCAGGGGCAGTCCAAGGCCCAGTATGAAACATTATTCAACAAACACTAACGTCACATAATCTTATCACCAGTCTGCCAAGGTACTACATAGGCAATTTAAAATTTCATTAGAATTACCCTGGAACATAATAAAATATGCCCAGATTGTCAACAAATAACACCATTACAGCCTAGAGGAGTCAACCCAAGGGGATTAAGCGCTTTACAAATTTGGCAAAAGGATATTACTCACATACCTGAATTCTGAAGATAGAGATATGTATATGTTTTAATTGACAGGTATTCAAAGGCGATATGGGCAACAGCACATACAGGGGAATCTTTAAAGGAAATAGCAAACTCACACGGGTAAAAACAGACAGTGGGCCAGGATATGTAAGTGACTGGCTTAAAAAGTTTTTCAAACATGGGGAATAACACGTCAGGGGCATAACACATTCTCTACAAGGACAGGTGATAGTAGAATGAGCCCATCAGACACTAAAAAATATGTTATTAAAACAAAAAGGGGGAATGAATGGTGAAACACCGCAGAACAGATTAGGGAAAGCATTGTTTGTATTGAATTGCTTAAATGTGCAAGAGAACTAGGGAATAGGAAAATCACCTATAGTAAGGCATTTTTTCATCTTAACAAACAGAGGGTCAGCAGCTCAACAAGGAAGGACCATATCGGTTAATAACATGGGGTCGAGGATACACTTGTGTTTCCACAGTTCAAGCACCCAAGTGGATGCCAGTGAGGTGTGTTCATCCATATCTAAGGAGAGATATTAATTATGACGAAGATGATGGCAATACTAATACGGACAGTAATAATGCTGGGGCTATATCAGCACTCATGGACGAGGCAAAGAAGCTTGAAGATGAACGATGATTGAAAAAACTTGTTATAAAGGATTCTTAAGTCAGAAAGCTAGCTAAAGGCTTTAATCAAAATCACTTTTCTTGCATTAGTATACTTCTGTCTATCTGTAGTAAGATATTTCTATGTTTAATCATGTGTCTATCATGTTTTCCATGAAAGGTACAATAAGCAATTGATAGTTCCGGATGTTTATAAACAAAAGAAGGAGGAAATGCAGGCATAAAGATTCCAACATTGTGTGTATGCTGGGGCGAGCAGCCAATATCTTGGTATACCTGCAATATTAACGGCAAGCACAGAACAAACGGCCGATGTTCTCATGCTTGCTAGCTTGTTGAGACCTTGGAATCTTTATTAAGACCTGTGAGTTAATAACAAAAGAATGCACTAGATGGAAAACATGAAGACAAGGGGCACATCTGTGGAAAACAGGGGGTTGCACTCTGTCGCTGTACTGCCGGATTCTCATGGGTGGAAATTCACTGGAGTAGCTGTTACTGGATATATAAGGCTTGCATCCTCTCAGTAAAGTTGATCTCCCTTGTTGCCTCATCAATGGGATCCGTGCCTTAATCGCTACACATGTTCAATAAATAGGTGGAATTGGAAGTTATTGTAGGGCAAGGAGTCTATGACGTAAATGATATTACAGAAATGTGGTGGGATGACTCATGTAATTGGAGTGCTGCTATGGTGGGATACAAACTCTTCAGACATGACAGGAAAGGCAGCAGGGGTGTTGTGGTAGCCCTCTATGTTAAAGAGTGCTTTGACACCCTTGAGCTCAATAATGGTGATAAAGGACTGAGTGTCTGTGGGTAAAAATCAGAGGAGCCCACAAGAAGGCAGATATTGTGATGGGAGTCTGTTATGGATCACCTATCCAGGAAGAAGAGTCTGACGAGCTTTTTTTGCAAACAACTGTGAGAAGTCTCAAAAAAGCTAGCGCTTGTCCTTGTGGGAGACTTTAACCTTCCAGATGTCTGGTAGTCCACTACAGCAGAGAGGAAGCAGTCTAGGAGGTTCCTGGATTGTGTGGAAGACAACTTCCTCACACAACTGGTGAGTGAGCCGACAAGGGAAGGCACCCACCTTGACCTGCTGTTTGTGAACAGAGAAGGCCTTGTGGGAGATGGTTGGAGGACTGTAAGAGTCGGTCAAAGGATTGATTTCTGTCTCAACATTTCTTCTTATTTTTAACCTCAGAACTTGACTGTATAAATCAGAAAAGCAGGTCTCAGAAAACAGCCAGAACTGGTATGGAATGAATGCTTTGTACCTAACTACCTGTATCTGCCTCCTTATCTCAAAAATGTTTTGTACCTGTCTTCAAGCCTCCTTGCTCCCTACCATTGTGAAAAATCCATGAAGCAAGGAGGAAAAGACAGGAAGATTAATGGCCACAGATCCATAGCCAACAGAGCATGCGCGCAAGGTAACGATGACTATTGACCTTCATCGGGAGATCCCAGGTCGACCACTGCCACCAGAAGGAGCGCATGCGCAAGGGGAGGAGACCTGCAGACACTCCTCTCTTGGCATGTGTGGCCCGCTAGGTGGAGATTGGCACATCTCCACAGGCAAAGGCGGTTTACAGGTGCATTGACTAGCATAAAAGACAGCTCTGGAGCAGCTAAGAGAGGGGAAACAGAAGACCAAGAGAGAAGACCCCCTCCACTGTGGGATCACCTCCAGCAAAGACCGAAACAACGGAACGCCTTCTGGACTGGGACTCCCAGAGACGCTGGACATCTGTGGACCCGTGGTGGTAGCTATGAACCCCTTTTCTTTCCCTCTTCTCCCCATCTCTTTCCTTGTGCTCTCTCTCTCTCTCTTTCTATCGTAAGTCGCTTTATGGGCATAATTAATAAAGTGCCTGTTTAGATTGAAATTTGACTCCCTTGACTCTCTTTGAATTATTTTGCACTCTGAAATCATAAATGAAATGAACCATCATGTGTCCACTTACGAGTGGACCGTGACATTAAATTGGTGTCACGGACAGGATTTGTGAGTGCAAAAAGGGGAGTTTAATTTTGACTCTGTAACCCCCTTGAGGAAGACTAGGAGACTCTCCAGGTTGGTGAGTTACTTACTCAAGTGAATTTGAGTTGTTTTCATTAAAAATTATTCTGGAAGTAAATTGTATTATCAGTACCACCAATTCACAGAACACTAGTTCACAGGATATAGTATCGTCGGGATCAGAGGAAAAAGTTATCTGTCAAATTAACCCGATGTATCCACAGAAGGAATTGGAAGAAATAAGGAAACTGGATAATAAACCCCCTCATTCAAGGCCCTTAATCAAAACTTAATATTCTTATATTAATGAGGAGGATACAGACCCCCATATATGCACCAAGGAAATGCCCTATTCTACCACTGAATCGGCAAAGTTAAAAAAGGAGTATGGGTGTCTTATCAAAGAATCTGAAACAGAATATGCTTGGCGTGTATCTTTAACTGGCATTGATCAAATTCAGTTGAGCCAAAAAGAGGCTGAGGGTTATTGGGGCCACAGAGTTTTCTTAACAATAGGTGATCACCGGGCCCCATGGTCCTTAACCCAGCAAGCTGCTTATTGGGCTGGAGGGTTAAACCCTCTGGATAGGGGTGATCCCTTGGCAATTACCGACACAGTAGACCAATTACTAGAAAGTGTACACAAAGGTGCTTGCCTGCAAATGATACACGAGAAAAAAATAATTCCTGGATGTGAATCACCAATGATGTTGCCTGTTAACCCAGAAATTATGACTTCCCTGATAAGGGGACTCCCTGAATCATTTAAACCCACAGGGATAGGTATCCAGAGAACTATAGCATTTGTGGGTCCTGTGGAGAGGCTGGAGGCTTTTCTGCTCAGAGGTGACAATAGCAGCAGTGCAGGCAGTACCAGCACAAACTCTTACATTAATTCCTCTGACTTTTCTACACCAGCTGCACCAGGTAACAGAACTTTTTCTAGACCTAAAGTCTGGACATGGTGGGAGGTAGCACAAGTAAGAGTTAAAAATACACTCCCCCATCCCAGTAAAACTGCAGATGTTGCTGAAGAACAGTCACAATCTAAACCCATTTTGCCTGGACTTAATTGGTGGTGTTTAGGGCATAAAAAAGGAATTCCTAAGGATTTAGTGAATGGCCTACCTGCTGGGTAATACCATCATTTTAACTCCTTTTGCCCGAAAAGGGCAAGTTTTATTTTTTATTTTTGCAGGAGAACCCCGTGGGACATGGAAGTTTTTTTATAGAAGGAACATAAATAAATCTGAAAGAGGCTTACAATTTGACATCCAAAAATTCACCCCGACATTTCAAAAGAAATATGTCCTACTAAGAATTGGAAATATATTAGGCAAAATATGTTTACTTTGTGTTGCTGCCAGAAATTTACTGGCAACAATACTTCTTTAGACCTGAGTAATGTTAACGTAGAAGTTACCAAATCTTGTAAAAGAATAAGGTGATTGTGGGCTCAATTTTACAATGGTTAATTCTGTCTGTGTGATATGTGATCAGAGAGCTGACCCAAAACCTAAACCAAAATTATTAGGTTTAATTAAAAAATTCCAGATGAATGCTGTAGCTAAACTACAACTTGTTGCAATACTCACACACCAAGGCAGAGACACTTCCCTCATTTTAAATGACAAGGAAACAGTTTCTCCTTTTGTCATTACTCAAGGTGATGACATTTACATAAGATGCCAATTAATGGCTGAATCCCTCATTGAGCCAGCTAACAGCTATAGTATTGGACCACATGGTCTTATTCAACCATGCAGAACCCAAAATTTGGATTGTTGGTTAAATTTTACAACAGTAAATTTTTCTCATAAAGTCATGTGTGGAAAAAATAACACCAGATATTGGGGGAAATCAATGATAGAAGTTGTAACATCTGTTTTGCGGAATCAAACTCTATAACTCCGTTAAGGGTTATAAAGCAGGTACGCATTTATTCGCCGGCGGGTGCGAGGGGGTAATCCTCCTAGTTCGCACACCAAACAGTCTAACAAGCAGATAGTTATAGTGTGAAGACATGCCTATTCATAAGCGCCTATTACATATTCATGACCTTCCCCGCTCCTTATTATAATTAGATTCGAGAAGCCTCTTCTTTACTTGCGTAGGCGCGATGTTGTGGTTTGGGACTTAGGGCTGAAGCCATCTTCATCTTCCTCAAGAACTGCCCCTGAATTCAAACTGTGTGCAGGCGCAGTCTCATCCTGGTCGAGCTGCAGTTGTTTTCTGCATTCCAGCTTCTCTCTTATCAACATCCAAGGTCTTCAAGGCCTTTGCCAGCAGACAGTGCGTATTTCAGTAAGCTAAGCTGTCTAAGTTTACCTAACATTTCTGCAGTTTTTCTAACTAATGTTTATGCCCGCACATCACACCTACGGTTCCTCCCAAATCAAAACTTCAACCAATGCTTTATGAGGTTGGACCATTTGTAATTGGAAACACCAGTCAACAACAAATGTTATTTAAACCAGAATGGTCTCTTAAAAGGGTTGAATTGTTGATGCAAAATAATGTTTCAGAAATTCAACCTGCCTGTTCTCCTTTCTTACACACCTCTTATGAGGGATGGACTACCTGGTTACGCAGATCTTCTCGGAGACGAATATCGAGAAACCTAACTGGCATTTTGGGAACTGGACTGAGGGTTCTGAATAGCATTGATTCGGAGGTATTATTGAACAAATTAACTGCTACAACTTTCGATTTGGCAAAAATACGACAGCATTTACAATCTTCCCTTTTGGCTTTGGGAACGCATCAGTGGCTGCTGTCCAACATATTACCAAAATGGGAAAAAAATGAACATAAAAGATCATGAACTAATTCTAGATACATTCAGTGTAGCCCAAAGTAATATTTCTTTGGCTCTCAGTTGCATCCAGGCTCAATTGTGGATGCAATCAGTGGCAGCGTCAATCATTAGAGAAGGCGAAGAAGGTATTTTTCCTACAGAAATCCAAAAAATATTTTGGGATAATGCTAATGATTTTGAAAAGAACCTCCAATCTTGGTGGAAGTTGGTAAATTTTACCTATGATCCTATTAAGAACACTGTCACAGCTTATGTATTAACCATTCACAATGCTTCAGTATCTTTGATTTATCCTGTTTTAGCTATAGGCTTGAATCATAATGGAAATGTACTTTATCCTTTTGTGCATAGAGCATGGGCCCAAAAAGTGAATGACAAATGGTAAACAGTAGACCTGGAATCCTGCATTGTGTGGGAACAACTAGGATTTATTTGTGAAAGTAACACCATCAGAACACAAGATTTTTGCCTAGACACTGACCAAAAGGATTGCCATTTTGAAGTTTGCCCTGAAGTTGACCCTAAAACTGTAATAATTTAAATTGGCAAAGGTTGTGTGTGCTTGAGAACTGCTTGTAATAATGTAAAAATCTTTCCTCCCTCCCTCCCTCCCTCTTTCTTTCTTTCTTTCTTTCTTTCTTTCTTTCTTTCTTTCTTTCTCTCTCTCTCTCTCTCTCTCTCTCTCTCTGAGTGCTACTGCCATGTGGTCCTGAAGACAACGTGTCTTCATAAATGAAACGAACCATCACGCGTCCGCTTACAAGTGCCCCGTGACAAGGACACCTGGGGCAAAGCAATCATGAGATAGTAGAATTCTCAGTTCTAGGTGAGGTGAGGAAGAGTGTTAGCAGAATGGCCACTTCAGACTTCCAGAGGGCCGACTTTGGACTGTTGAGAAGGCTGGTTGATAAAGTTCCATGGGAGACAGTCCTTAAGGGCAAGGGAGCCCATGAGGCCTGGGTGCTCTTCAAAGAGGAAATCCTGGCAGCGCAAGAGCAAGCTGCCCCCGTGTGTCGGAAAATGAACTGGTGGGGAAAAAAACCAGCTTGGCTGAGTAGAGAGATCTGTGTGGATATCAAAAAAAGGAGGAAAGTCTATGAGCATTGGAAGAAGGGGCAGGCACCTTGGGAGGACTACAGGGATGAAATGAGATCATGCAGAGAGAAAATCAGGAGGGCTAAAGCCCAACTAGAATTCAGACTGGCCATGTCGGTGAAAGATAATAAAAAACCTTCCTATAAATACATTATCAATAAAAGGAGGACTAGGGAGAATATTCAGTCCCTATTGGATGCAAAGGGAACAACTGTGACAAAGGGGATGAGGACAAGGCTGAGGTACTTAATGCCTTCTTTGCCTCAGTCTCTAATAGTAAGGAAAGTTGTTCCTTCTGTGTACACACTCAGGAGTTAGAGGAGCAGAATGAGGCTCTTGTGATCCATGAGGAGGTGGTTAGAGACTTTCTTGCCCAGCTAGACATGCACAAGTCTATGGGGCCGGATGGGATCCACCCAAGGGTATTGAAGGAGTTGACAGATGTGCTTGCCAAATCCCTTTTCCATCATCTTCCGGCAGTCCTGGAAGACTGGGGAAGTTCCACTGGACTGGAGTCTGGCTGATGTCGTGCCCATCTACAAGAAGGGTCACAGGGAGGATGCAGGAAACTACAGGCCTGTCACTCTGACCTCAGTGCCAGGGGAAAGTCATGGAACAAGTGATCTTGAGAGCTGTCATGAAGCACATGCAAGAGAACTGGGTGATCAGGCCCAATCAACATGGGTTCACAAAAGGCAGGTCTTGCCAAACTAAATTGATTGCCTTCTATGACAAAATGACCCACCTACTGGATGAGGGAAAGGCTGTGGATGTGGTCTTCCTGGACTTCAGTAAAGCCTTTGACACAGTTTCTCACAGCATTCTGCTACGGAAACTTTCAGCCTCTGGCCTGGACAGGCGCACACTCTCCTGTGGGAAGATTTTAGTACTAGATCTTATGTTATGGAAGTCCCCATTACCCTAATCGGCCGCGATGTTCTTAGTCAATTACATACTGTCTTGATTACTCATCCATTTTAGGAATGGTCATTGATGAGCAGCAGGTTATAAAAATCACTTGGAAATCCCAAACACCCATTTGGGTGGATCAATGGCCGTTAAAACAAGAACGGCTGCTAATTATTCAGGATCTAGTACAAGAACAACTGAAGGCTGGACATATTGTTCGATTTACCAGCCCTTGGAATACTCCAATCTTCACTATCCCCAAGAAAAATGGGAAGTGGAGATTGTTGCATGATTTAAGAGCCATTAATCAGATTATGGAAACAATGGGTACACTTCAACTTGGCTTACCTTCTCCAGTAATGATTCCAGATCAATGGGAGATACTAATAATCGATTTAAAAGATTGTTTTTTCACTATTCCGCTTCATCCAGATGATGCTGAAAAATTTGCTTTTTCTGTACCCTCAGTTAATAAGGTGCAGCCAGCTAACAGGTACCAGTGGGTAGTTTTACCACAAGTCATGAAAAACTCTCCTACGATGTGCCAAATCTTTGTGGCATGGGCACTACAACCTTTTTGACAGCAATATCCCTTTTTAATTGTATATCATTACATGGATGATATACTCATTGCAGGACCAAACCTGTCAAGACTGAATATTTTACCAGTCATCACAAATCTTTTAGAAAAACGGGGACTGAAAATTGCTCCAGAGAAGGTCCAATTAAGACCTCCATGGCAGTATCTGGGATGGTGCATTACAAATAGTACCATAAGGCCGCAAAAAATTCAAATTACTACTGATATCAGGACATTAAATGATGCACAAAAATTGATGAGAGACATTCAGTGGGTTAGACAAATTTGTGGAATTACGAATGATGATTTATTGCCACTGGTTCCCTTGCTGGCTACGTCTACGAATGCCCAAGATGAACGTATCTTATCACAAGAGCAGAAAACTGCCTTAAATAACATAACTCAGAAAATTGTTCGAAGTCATGTGCAACGAATCTGTCTTGAATTACCTGTTATGCTTATTGTAATCAATAGTGGAGGCCCGCAATTGTATCCTTTAGCAATTCTTTGTCAATGGGATGTTTCTAAGCAGAATCCTTTGAGAATTCTGGAATGGATTTTCTTACCAATTACGCTGCGAAAGACTGTAATTACTCGACCCGAATTATTGATGCAATTAATTATGAAAGGATGGTCCTGGCTACAAGTAATTATGGGTCATGATCCAGATACTATTGTTTTACCGCTGACTCAGGATTATATGGATTGGTTACTAAGACATTCAGAGGTGCTTCAAACTGCTCTAGAAGATTTTACAGGACTTCTCAATAATACATACCCAGCACATAGGTTACTTCCCCTTATCCAAAATCAAAAGATAGAACAATTCCCACAATTTTCAGAGGTTCCTGTCCAAGGACTTACAGTATTTACTGATGCTGGGAAAAAATCAAACTGCGCCATCTGTACCTGGAGACGTGATCAATCTTGGGAACATCACTATATAATGGGGGACAGTGTTGATACACTGCAAATATTGGAGTTACCTGCGGTAGTCTGGGCTTGTAATAACTGGTCTCATGAGCCTTTAAATATCGTATCAGACTCCTTATATGTAGTAGGAATTGTTAGACGGATAGAAAGAGCAATGGTCAAGGAAGTGAAAAATGAGCATTTATATACGCTTCTTTTACAGCTCATGGGAACCCTGGATATGCGACATCTTTATTTTATCGCTCATATTCGTAGCCATCAGTGTGATAATGGCCTAGCAATTGGAAACAATTATGCCGATCACCTAGTTGCCCCAGCTTGGGCGGGTCCACCTCCTAACACATTTGCTAGAGCTCGAGATTCACATGCAAAAATGCTGACTCACCAATTTGCAATCCCGCTTAGTGATGCACAAGGTATAGTAAAATCTTGTCCTAGTTGTCAAAAGGTAGGATTTGGAATAGGTATTGGGGTTAATCCTAAAGGGCTAGTACCCTTACAGATCTGGCAGATGGATGTCACCCGTGTCCCAGAGTTTGGGAGACAAAAATTTGTCCACGTGACCATCAATACCTTTTCCATGGTTATCTGGGCAACAGCTCAAACTGGAGAAACTGCCAAACACATACAGAAACATTTATTTGCTTGCTTTGCGGTAATGGGTGTTCCACAGTCACTCAAGACAGATAATGGTCCCGCTTACACTTCACGTTGTTTTCAACAATTATGTAATAAGTGGGGTATTAAACATGTTACTGGCATCCCGAGTTCAGCCACAGGACAGGCAATGGTTGAACGTGCTAATCAAACACTGAAGCATCAGCTTCAAAAACAAAAAGAGGGGGGACTCTCTGGGCCCTACAGAAAGATTACATAAAGTATTATATGTTTTGAATTTTCTGCGTCTGACAGGATCCAGGGAGGACCCTCCAATAATTATACATAGTAGTGTTTTGAAGTCTGGGCATCCAAAGGAAACCCATAAAATATTGGTAGAATACAAAGACGTCAGAACAGGTATGTGGAAAGACCAGCAGAGGTGCAGCTAATGGGCAGAGGATACATGTGTTTACTTACAGAGGAAGGTGTTCGTTGGATTCCTGCTAAATGGGTTCGCCCTTGGAAAAAGGAAGACCATTCATAGCATCGAAAATTGTGGATCCACTAGCAGTAACCAACATTGTATGACTGCATTTGGCTAGCCTTGAAATGAGTGGTCGTGTGTGTGTGTGTGTGTGTGTGTGTTTGAAGTACTTCAAACATTTGTAAGACTTACAAATTAATTTTGATTAATCTTGAAAATATATTTCTGGGACCTTTCAATCTCAAATGTCCACTAAGCTGGCAAACAGGTAGATTTACCTGGGATCTTTGGAATGAAAGGCTGCAGAAGAAAAAGCAAAAGCCTAGCCTTGAAGCCGCCCCCCCACCCCCCGCTCCCCCTTCTCCTTCCTTTCTAAGTTTTTTTTTTTTCTTTCAGCTTTGCAGAAGTCCAGAGGAGTTAACTGTATTATCTCTCTAGTCAGCGGCTGCTGGGTCCTACTGCTCAGCGTTTTGGGATCATTGAACTGATGTTAGAGGAAAGTTCAAATGATTAAAAAAAAAACAGGAGGGGGGGGAATCACAAAAGAGATTAATGCGGGTTCAATATTAAATGAATTTTTGCAGGAGATGACTAAATTGCACCAATGCTAAAGCACTTGCATGTCATTTAAATTAGAGAAAGTTTAAAAATCAGTTATTATGGTCTGTATAAGCTACTAACACGGGAAGGAAGTTATGCTTGTGTTTTAACAGATACAGGACCACTTTTGGGCACCTGTGAGATGAATCAAGCACATGTTGCTGCGTGACAACAGTTAAGCCTCAGCCATTCTGCTACGGAAACTGTCAGCCTCTGGCCTGGACAGACGCACACTCTCCTGTGGGAAGATTTTACAGAGAACAAGGCCTGGGTGCTGTGAGACTGCTTGATACTGAACAACTCTAACAAGATCTTGGAGCAGAGAGCTGAAAGATAAACACAGGCCAGCTGGGAGGAACCCAGCAGCTAGTTCGGTGGGAATCCGTAGCAGCTGAAAGGAAAACAATGGAGATGAATTGTCAACATAGCTAACTTTAGTATAACTTGGTTTCTTGGCATGCGCGGTAGTTTAGTCAATAATATATTAGCAATAGCCTTATGGACAGCTACCTTTAACCAATAATACACTGTAGTCACCCTCGTGGGCACACAGTTATGTAACGGAATGGGGTATATAGAAAAACAGCTAAGCTGAGTAAACACGTACTTGCTCACTGATCAGATTGATCTCTGCATCTGTTTTGCAACAAATGGCGCCCAACGTGGGGCACTCAGATTACCTGCCTGAGTTGCTCTGAACGAAAACTTTGCTGACGTTTTCCCGGCAAAAGCCGCAGTTTGAAATTTTATGGTTTTGCTGAAAGTTTTCCGGGAAAAGTTACCGACTGGAATAAGACGCGCATCCACTTTAAGAAGACTCCAGGAGTCTTGGTTCTGCTATAAGGCAGGCACCTTCCCTGGAGGTGTTTAAGGGACGGGTGGATGAGGTCTTGAGGGGCATGGTTTAGTGTTTGATAGGAATGGTTGGACTAGAAGATCCGATGGGTCCCTTCCAACCTGGTTGTTCTATGATTCTATGATTCTAAGTGACAGTTGGTGGGGGGAGCATGGGCTCCACACTTTCTAAGGATGAGCAAACAGTGGTAAATCTCCTACATTACATTCTCTCCAGGAGAGGAATTAAATATGACAAAAATTGTCTAATTGAAGTATTGAAATGGAGCAGGGATAAGGGACTTATTCCTGATGTCGGTTTGATGTTTTACCAAGCTACTTGGAAGGACATAGGGATTTAACTGTGGGATACTATCAGCAATGGGGGAGCTGAGGGGAAGGAAGCCACCAAATTTGCTACTTTATGGAAATTTATATCTGAAACTTTGGAAGATTTAAGAAGTGAGCAAACCACTGCGACCTCTGTATTTGCATTGAACTTGGGTCCAGAACCGAATGAGGAAAAAAACCCACAAAAAATTGAAAATAATGCTAAAGGTCCTGCACTTGGGGCACAACAACCCTAAGCAGTGCTACAGACTGGGAGAAGTCTGCCTAGAAAGCTGCCTGGAGGAGAAGGACCTGGGGGTGTTGGTCGACAGCCGACTGAACATGAGCCAGCAATGTGCCCAGGTGGCCAAGAAGGCCAATGGCATCTTGGCCTGTATCAGAAACAGCGTGACCAGCAGGTCCAGGGAGGTTATTCTCCCTCTGTACTCAGCACTGGTAAGACCGCTCCTTGAATACTGTGCTCAGGATTCTGAAAGCCCAACCCCCTCATATAATGATTTACAAGAGGAATTGAACAAAACAGTGTTGAATCATTTAAAGGAGGAAGTACAATTGGAAAATCAGAGAACTGAAAATTATAAATAGGAATCTGAGAATTTAAGGCAGCAAGCAACTAACTTGGAAAGTACTCTCAAAACCTGTAATTGGGAGCTTGTGAATGTCCAATAGGAGAAGGGGAAGTTAGCAGAGGATCTGTGGTAAACTGAGCTTGGAGAGCAAGCCTTAAAAACTAAGTTAAATTTGTTGTTATCCCAACTACCGCTCTCTAATGCCTCAAATAAAATACAGAAGTTGGTGGTGGCAGCTGATCCTGAAACATGGGATGGAGATATCTGGAATTCAGACAATAAGGACAGTCATAGTGATGTGACTAATAGCACAGTGATCCTGAGGCCTATTATCAAAACTGAGACTACTACGGAACTGGCAGCAGATGGTGTCGGGGAGGAATCTGTAGTTGGGGTTAGAACATCCCCTTGGTCACCGGCCAAATTAGCCAATTTACAGGAGAAGTTTGCAAGGAAACCCCAAGAATCAGAGACTGAATATGTGTGGAGAGTTGCTGAACTGGGAGGAGATCATATTATGTTGAGTGATCAGGAAGCTGGTGGATACTGGGGACCTGATGTGTTTCTAAATTTCATTCCAAGGCAGGACAACAGGTCTCTGACAGCCAGTGTGGCTAATTGGGCTGGAGGCATTGATCCGCAGGAGCATGGGGATCCCTTAGTAATCAAGACCCTGTGTTTTTCTGGTTTATCATTGTCCATACTGAAGACTGTGTGTTTAAAGGAAGCTATTTGCTGCACACTTATGCTAGGAATGACAGGTTGGTGCCATTTATGGATATATAACTATGGACTCTTAGTGAAACCATCGTATGAACCATTGAAAGAATATCCAATGGGATCATGAAATTTGGCATGGACTAGGGAGGCACGAAGAGCATGTGAATAAATAAAGAAGGAATTGATGAAGGTCTTCAGGTCTCCCTGCTCTCACAAAATTTGCTGCTTTATGGAAATTTATATCTGAAACTTTGGAAGATTTAAGAAGTGAGCAAACCACTGCGACCTCTGTATTCGCATTGAACTTGGGTCCAGAACCGAATGAGGAAAAAACCCACAAAAAATTGAAAATAATGCTAAAGGTGCAGAAGCTTCTAAACTCCTCCTCCCTCCCCCTGCCCTCCCGCCCTGCGCCGAGCCTGACTCGCTCCGTTCCGTACTTGCTAATCCTTTTAAGGCATGTGAGGTACCTCCTGCACCAAAAATAATTGATGGCATCATAAAAACTTGCCGTATTGCTGTATCTGGTCCTGGAGCTATTCCTAAAACCCTGATGGGGCAGGGGCAATCCAGAAGTTGAGCTGTGACTATGCCTGCACCAACTGAAGATAAACTGGAAGTTGCGGTCACGGGACCTTCGGAGGGAGACCCTGATCTAGAAGTGCTATTGCCTCCACCCCCGGATACTAATCTCTGTTTAGCAACAGCGTCCTTTTGAATATTTAACCAATTGATTTGTTGTATTGGAGGTGACTGTGCCGTCTGTTCTGAGGAAGGTTTCATTACTCTCTCAGTGTTAGTGATTGAGTTTTCTTTATGATGGTATGTGGCAGCTGCCCCCTCCGATTGCTCTTTGTCAAAATTGTTTTCTAACACTGCAGTTTCTACTGGATCGGCAATGGCAGGAGGAGCAGAAGGCTGTAAACCATCATGAAGAATGGAGCCCTTTGGCTGCTGATTCTCCGTATCTTTACGTATCAGAATTGTGGGACTTATCGAGGGATCAGGTTATAATCGCAGCCCAGAGCGTGCATCTAGAGCTGCTGCGGCAACAGCGGCAACTTTCTTTTCCACATGGTAATGCTTTAAACAACTAATAACACTTCGCCACGGTTTCATTAATTTTCACGCAGCCTTATCATCATCTATAACTTTATGCCAAAGAATATCACTCAATTCTCTCCATTTCTGTTCCTCGAACAAGTCCCCAGCAGTCCGAAACAAACCATGATCACACGGTATATAATGCAGGGGGATCTTTGCTCAGATCTAACTCTGATACTCTATGTTTCTTTAAGAAATCAGTAAACAATTGCAGAGCTACTTCACTTTCCAGTTCACTTTATATGCTAGTCGACTAGTCTTCCCTTTAGTGCAGCCTTGGGTACCTTATATTTTTACCCCTAGTTTTGTACCTTATAGTTGAGACGATACGCCAGCATCACCATCTGCTGGCCTGCCGAATCGCTGCATATATCCAACGCTTCTTACAGCCTTGGTCTCCCAAGTAGCTCTTCCTGGACGGCGAGGCTTTCTTCGCCCCAGGTATGAGACGGACTCCCTACGCCAGCGTCAAGCTGTCTTTTTGCCCTCCGAATCCCTGCATATCTGGTGCTTTTCTGGGTTCTCCGTTTAAAGTTAGAAACAATCTGGGCCTGGACCCTTCAGATATCACGTCGTGGGTCACCAATATGTTGCGGAGAGGGAAGCAAGGCACGCAACCAATG
This sequence comes from Coccyzus lansbergi, assembly GCA_033558105.1. Lineage (NCBI taxonomy): Eukaryota > Metazoa > Chordata > Aves > Cuculiformes > Coccyzidae > Coccyzus > Coccyzus lansbergi. The sequence continues at coordinate 819,940 of JAUMJK010001213.1, read as the reverse complement.
TGATTGATAGGCAAGCTTCGATTCATTAGCAGGTTCGGCTAGGTTATATAGGTTTTAGACAAAGCAAAGGTGTTTACTTAACATCAGACTTGTAATAGGCTACTTGCTTAAAGGTTGTGACCACACAGCTGTGGAAAGTTTCTCACATCCCAGGCTCATTCCCAGAGAAACTATCTCTCACTTCTCAGGCTCGATATCTCCTGTTTTGCATCCTGTTCTCATACAATTCGTGCTTCAATGGCACCTTGTCCTTGCGATATTACATCACAGAATCACAGAATCACAGAACAACCAGGTTGGAAGGGACCCATCGGATCTTCTAGTCCAACCATTCCTATCAAACACTAAACCAAATCCCTCAATACCTCATCCACCCGTGCCTTAAACACCTCCAGGGAAGGTGAATCAACCACCTCCCTGGGCAGCCCATTCCAATGCCCAATGACCCTCTGTGTGAAAAACCTCCTCCTAATCTCTAGCCTAAACCTACCCTGGCGGAGCTTGAGGCCATTCCCTCTCGTCCTGTCCCCTGTCACTTGGGAGAAGAGGCCAGCTCCCTCCTCTCCACAACCACCTTTCAGGTACTTGTAGAGAGTAATGAGGTCTCCTCTCAGCCTCCTCTTCTCCAGGCTAAACAACCCCAGCTCTCTCAGCCGCTCCTCATAGGGTCTGTTCTCCAGACCCTTCACCAGCCTCGTTGCTCTTCTCTGGACTTGCTCCAGAGCCTCAACATCCTTCTTGTGCTGAGGGGTCCAGAACTGGACACAATATTCAAGGAGCGGCCTCACCAGTGCTGAATACAGAGGGAGAATCACCTCCCTGGACCTGCTGGTCACACCGTTTCTGATACAAGCCAGGATGCCATTGGCCTTCTTGGCCACCTGGGCACACTGCTGGTTCATGTTCAGTCAGCTGTCGACCAACACCCCCAAGTCCCTCTCCTCCTGGCAGTTTTCCAGCCAGGCTTCTCCCAGTCTGTAGCTCTGCATAGGGTTGTTGTGCCCCAAGTGCAGGACCCGGCATTTGGCCGTGTTAAACCTCATGCCGTTGGACACTGCCCAGCGGTCCAGCCTGTCCAGGTCCCTTTGCAAAGCCTCCCTACCCTCCAGCAGATCGACACTTGCACACAGCTTTGTGTCATCTGCAAACTTGCTAAGGGTACCCTCAATGCCCTCATCCAGGTCATTGATGAAGACATTGAACAGGACTGGACCTAGCACTGAGCCCTGGGGGACACCACTTGTCACTGGCCTCCAGCTGGACTTAATTTAATTTACCACCGCTCTCTGGGCCCGGCCATCCAGCCAGTTTTCCACCCAGGAGAGTGTGTGTCTGTCCAGGCCAGAGGCTGACAGTTTCCGCAGCAGAATGCTGTGAGAAACTGTGTCAAAGGTTTTACTGAAGTCCAGACAGACCACATCCACAGCCTTTCCTTCATCCAGCAGCCGAGTGACTTTGTCATAGAAGGCGATGAGGTTGGTTTGGCAGGACCTGCCTCTGGTAAACCCATGTTGACTGGGCCTGATCACCCGGTTCTCTTCTAAGTGCTTCATGATAGCACTCAAGATCACCTGTTCCATGACTTTCCCTGGCACTGAGGTCAGACTGACTGGTCTGTAGTTCCCCGGATCCTCCCTGCAACCCTTCTTGTAAATGGGAACTACATCAGCCAGACATGTGGAGAGATACAAAGTTGCTACACAGGTGAGTCATCGATTAGCTGTTCCAGGGAGTTCATAGAATCCTGGGAAGCCTGTTCCAATGCCCAATGACCCTTTCTGTGAAATTTTTTTCCTCCTAATCTCTAGCCTAAACCTCCCCTGGCGGAGCTTGAGGACATTACCTCTCGCCCTGTCCCCTGTCACTTGGGAGAAGAGGCCAGCTCCCTCCTCTCCACAACCTCCCTTCAGGTAGTTGTAGAGAGCAATGAGGTCTCCTCTCAGCATCCTCTTCTCCAGGCTAAACAACCCCAGCTCTCTCAGCCATTCCTTATAGGGTCTGTTCTCCAGCCCCTTCACCAGCTTCGTTGCTCTTCTCCGGACTCACTCCAGAGCCTCAATATCCTTCCTGTGGTGAGGGGTCCAGAACTGGACACAATATTCAAGGAGCGGTCTTACCAGTGCTGAGTACAGAGGGAGAATAACCTCCCTGGACCTGCTGGTCACGCTGTTTCTGATACAGGCCAAGATGCCATTGGCCTTCTTGGCCACCTGGGCACACTGCTGGCTCATGTTCAGACAGCTGTCAACCAACACCCCCAGGTCCTTCTCCTCCAGGCAGCTTTCTAGACAGACTTCTCCTAGTCTGTAGTTCTGCATAGGGTTGTTGTGCCCCAAGTGCAGGACCCGGTATTTGACCGTGTTAAACCTCATGTCATTAGACTCAGCCCAGCAGTCCAGCCTGTTCAGATCCCTTTGCAGAGACTCCCTACTCTCCAGCAGATCAATGCTTCCACCCAGCTTAGTGTCATCTGCAAGCTTGCTAAGGGTACCCTCAATGCCTTCATCCAGGTCATTGATGAAGACACTGAACAGGGTTGGACCCAGCACTGAGCCCTGGAGAACCCCACTTGTAACTGGTCTCTAGCTGGATTTAACACCGTTTACCACCACTCTCTGGGCCCGGCCATCCAACTAGTTTTCTACCCAGGAGAGTGTGCGCCTGTCCAGGCCAGAGGCTGACAGTTTCCGTAGCAGAATGCTGTGAGAAACTGTGTCAAAGGCTTTACTGAAGTCCAGGAAGACCACATCCACAGCCTTTCCCTCGTCCAGTAGGTCATCCCTCATCCACTTTGTCATAGAGGGCAATCAATTTAGTTTGGCAAGACCTGCCTTTTGTGAACCCATGTTGACTGGGCCTGATCACCTGGTTCTCTTGCATGTGCTTTGTGATAGCACTCAAGATCACCTGTTCCATGACTTTCCCTGGCACTGAGGTCAGACTGACAGGCCTGTAGTTTCCTGCATCCTCCCTGTGACCCTTCTTGTAGATGGGCACGACATCAGCCAGCCTCCAGTTCAGTGGAACTTCCCCAGTCTTCCAGGACTGCTGGAAGATTATGGAAAGGGGTTTGGCCAGCACATCCACCAGCTCCCTCAATACCCTTGGGTGAATCCTGTCTGGCACCATAGACTTGTGGGTGAGCAAGCAAGGCTCTGACCACCTCTTCTTGGACCATGGGAGACTCATTTTGCTCCTCTGTTTCCTGGGTATCTACACAGAGGGAACAACTTCCCTTACAATTAAAGTCTGAGGCAAAGAAGGCATTAAGTATCTCAGCCTTTTCCTCATCCCCTGTAACTGTTGTTCCTTCTGTGTCCAATAGGGACTCTATGGTCTCCCTAGACCTCCTTTTATTGTTTATATATCTTTATAGAAAGAATTTTTGTTATCTTTCACAGCCTTAGCCAATCTGATTTCTAGTTGAGCCTTAGCCCCTCTGATTTTTTCTCTACCCAACCTCACTTCCCTCCTGTAGTCCACCCAAGAGGCCTGTCCCCTCTTCCAGAGCCTATAAACATTCCTCTTCTTCTTGATATGACTCAAGATCTCACTGTTAAACCAAGCTGTGTTTTTTCCCTGACGGCTTTTTTTCCAGAACATGGGAATGGTTTTCTCCTGAGCTGCCAGGATCTCCTTTTTAAAGAGCTCCCAGCCCTCATGGGCTCCCTTGCCCTCAAGTACTGTCTCCCAGGAGACTTTGCCAAACAGCCTTCTGAAGAGTTTGAAGTCTGCCCACTGGAAATTTAATGCTACTGTCCTGCTAAGCACCCTCTTCACTTCGCCTAGAACAGATAACCCTATCATCTCATGATCACTTAGTCCTAGGTGTTCCCCTACTGCCACATCCCCCACAAGCCCCTCTCTGTTCACAAACAGCAAGTCCAGGAGGGCACCTTCCCTTGTCAGTTCATTCACCAGCTGCGCAAGGAAGTTGTCTTCCATGCACTCCAGGAACCTCCTAGACTGCTTCCTTTCTGCTGTATTGTACTTCCAACAGATATCGGGGAGATTGAAGTCTCCCACAAGAACAAGAGGCATCAATTTAGAGATTAACCCAGGTGTTTATAGAAGAGCTCATCAGCTGCTTCTCCTTGGCTGGGTGGCCTGTAACAGACTCCCATCACAAAATCTACCTTCTTATGGGCTCCTCTGATTTTAACCCACAGGCACTCAGTCTCCTCATCACCACAATCCATCTCAGTGTTGTCCAAGTCCCCCCTTACAGAGAGGGCTACCCCACCTCCTCTCCTATTCTTCCTATCCCTTCTGAAGAGTTTGTACCCCACCATACCTGTACTCCAGTTATATGAGTCATCCCACCACGTTTCCGTGATGGCAACAACATCATAGGCTCCTTGCCCTACACCAGTTTCCAGCTCTTCCTTCTTATTCCCCATGCTGTGTGCATTGGTGTAAATGCACTTCAGCTGAGCTGCCGAGCCTTCAGCCCTGTTAGAGGCAACAGTGTTTGTTCCCAATTGCCTGTGAACTGGAGTAGCTTGCACCAGAGTGCCTGTATCTCCTTCACTGCTCCAAGGTGCACTCTCCCCCACTTTATGTGCGATGATGTGCTGGTGGTCCTCACCAGCACACCCTCTCCTAATCTCTAGTGCCCCACGTCCAGGCTAGCTCTTGCCTAGCCTGGACTCAATCCCCTCCCCCTCCACATTTAGTTTAAAGCTCGATTTATGAGCTTAGCTAAGCTTTTAGCAAGGACCTTAGCCCCACTAGGAGACCCATGTGTCCCAACCTTAGCAACAATATCAGGGGGTTCATGAGCCACCCCATGATCAAAGAAGCCAAAGCCCCTTTCCTCACCCCAGGCTCGGAGCCAGGCATTAATCGAGGTCTTCCTTGTAACTTCCGGGTCCACTCTACTTAGCCTTGGAATGGAGCAGAACACTACCTGTGCCCCAGAGCCCTCCATCATTTTCCCAATGGCCCTGAAGTCTTTCTTTATGTCTTTAGTCTTTCTTTTTACTAAGTCATCATTACCAGTTTGGACTACAATCAGAGGATAGTAGTCTGTGTCATGGATCAGGGAAGGAAATTTTCTAGCTACCTCCTTCACTGATGCCCCTGGTAAGCAGCAGACCTCTCTGTATGTGGAGACATTTTCTAGGGAAGAAGGACCTGATGCTGTGGGCCTTGTTGACATAGAGCAACGCTGACAAGACCTTGAAACAGAGAGCTTAGAGAAAAACAAGAGCTAGTTCGGTGGGAAGAAGAGACAGCTGAGAGATAAAGAAGAGCTAGTTCGGTGGGAAGAAGTAGCGACTGAGAGAAAAATAAGAGAAGAAAAATATCAACATAGTTAATTTTAGTGTAACTTGTTTTTTTAGCATGCACAGTTGTTTAGCCAATAATATGTTAGTAATAGCTTTATGGACAGCTACCTTTAGGCAATTATACACTGTAGATAGATAGCCTCATGGACAGCCTGTTATGTAACCTAAAAGGGTATAAAAAGAAACACCTAACTTAATAAAGGGTCTTCGATCCATCAGATTGAAGTCCGTGTCTTAATCCCCTCATCGATTATAGATGAAAACAGTATACATGATTCTCTAATGGTACCTGCCCTGCCTGATACCGCATGGGTATGCTGTAATGGCCTGATATCAAATTGTCTTCAGACCATTTGGGATGAGTTAGGATGCACTCCAGGGACTGCAATTCTGTGTCCCACAACAGCTTTTAATTATACTCATTCATTATTGAAACTGAGGGGGCACTCTCTGAATGAAGAATAGCACAGCACAATTCTACTGATAACAGCAATGTGAGAAGTTACAGATTGAACAATGCACATAGCAATACAATAGGAATCATTCATGGGTCACCCATATCATTCCAGGCCTGTCAATTAGGCCCTTTCACTTCAGAAGCCAATTGGTCCTGAGTAATTAATTGTGTCCACGCCATCCCTGGTGATATTTAAAAGACGGGTAGATGAGGTGCTCAGGGATATGAGCATAAGTAAAGTCACATCCTACTATGTTAGTGAAATTGCAAATGCAGAAATTAGCATCTTTGCTAGTATTCACAGCAGTGTTATCTACAATGATGAAATCCCAAAGTGTTCTCATAGAAGCACAACCTTTGCTTGTATATACCAGGACAGTTTCAGGATGTTCATTAGGGTGTATTTCAAAGCGACACACCTTTTGTTCAGTGTTGAGACAGATGTCTTGAGCTTTGATGGTGTTACTTTCACAAATGAATCCCTGTTGTCCCCTTACTGTGCGAGCACTTACGTCAATTGCCTGTCATTTCTCTGCCTCATGATAGACCCATTCCCAATGTTCAATTGTATAAAGAACAGATCCATTATGCTTTAGGTCTAAAGCAATTATCGGATATATCATATACACCGAGGTCTGGGTTATGGTAATCTCAAAGGCGGTGGTTACATCATTAACCAGATCATAGGTGAAATGAACCAAATTCCACCAAGACTGGAATTTTCTTTCAAAATCCTTTGCATTATCCCAGATGATTTTTCTAATTTTCTTGGGTAGGGTGCCTTTGTCCCCTTCCCTTATTATTGCCGATTTCATAGTCTGTACCCATAATTGAGCCTGTACACACCTTAGATCCATAGAAACGTTAGTCTGGATTGTATCGAGTGCATTTGCCAGATACCAACACTCACATCCAAAAGGACAAGCATGCAATTGATCCTTTATAGGTGTAACAGATATCTGGGAAGCCTTTTTGTAGGTTGTTCCACATTTCATTCTGCAACTTACTTGGATTTCCTCTCCAATTTCCTCTCTTCCATCAGGGACAAGAGACAACTTCATTATCGTTTCAGAGTACAAAGCAGCCTCCTTCACTTTTCCATCAGCAATTCTATTTCTTACTCCTACTAAAGAGTTTCCTTTTTGATGGCCACATATATATCACAGCAATTTCTTCAGGTAGTAATAATTTTTTTTTTTTAAACCTATCTGATTAATTCCTCATGAACCAATCCTTTTCCTCTGTTATTTATTAAACTCCTTTCTTCCCAATTTTTTTCAAATGTGTGTACGACCCCATACGCATATCACAAATCTGTATATACAGTCCCCTGTTTTCCTTGTTATAATTTTAACACTTGATTCAAGGCATACAGTTCACAAGTATGAGCTGACCAATTACTGGGTAAACTTCTCATTTCTTCCACTTTCCCGTCTGTCCCACTGATAACTGCATAACCATTATGTCATTTTTGGCTTATGATTCTAGATGATGCATCTATAAAAACTATTGCCCTGCATCTAAAGGTACATCTTGCAGATTGAACTTCACTTTTGTTTGGTAATTTATTAGATCTAAACAGTTATGCTCCACATGGAGATTCATGTTTCACATCGAGTATTTCAGCCCATCTCGTTAAAAAGGAGGCAGGATTCAAGATAATGTGGGTGATTATTTGTTGTTTATGGTTCCGTAGCTGGTGTCACCACAATAACTTTGGGGTTTTTGACAATGGGATGGCCTACACAGCACCAGGTTTACAGGTATCAGATGGGAGCCACCTCTTTCAAAAGGAGAGAAGTGTCTTTGCTCAGGAGCTTGCAATGCTCATTGATAGGGCTTTAAACTAGATGTGAAGGGGGAGGGGGATAATATCAGGCTTCCCTATTATAAGCTGCAGGAGGACACACAATGGCTGGGGGGATGAAATGCTGGTATGGGTGCTCCACCTGATGTCCAGGGGCATGCTGGGGATGCTGCAGCACAGCTGAAGTCCTGTGGAGATGAGCAGAAGGTTTCTGAGGTAGTAGGTGCCAGGAAGGAAACTTCTCCAAAACACCTCATAGGAAACAAAGGGTCTTCCACTAAGAACACAATCAAAAACCCGGCTGAACTGCCTCTATACAAACTCAGGAAACTTGGGCAATAAACAGGAGGAGCTGGAAGCTACTGTGCTACTAGTACGCTATGATCTAATTGTCATCACAGAAACTTGGTGGGATGAATCCCATGATTAGAGTGTGGCTATTGATGTCTATAGGCTGTTCAGAAGGGATAGACCAGGAAGGAGGGGTGGAGGCATTGCCCTCTATATAAGGAAAGGGATAGAGTGTGAAGAGCTGTCATTGAAAAGTAGCCACAATCAAGTTGAAAGCTTGTGGGTCAGAATGAAAGACCAAGGAATCAACGGGAACTTTGTGGTTGGTGTCTACTATAGGCCACCAGATCAAGGAGAACCAACCGATGAGGCCTTCTTCCTTCTGCTACAGGAGGCTTCATGCTCGCAAGCTCTCATCCTACTGGGGGACTTCAACCACCCTGACATATACAAGCTGTAGGCAATCCAGGAGACTCCTAGAGTGCATTGAAGATAATTTCTTAATCCAGCTAATAGACACTCCCCACCCAAGGGGATGCAATACTGGACCTGATGGTCACTAATGCAAGTGAACTCATCAGTGATGTCAAAATGGGAGGAAGCCTGGGCTGCAGTGATTACGCACTGGTGGAGTTCAAGGTCCTGAGGGATATGGGGCAAGTGAGGAGTATGACCAGGACCATAAATTTCTGGAAAGGAGACTTCCAGCTCTTCAAGGACTTACTCAGTAGGACCCCCTAGGACATGGTCCTCAGGGACAAGGAAGCAGAACAGAGCTGGCAAATGTTTAAGTATGCTTCCCATAAAGTTCAGGAGGTGGAGTAGCCCTCTTTGTAAGGGAGGACTTGGACACCTCTGAGATGGACTGTGGCGATGAGGAGATTGAGTGCCTGTGGGTTAAGATCAAGGGAGCCCATAAGAAGGGAGATCACAGAATCACAGAATCACAGAACAACCAGGTTGGAAGGGACCCATCGGATCTTCTAGTCCAACCATTCCTATCTAACACTAAACCAAGTCCCTCAATACCTCATCCACCCGTGCCTTAAACACCTCCAGGGAAGGTGACTCAACCACCTCCCTGGGCAGCCTATTCCAATGCCCAATGACCCTCTGTGTGTAAAACCTCCTCCTAATCTCCAGCCTAAATCTAACCTGGCGGAGCTTGAGGCCATTGCCTCTCATCCTGTCCCCTGTCACTTGGGAGAAGAGGCCAGCTCTTCTCATTTTGTGATGGGAGTCTGTTACAGGCCACCCAGCCAAGGAGAAGCAGCTGATGAGCTCTTCTTTAAACAGCTAGGGTCAATCTCCAAGTCAATGCCTCTTGTCCTTGTGGGAGACTTCAATCTCCCTGATATCTGCTGGAAGTACAATACAGCAGAAAGGAAGCAGTCTAGGAGGTTCCTGGAGTGCGTGGAAGATAACTTCCTTGCACAGCTGGTTAATGAACCTACGAGGGAAGGTGTCCTCCTGGACTTGCTGTTTGTCAACAGAGAGGGGCTTGTGGGGGATGTGAAAGTAGGGGGTCGCCTAGGTCTTAGTGATCACGAGATGATAGGGTTTTCTGTCCTAGGCGAAGTGAAGAGGGTGCTAGGCAGGACAGTAGCACTAAATTTTCAGAGGGCAGACTTTGAACTGTTTAGAAGGCTGGTTGGCAAAGTCTCCTGGGAAACATTATTTGAGGGCAAGGGAGCCCATGAGGGCTGGGAGCTCTTCAAAAAAGGAGATCCTGGCAGCTCAGGAGAAAGCCATCCCCGTGTTCTGGAAAAAAGACCGGCAGGGGAAAAAAACAGCTTGGTTAAGTAGGGAAATCTTGAGTGAAATTAGGAAAAAAAGGAATATTTATAGGCTCTGGAAGAGGGGACAGGCCTCTTGGGTGGACTACAGGAGGGAAGCGAGGCTATGTAGGGAAAAAATCAGAGGGGCTAAGGCTGAACTAGAGATCAGATTAGCTAAGTCTGTAAAAGACAACAAAAAATCTTTCTATAAGTATATAAACAGTAAAAGGAGGACAAGGGAGACCATACGGTCCCTTTTGGACTCAGAGGGAACAGCAGTGACAGGGGACGAGGAGAAGGCTGAGGTACTTAATGCCTTCTTTGCCTCAGTCTTTAATTGTAAAGAAAGCTGTTCCCTCTGTGTAGAAACCCCGGAAACAGAGGAGCAATACGAGGCTCCCATGGTCCAAGAAAAGGTGGTCAGAGCCCTGCTTGGCCAACTGGACACCCACAAGTCTATGGGGCCAGATGGGATACATCCTAGGGTATTGAAGGAGCTGGCGGATGTATTGGTCAAACCCCTTTCCATCATCTTCCAGCAGTCCTGGAAGACTGGGGAGGTACCTCTGGACTGGAGGCTGGCTGATGTAGTTCCCATTTACAAGAAGGGTAGCAGGGAGGATCTGGGGAACTACAGGCCTGTCAGTCTGACCTCAGTGCCAGGGAAAGTCATGGAACAGGTGATCTTGAGTGCTATCATGAAGCACATGCAAGAGAACCAGGTGATCAGGCCCAGTCAACATGGGTTTACCAGAGGCAGGTCCTGCCAAACCAACCTGATCGCCTTCTATGACAAAGTCACTCGGCTGCTGGACGAGGGAAAGGCTGTGGATGTGGTCTTCCTGGACTTCAGTAAAACCTTTGACACAGTTTCTCACAGCATTCTGCTACGGAAACTGTCAGCCTCTGGCCTGGACAGACGCACACTCTCCTGGGTAGAAAACTGACTGGATGGCCGGGCCCAGAGAGTGGTGGTTAATGGTGTTAAGTCCAGCTGGAGGCCAGTGACAAGTGATGTTCCCCAGGGCTCAGTGCTGTGTCCAGCCCTGTTCAATGTCTTCATCAATGACCTGGATGAGGGCACCGAGGGTACCCTTAGCAAGTTTGCAGATGACACAAAACTGTGTGCAAGTGTCGATCTGCTGGAGGGTAGGGAGGCTTTGCAAAGGGACCTAAACAGGCTGGACCGCTGGGCAGTGTCCAACGGCATGAGGTTTAACACGGCCAAATGCCGGGTCCTGCACTTGGGGCACAACAACCCTATGCAGAGCTACAGACTGGGAGAAGCCTGGCTGGAAAACTGCCAGGAGGAGAGGGACCTGGGGGTGTTGGTCGACAGCTGACTGAACATGAGCCAGCAGTGTGCCCAGGTGGCCAAGAAGGCCAATGGCATCCTGGCTTGTACCAGAAATGGTGTGACCAGCGGGTCCAGGGAGGTGATTCTCCCTCTGTACTCAACACTGGTGAGACCGCTCCTTGAATCCTGTGTTCACTTCTGGGCCCCTCACCACAAGAAGGATGTTGAGGCTCTGGAGCAAGTCCAGAGAAGAGCAACAAAACTGGTGAAGGGGCTGGAGAACAGGTCCTATGAGGAGCAGCTGAGAGAGCTGGGGTTGTTTAGCCTGGAGAAGAGGAGGCTGAGAGGAGACCTCATTACTCTCTACAAGTACCTGAAAGGAGGTTGTAGAGAGGAGGGAGCTGGCCTCTTCTCCCAAGTGACAGGGGACAGGACAAGAGGGAATGGCCTCAAGCTCCGCCAGGGGAGATTTAGGCTAGACATTAGGAGGAAGTTTTTCTGAGAAAGGGTCATTGGGCATTGGAACAGGCTGCCCAGGGAGGTGGTTGAGTCACCTTCCCTGGAGGTGTTTAAGGCACGGGTGGATGAGGTCTTGAGGGACTTGGTTTAGTGTTAGATAGGAATGGTTGGACTAGAAGATCCGATGGGTCCCTTCCAACCTGGTTGTTCTGTTCTGTTCTGTTCACTCAGTCCCCATTTGTAGGGAATCAGGCAGGGAAAGGAAGAGACCAGCATGCCTGAGTCAAGACATGCTGGTCAAACTGAAGAACAAGAGCAAACTGCACAGGCAGTGCAAGCAGGTACAGGGAACTTTGGAAGAGTCTAGGGATGCTCTCCGGTTGTGCAGGGATGAGGTCATGAAGGACAAGGTGCAGCTGGAGCTGAACTTGGCAAGGGAAGTAAAGACTAAGAAGAAGGGTTTCTACAGGTACGTCAGTCAGAGAATGAAGGTTAAAAAGAATGTACCCCCACTGATGGTGGAAAATGATGACCTCGTATCAACAGATGAGGATAACGTTGAGGTACTTAACAACTGTTTTGCCTCAGTTTTCACTGACAACTGCTCTCCACATCCCTCCTGGGTCATGGGACAACAATATGGGGGCCAGGTGGTAAAGTCCTCACTGTAGGGGAGGATCAGGTTTGTGACCACCTGAGGAACCTGAACATATAGAAGTCTATTGGACCTGATGAGATGACACATCCCTGAGTCCTGACAGAACTGGGTGATGTAGCTGCCAAGCCACTCTACATGATTTTTGAAAAGTCATGTCAGTCAGAAGTCCCTGGTGACTGGAAGAAGGGCAACATTGTCCTCATTTTTAAAAAGGGTCGAAAGGAGGACATTGGGAGCTACCGACCTGTTAGCCTCACCTCTGTGCCTGGGAAGATCATGGAACGGATCCTCCTTGAAGCTATGCTAAAGCATATGGAGGATGGGGAGATGATTAATGGCAGCCAGCATGGCTTCACCAGGGGCAAGTCCTGCCTGACCAACCTAGTGGCTTTCTGTGATGAGGTGACTATATTAGTGCAGATGTGAAAAGTAACGGATATATTCTATCTGGACTTCTATAAAATCTTTGACACAGTCCTCCAGAACATGCTTCTCTCTAAATTGGAGATTGGTGAATAAGAAATTGGTTGGAGGGTTATATTCAGAGAGTAGTGGTCAATAGCGCGAAGTTCAGATGGAGATGAGTGACATGTATTGTCCCTCAGGGGTCCATGTTTGGACCAGTGCTGTTTAATATCTTCATCGATCATATAGACAGTTAGATTGAATGCACCCTCAGCAAGTTTTCAGATGACACCAAGCTGAGTGGTGTAGTTGCCACACCAGAAGGACGGGATGTCATCCAGAGGGACCTGGACAGGTTGGAGAAGTGGGACTGTGAGAATGTCACGAGGTTCAACAAAGCCAAGTGCAAGGTCCTACACATGGGTTGGGGCAATTCACTATTTCAGTACAGGATGGGGGATGATGTGATTGAGAGCAACCTTGCAGAGAAGGACTTGGGGGTGCTCATTTATGAGAAGCTCAACATGGGCCGGCAATGTGTTCTCACAGCCCAGAAAGCAAACCGTGTCCTGGATTGCATCAAAAGAAGTGTGGCCATCAGGTTGAGGGAGGTGATTCTGACCCTCTGTTCTACTGTCATGAGTCCCCACCTTGAGTATTATGTCTAGTTCTGGAATACTCAACATAAGAAGTATATGGAACTGTTGGAACAGGTCCAGAGGAGGTCTGCAAAGAAGATCAGAGGACTGGAGCACCTCTACTATGAGGACAGGCCGAGAGAGTTACGAATGTTCAGCCTGGAGAAAAGAAGGCTCCAGGGAAACCTAATAACACCCTCCAGTACCTAAAAGGGACCTTCAGGAACGGTGGGGAGGCACACATTTTGTGAAGCATGGTTATTTATTTATTTATTTATTTGTGATTGCAGTGGCGGGAGCGCCCTCTTCCGTCAAGAAGGAAAGTGCTCAACTTAGTCGAAAAAAAAAAGAGCTTTTATACTGTTTTATGTGGCAAGACCACCCTCTCCTCAAATTTACAACATATCCCAAAGCTGTTACCAGGCAGCTACTAGGCTACTTTTTACACATTAAATATCTTACCCAATCTATCGTTTATAAGCTTTTACATTCCTAAACATATCGTGTACTGTACCAGAAGAGTATCAGGACATAATATTTCTCTTCTTCAAACTACTTGTTCGGTCATTTCTTAGGGAAAAGCAGCTTATGCATTCATATTTTGCAAGAAGGTTATAAGTTGAGTTCAGCAAGGCCCTCAATCTTAATGCTAAAACTTCCATTTTATAAAAACACAAGTAGCCTAATTCTCATAATAACAACTTGGGGCTTCCTCATGGATATGTGCCCAATCCCGAGAGACCCCTTTTCATGTCAAATCGTATAATGGGCAGGCTATTATAGAGAAATCAGGGATGTGCTTTCTCCAACATACCAATAACCCTGAAGTACGTTGGACTTGCTTTTTATTTTCCAGGGTACCAATTTGCTTGAGTTGTGAGATTCAGAGGCAATACACTCTGTTCCTCCTTTCCACCAGATACCCAGATATTTAACCTCATGAGAGGGAGATTAAATCATAGAGTGGTTTGAATTGGAAGGGACCTTACATTTCATCCAGCTCCAGCCCCCCCCCTGCATGGGCAGGGACACTTCCCACTGACAAGGGGATTGAGACATGGACTTCAATCTCATGGATCAAAGACCCTTTATTGTGTTAGTTGTCTCTTTATTTACCCTTTTGGGTTACACATCAGGCTAAGCATAAGCTGTCCATGCACTTATCTACAGTTTATTATTGGTTAAAGATGCTTGTCCATGTGTCTATTACTAACATATTATTGGTTAAACAACTTTGACCAACAATTCTTGTACCCATTCTGTTATCCCAAACCCTGCTAGTCAATTATCTAAAAATCCTTGTTCATGCGTCAATTGCTTTGTCATAGCTTGTAATTTCTTTATGGCTTTATATATTGATTTGGAATGATCTGACAAATTCATACAACACATTCCTTCCAATTCTTCATACCTGTGACCTTGTGCTAATAATGAAAAACCTATTGCTGCTCGATTCTGAAGCGTGGCATGTCTTATAGAATCTACATCTACTGTAAGTGCTGTCAATACTTTTGAAGTTAAATTCACCTGTTTTGTAAACCAACAACTCAGTCTATCTAATGTATTCAATGCTTTGGATACTCCTGCTTGTGGTGCAAAAATGGCAGCTAAAATTCGGGAAGTATGATCCCAATTCTGCACCTGACTATCACAATTTGCATCGTAAGTGACACTACATCTAGTTTGACCTTTTGTTTTTTTTTTTTTTTTTTTTTTTTTTTTTTTTGTGTTGCAGCAATAGTTGTTGCATAGATGGCATAAACATGGTTATCCGCCCTAGAATAGGGGGTCCACCCCTAGGTCTTGCGGGGATTCCTGACCAGGTTCGATCGCCACTTATCAGGAAAATACCAGGTGATAATTTCTTTGGACTATAAATTGTATTAATTTTTATGGTTTCTTTTCCTCCTTCAATGATACATTATACCACCTACTTCCGGGATAAACAAAATGGTAGCTAGAAGATCCTACCCAACTTCCTGGGACTTCCTGTCTATACCAAAATACGCAACTCCCATTTTTCAGTGATCCTAACAGTCCTAATTCTTGAGGCTCCAAGCCAGTGTACTTTAAACTTAGTATCAAGTTTTTTACATCTGTGCCATTACGTACTTTGAGGGTCAAGTTATTTTTTATGAAAGGCTTAAAACTCAAATAGTCTCTTTGTGTTAACAGTAATCCTATCAGACCCGTTCTAAACAGATCTCCTGGGGTGGCTAAAGAGAAACAAAATGAGTCTTGACCTGTCACATTTGCAAATGTTATCCACACATTCTTTCAAGAATCAATTGCCCAGGGACCTCCTTTAACTCTCATCCATAGGATTAAGAGCATCTATAATGTTAACATCCTCCTCATTCTTGTCGGTTGCTGTCGTAGCTGGGGCTTCACAGTCATCATGCAGCAACATGGGCTTAATCCACCTCGCTGGTGCCCAAAATGGTCCTGTATCTGTTAAAATACAAGCATAACCGTGCCCCCATGTTAATAGCTTATACGAACCCGTCCATTGCCCTTCTCTGTTTTTCAATAGCACTTTCACATTTTCTTGTACTTGCTCTGTTTTTGACAACATGGTTTGCACATGCTTCAACATCAGCACAATTGGATCATCGCCTGCTAATTGCAAAAAATTCATCAAATCTTGCACCTTCATCACTCTGTTTTGCAGTGTCTCTCCTGATTACCCCCTGTTCTGTTTTGCTAACAACATTTTTACCTTCTAATATGTACACTCAACAATGGCTTGGCTGGTGGGGGAATGCGGGATTCCCATTTTATGAGATACACACCACTTGTTTAAAAAGGTCTGCGTACTCTGCAAAACATATGACGGTCCATTACCTGTCTTGATTAATTGTGGAATTCCTAAATTGGCAAAAGCTTGTCTAAAGTGTGTCTGTACATGGCGTGATGTTTCCCCTGATAGCACAGTCAATACAACTGCCATTGAGTATGTGTCTATAGAAACACGTACATATTTCAGTCTTCCTAATTCTGCAATGTGAGTCACATCAGCTTGCCATAATTGTAATGATTTTAATCCTCGTGGGACCACCGATTGACCTTTGGTAACTCGTTGACAATCTGGACAGGTTTGCACAATTACTTTTTCCTCTGCGATAGGTAAATTGAACTGTCTCCTTAATACTTTTGCTGACTGATGAAAAAAGTCATGAGAAATTCGTGCCTGCTGCCACAAATCAGGTGTTGGTTGTGATGCTAAAAAACCAGGTTCCGTTAACTTGTCTGCTCTAGCATTTCCTTCTGCACAAAAACCTGGCAAACTGGTGTGATTCCTATGATGACATGCATAATACATTGCCCTTCGCTGATTCAACAACTGTAGCAGTTGTTTTAATAACTCAAAGAATTGCTGATTTGAAATCTCTTTCAGAATTGATCTATTCTTTGCACAATTCCCGCTACATAGATTGAATCGGTGATAACGTTCAAAGGTTGGTCAGGCCATTTATTAAAGGCCTCGACCACCACCTTTAACTCTACAGTATGTGGAGATGCTTGTATTAAAAATGTTACATTTCTATATTCTTTTCCCTCCAACCATACAATCACCACTTTTCCTGTTCTTCCAATTCCATCTATAAAAACAGTGTGGCCTTGCACGGTCACCGTTCTTAACTTTGTTCTCTCTTCAATAACTTGATTCTCTGCAAAAGTTATGAACTTATTGCTAGGATGATGTGTCTTTAATTGTCCTGTATAATTTTCCAGTGCCACTTGCAATGCTAAACTGTTTTGCAAATACCACTAAATATTCTTCTTTCAGGGGAATTATAATGCTGTCTGGCTAACACCCTCTCAACTCTAAAATTCTTTCTCTACCTCTAATTATCAGTGTGGCAAAAGCTTCAGGTCTGGTTACTATTGTTTTGTTCATCTGATGTTTAAGAAACAACCATTCTATAATTCCCAATTTATCACTTTCTGCTCTTTCTTCCAGCCATTGCATTATAATTCCCACAGGTTGAACTTCATTATTAATTAACAGTAAATGCACAGGCTGTTCAAACACCGCTCGATGTGCTTGTCACTGTTCAATGGCCTTTTCAATTTGTTCTAATGCCCACTCTGCCTCTTTTGTCAATTTTTGTGGGGTATTCAAATCTGTATTGCCCTTCAATAAATTAAATAAAGGTTTTAACATCTGATTATCTATTCCCAGCAATGATCGTACCCATCTGATATTTCCCAACATCTTTTGCACATCGTTTAGTGTTTTGATGTCAACCCATACTGTCAACTTTTGTGATAGAACAGTTTTATTGAATATTTCCCAACCCAAATATTTCCATGGTGGGTAGGTCTGCACCTTCTCTGGGGCTATGGATAACCCTAATTGTTGTAAATAATTTAAAAGCTCTATTTGACATTGTTCAAGTTGATCCTGTCCTGCTATCAAAATGTCATCCATATAATGATGGACTATTAAATGTGGATGTTGTTGTTGAAAAGGTTTCAGTGCCTTGACCACATATTGTTGACAAATTGTTAGTGAGTTCTTCATGCCTTGTAGCAATACTACCCATTGATATCTTTTCATAGGCGCTTGTTTATTTATTTCACGCACTAAAAAGGCAAACTTGTTGCTATCCTCTGGACAAATAGGTATAGTAAAAAAACTATCTATGATCAAAATGTTCCAATGTCTCAGAATCATCACTGATGATAGTAGTCCTGGCTGTAATGCTCCCATATCTTCCATTACCTTGTTGATCTTTCTTAAGTCACGTAATAGTCTCCACTTGCCTGATTTCTTTGGGATCACGAACACTGGTGTATTCCATGGACTAACAGACACTTTAACATGACCAAATTTGAATTGCTCTAAAATTAACTGTTGTAAAATTGTGACCTTTTCTTTTGATAGTGACCACTGATCTACCCAAACTGGTTTATCTGTTTTCCACTTCAGCTTGAGTGTTGGTCACTGACCAGTGGCCATTACTGAAAAGGAGTCTTTGCTGGCATACTGATGACACATTTCAATTGTGATAACAGATCCCTCCCCATGAGGTTCGTGGGGATTGCCACCACATAAGGTCTGGTGAAACAACACCTACCATCGGGCAACACAAATGTCACGGTCTTTTGGCTCATCCTTGTTTCACGCACAAAGCCTCTGACACCTGTCAATGTTATGTCTGATGCCGATAGAGGTCAATCAGAAGGCCAGTGTGATTTTGCCATCACTGTGACATCAGCTCCTAGGATACTTCTTGGATAATCAGTTAGAGCTACTTGTAAATTCAAAATATTTGCCATGCATCACTTAACATATTCTTTTGTCATTGGGATATAAATGATTGTCGGGTACTAAGTTGTCGCTCAGCATAGTTAACATCCTGTTTCTTTACTCTTGATTTTAAGATATCTAGTGTAGTCTGCTCTTCCACAGGCATTAAAGACCCCATTATTCCCGAATACCCAATTGCTCACCTTTTTTCAAAGATCTTATTCGTCCGGACTGTTTCAGTGCTCCACACGGGCCAAGATTCATCCATCTGAGTGTCACTACGGCCGCTTCTATCCAGCAGATATGACCCTGAATATCCGGGTTTGGCTTGAGAGGTGTGGGTCCCTCTCAAGTTGGGCACCATTTGTAGTGATTAAGGCACGGACTCCATCAATGAGGCAACAATCGAGATCAACTTTATTGAGAGGGTGCAAACCTTATATAGTGCCTCTGTATCCAGTAACAGCTATCCCTGTGAATTTCCACCCATGAGAATCCCACACTAGAGCAACAAAGTTCAACCCCCTGTTTTCCACAGATGTGCCCCTTATCTTCATGTTTTCCATCTTATGCATTCTTTTCCTATTAACCCATGGGTCTTAATAAAGATTCCAAGGTCTCAACAAGCTAGCAAGCATGACAACATCGTCTGTTTGTTCTGTGCTTGCTGCTAATACTGCCGGTACACCGAGGCATCGGCCGTTAACCCCAGCATACACACAATACTGGAATCTTCATGCCCACATTTTGGGGTGCATTTTAATGCATTGGAAGCAATAAGATGGACCTCCAGGGGAACACCAGCAAAAAAAAATGTAATTAAAAACTGTAATCGATGGTGGTCATAGTATAAATCAGATGAAGGGGAACAATGGTCTTTTAATGGGTCACTAAATTATAATACTTCTTTGAAATTAATGCTTTTTCTAAGAAGAGATCAAAAATGGGACAAAATTATGTATTGGGATATGTTTAATATGTTGTAGAATAAACCAGAGTGGCTAAAAGAATGTGGTATAAATTTAGCTCCTAGTAATCTCCTTGTGGAAAAAGGAAAGAAGATAAGGAAAAGGCTTGGAAAAAGATAAAGGAAAGGCTTTGAAAAAATGTTGTTCTGCTTTTAGTATTGGGCAAAGATGTTTGCAAGCTTATGAACAACAAAAAGACAGTGAACGTGAGTAAAAAAACTGACTTATTGATCACTCCCAGATGCTGTCTCGAAGGGCCTCACAATGAAGGATCAGAAGTAGATGAATGAGAAAACAATGCTTGGGGTGGCAGATTGTTAATGGGAGCAGAAGGTTTTGGTCCAATAGTGGGGTGAATCAGAGGTAAACAGGGAGAAGTGATACCAACTCCCTTATGTCAGGCAGTGAGAAACGAAGAACTGGTGATTATAAAAGTTCCTTTTTCTATTACCAATTTGAACAATTTTAAGTTAGCAGCTGGAAATTATAGAGACAATCCAGATCGGACAGCTAGTGCTTTTGAGATAATGATTAAAACACAAGACTCTGACTGGAAGGTGATTATAAAAGTTCCTTTTTCTATTACCAATTTGAACAATTTTAAGTTAGCAGCTGGAAATTATAGAGACAATCCAGATCGGACAGCTAGTGCTTTTGAGATAATGATTAAAACACAAGACTGACTGGAAAGATATTAAGGTGATTATGCAATAGTTTTATAGTACAGAGAGGGAGGTGATTCATAAAGCAGACATCAGGAGTGTTGTAGGGAACAGTGGCTCTATTGTTTTACAAAAAGCTGAGGCATGAGATTCAGGAAAGTTATCGTATGTTTCTTGAGTGGCATACAGAAATAGGGAGAGAAAAAGAGATTTATAGCAGTGCTAGAAGAGAACAGTCATGGAAAACGAGGTTATAGGGGAGGATACAGGGGAAGGGACCAAGGCTGGAGCCCCTTACCACAGAAAATTTGGGTATAGCCAGGAGAAAATCAATGTGTTTATTGTAAAAAGGAGGGGCACTGGAATTGGGAATGCCCTCTTTTAAATTCCCTGTTCTCTGTAGAACAAGACTGAAGGCGACAGGAGTAATTTTCTGCAGTAAAAATCAAGCTAGAGGAAATGGAAATTGAATTTTTGGTGAACACTAGGGCTGCCTATTCTGTATTGAATACTTTGAAAGGATAATAATAATATATAAAATGCATATATAATAAAATATAAGCATTATTGGTGCAATGGGAGCCAGGGAAAACCAATCATTTTTTAAAATCTTTGAAATTTAACTTAGGAAAACAGTGGGTAATTCATCAGTTTTTGTATTTGCCAGGGTCTCCAAAGCTGTTGTTAGGAAAGGACTTGCTTGAAAAATTAGAAGCTCAAATAAGATTTGGAAAAGGGGAAACTGAAGTTTATATGCCAGAATCTAAATATATTGAAGCAATACCTTTATTATTACAGGATGTCAGCATTCAAAGAAAAAAAATCCCTTGAGAGTTTGGAGATGCTGTGGTCCCAACAAGTGTGGACTGGAGAGATACCTGGGAGGTCCAAGTGAGAAGAAAATGCAAGAGGTGATTTGAGCTGGCAAATCTAAAATGTTGCCAATAAAGTCAAACTATGGGTCTAGTAAGAAAAACGTTGGCTCCTTCCTCCAGGTGTGACTCAAAAGTTAGCAGTATTGAGTCTAATAATAACTCGATAGCATATTTCTCCTGGAGCAGCAACAAAACCCTTTGCTTATTAAACACAGTGTTTGAACTGTAATGCTGTATGTAGCACTCTGAAAGTAAAGGCACTATTTGTTAAGATACATTCATACTACTGGAAGTACAGCATTATCAATTTTTGAAGGATCCACATGAATTTATCATATTACAAATTTCCTTTCCTACTAAAATTCAGTCATAAACCTAAGAAAACTGTCAGCCTTATGAAACAATCTACAAAAAAAGTAAGTAAATTCCTCTAGAATATTTTTTGGCAAGTGGGGACATTTTTAGTAAATGAGAATGAGGTATTTTACAGCTGTCCTTTTTTAACATTTTCATCTTTAGTTGACACTTTGCGATCAAAAATTTTCCAGAATTTCTTGTAGTATCTCAGAGGCCTTTGGATCAAATCCTGGACTAGTCTTTTCCATAAAGTCAGGGAGTACACTGTACACTGGCATGCTAAAGTGTAGGTAGTAGTTACAGTTTTTAGAAGGTGCTTACTGTACAAACTCTTTTTCTTTATGTTGATATATAAAATTATCCTTGCACAAACCACTAAAGCAGCAGACTACTGTCAGTTGGTAAGTTTTTGCTCTTGTTGCATTTAGTTAGCAATATGACTGTGCTAAACTAGGTTCATTTCTAGTTAGAATATTTTTTCAGGATGTGAAATAAATGGAAAATGGTTTCTGCATACTACTTTGGTCAATATTAGCTTGGTGGGGATTAAGCAGTGGACTCTGAGTGCATCACTAAGTAGAAAATAGGAAGGTTTGACCATCAGATCATGCCTTCATTTCTTTTTCTGAAGAACTTTCAGCCCAACGTTTCCAGTAGTTTCATGTTCGGAAGTGGGCCACAAACTTAAATGCCATACTGTTGCTCTCTGTACCCTGCCTTTCCTTTTATAAGGTTCTTTCAATCACTGATCCTATTTCCAGATCTAGGTATAATAAAGATCTAGGTGCAGCAGAAAATCCTCTAACTTTGGTTACAGCCATCTGAACATGAACCAGCAGTGTGCCCAGGTGGCCAAGAAGGCCAATGGCATCTTGGCTTGTATCAGAAATGGTGCGACCAGCAGGTCCCGGGAGGTGATTCTCCCTCTGTACTCAGCACTGGTGAGACCGCTCCTTGAATCCTGTGTTCACTTCTGGGCCCCTCACCACAAGAAGGATGTTGAGGATCTGGAGCAAGTCCAGAGAAGAGCAACAAAACTGGTGAAGGGGCTGGAGAACAGGCCCTATGAGGAACGGCTGAGAGAGCTGGTGTTGTTTAGCCTGGAGAAGAGGAGGCTGAGGGGTGACCTTATTGCTCTCTACAACTACCTGAAAGGAGGTTTTGGAGAGGAGGGAGCTGGCCTCCAAGTGACAGGGGACAGGACAAGAGGGAATAGCTTCAAGCTGCGCCAGGGGAGGTTTAGGCTTGACATTAGGAAAAAAAAATTCACAGAAAGGGTCACTGGGCACTGGAATAGACTGCCCAGGGAGGTGGTTCTCTGGAGGTATTTAAAAGATGGGTGGATGAGGTGTTGAGGGGCATGGCTTAGTGGTTGATAGGAATGGTTGGACTCGATGATTCTGTGGGTCTTTTCCAACCTAGTGATTCTGTGATTTCGTGGTGTTTTTTGAAACTTGCAGGCCCAGAGCCAAAATGGTAAAAAATTGCAATTGCATCTGTCTGGAGTTATTTCGCATTTGTCACAAATGAAACCACATTCCATACAATTATTAACTGGAAATTATTTTAAAGTAAACAAAGAACACAAACAAGCAAAAATAACTGTATTAGCAAAATTAGGACAACTTGAAACTGTCTTCTATGATTCAAAGCCTATACCTCTAAAAAATAGTTCCTAAAATTAACTACAGGAAATAAGTGTGGTGTGCCTTTGTCATACATTTTAAGAATCCAAGGGTACCATAATTAAGTGCCACCTGCCAATATTTTCCGACACTGTGTAAAGTTAACTGCACATATGAAACATATTGTCTTCTACTGCTGTTTTTTTATTATCCCATGTCTGTAATAAATGCTGGAATGGTATGTGTAAGGTTCTAATTTTGTGCAGGAAATCAGAATAAGATCTGGGAATAATTGCAACACAAGGTCAAGATTAAAAGAGAGAATTTTGAAAAAAAGTAATTTGATATTTTTATCAAAAGATTTTCTCTAAATACTAATGATCAGTTCATGTATAAGGATGAATGTTAGCAAGAGTAACTAACATATAATGTTGTCACACATCAAAAGAGTTATATAAAACTTGATCAAGGCATGATGTTCCCTTGTCATCTGGTTCAACACTCAGCTGGAAACCCATTTTGTTATAATATTTCTTGAAACTCATTTTGTTATAACATTTTATAATTCTTTTAGCCATGAACAGTTTGGCTTTAAAGAGAATGTGTTAGATATGGAATTTGATTCAGTCTTCCACTGATGCTGGTAGAGCTTGAGGACAATTGCCAGCCCTGGAGATCTATACAAGACATATTTGAATATAGTCTGTCCTCCATTTTAAGTTTTTCTAACTGAGATTTTTCTTTGTGATGTATGAGGTCAGGAGAAAAAAGTTGATTTATTCAGGCAGCTTCAACTTCTTTGTTTTATTCAGACATGAAAAAAAACATGCTTAGGAGGGAGCTTGTAACTGAGATGGTGGATCACAATAAGAGGTACAACACATACAGTTTAGGGAATCTTAATCAAAAAGAGAAAAGTACCTGCATAATTTAAGCAGCAGCCAAATGAAGGTTGTCAGATTACAAATTTGGATGCTGGCACCTATCATGTGCCACAGAAATACTTTTGAATCTTTATTTTAGGCATTTTTATTTATATCTGGCTCTGCATGACTTGTCAAATCATATATAGACACTCTGGCAGCTGAGATTTTAGGTCAGAATTCCAATCCAGTGCTTTACCCACAAGATTAGCACAAGATGGCACTTCAGGACATGATTTAGTAGGCATAGTGGTGTGTGGCTGATGATTGGACTTGATGATCTTGGAGGTCTTTTCCAACCTTAATGATTCTATGATTCTATGATTCTGTGATTCTATGATTATCTTTATGCTTAGACACTAGAGACACCTTTTGAAAAGTTTGGTCTGTAGTTTAGATTGCAAACAGATTTCCTGTCTTCTACAGTAAACCTTTCAAAGAGATAGCTTTTGGTTTGAGGTGACCCGAGAATCTAGCATTTAACAGTTGCCCTTCAGAAGTGGAGCATAAGGCTGTAATACTACATTTAATATGGGGTTTCTCCTGTTCTCAGCTTCTGCTGGAGAAAGAATTTCATCCTGTCAGAGCCAAATGAAATAGAGGTTTCATATTATTTAACTTACTTTTCTCGTTTGAGGTTCCTTAGCACTTCAGTGCTGATATGACTAAGAACACACTGAAAAACAGTTGAAAAACACACTTGTGTGAGGCCCTAAGTTCAGTATTAAATAATTGCAAAGCTAACTAGTCATTTTGCAAAGGCACATTTAAATCACGTCAAGACACCAGCCTTGGCATCTTAGTTTCAGCATCAACAGGTTTTAGCATGTACCATAATATCAGAGCCTCTGTGCATTTCTAATCTCCAAGATAAGCTAATCTTCATACAGCTTCTATATCACCCAAACACAACTCAATGTGTTTTAAAGATCTGTCTCAGTTCCAGTCCCTCCTGCCCCCCTGTATCATGAGTATCTTAACCTTTTCCTTTACTGGAACAGTGGAAAACATTCAAAATTATATGTAGCAGAAATGTTAGTACATATTTACAATGTTTTCTAAAATATGTCTTGCAAAATGAAGGCTGCTTTCCTTTTATCTATAAATTTTACCAATAATTAAAAAGCTTGTAGCTAATGTTACTGCTTTTAATCTATAGGCTAGCTGAATCTCCCAAGTATCATTTTCATGTATGAAAGAATAGTCTATCACTAAACAACACAAAATGAAAAAAGAGCATTTTTGTCAGAAACAGCATTTCTTTTATTTGTTTCTGTGAATAATGTGAACAGATAATGATACTCTGACTCTGCATATGGGGGACTGACTCTGCAGGGGCGCAGGTGTAGAAATATATGGAGTCTGAGATTAAAGAAAAGAAAGTCGAGTAATATATTACTTATAATACTTACTTGGTTACTTACATAGGTGACCAGTTCTGGGGAACAAGTAAACAAGGTAGTTTCTTGGCCCTTGCCTTGTTCAAAACCTGACTGAAGGATACAAGTTCCCTAAAAATTAAGGGGAAGAATTTGGTATGCAGTGGGAGTCTTGATGGCCTGCACATCAGTCTGGTGGAGTCCACGTTGACTTGAGGAAGAGGTATCCCAGATCCCATTAGTCTCCTGGCCAGACATACATATCCTCTACTTTCAATGCATGTGTGAGAGTAGGGATCACCAGGCAGAACCAGTCCCTTACAGAGGGAGTCAATTTGGCTAATTGCTTTACACTTCAAATGCCATTGATTTTGTGTCTTTTTTTTTCTTTTAAAACCCAGCCAGGGAAGAAAATAGCCCCACTAGTCACCTTCTGTATAATAATTGGAGGGCTTTTACCATTATCCAGCTCCTAAGGGAGTGCCCTAACCATCATTTTAGAATGTATATAGGAGATGGCAATTGTCCCACCTTGCACCATGAGGATTGCAACTGTAGAGCAAAGGGACCAAATTAGCATGGCTAGAGAGGAAGGAAATAAGTGGA
Source organism: Coccyzus lansbergi (assembly GCA_033558105.1). Classification (NCBI taxonomy): domain Eukaryota; kingdom Metazoa; phylum Chordata; class Aves; order Cuculiformes; family Coccyzidae; genus Coccyzus; species Coccyzus lansbergi. The sequence continues at coordinate 794,207 of JAUMJK010001213.1, read as the reverse complement.
AACTTGTATCTATTTCAAGGATGAGGATGAGTTCAGGGACAGAAAGATTCCCATGTTCTGCTCCTTGGTTCCAGGACATGCCTTGCCTTGCCTTGCCTTGCCTTCCCTTCCTCATATGGAAGGTGCTCCAGCACTCTGATCATCTTCATGTCCCTCCTCTGGACTAACTCTAGCAGATCCATTTCCATCCTGTGCTGAGGACTCCAGAACTGAACATAGGACTCCAGATGAGGTCTTGCAAGAGCAGAGTAGGGGGGCAGAATCACCTCCTTCACCTTGCTGGTCACACTATTTTTGATGTAACCCAGGATATGTGGCCTTCTGGGCTGCAAGCGCACACTGCTGGCTCATGTTGAGCTTCTCGTCCACCATCACTCCTGAGTCCTTCTCTTCAGGGCTACTCTCAATCCATTCTCTGCCCAGACTGTAATTGTGCTTGGTATTGCCCCAACCCAGGTGCAGGACCTTGCACTTGTCCTTGTTGAACTTCATGAAGTTTTCACAGGCCCACCTTTCAAGTCTGTCAAGGTCCCTCTGGATGAATGTGGAATCCCTGGCTCATAAACAGTGTCAAGTGTTTGCAGTGAATGATTAGATCATTTCTTGTACTGATGGAGTTCTCATAGTCACTGAAGACAGTAACTTAAAGTACAGATAATAGCACCAACCCACGTCTGTCAGCCCACTGTGCAGCCAGATCCCTGCATTTTCTACTTCAGCCTTTTTCCTCTTGTGTCTTGACCTTTTTTGTTTCTGATCTTTTCTCTCCTCTTGCTTATATTGGTCTTTGTAGTAAGCAATATTTAGAGCAGAGTGGAGTCCTTACCTGAACATGTCACATAAAACACTGATTACATCAGCTCTATTTGCCCTTTTTCCACTGTGTAAACTACTTCCTTTCTTGCTTTATGTTGCCAGTCTTCCAAAGAGTGAAGTCTGATGTGTTCCCTGAGAACAGCTGCTAAAATGAAAAACTTCTTCCCTAATGGATTTTCTAAAGCATGTTCAATGATAGAGATCTTGTTTACCATGCATGCTCAACTGGCTCGATGTTCCCTGTAGAAGCACCAGGGTTGGAAAGGACTCCATATCATCAGCCTGAGGAGACACAGAGTGCTGCACAGTCCCACAGTCAGTGCTGTGGCTCCATATAGTACTGGCAATATGCATTTGCAGGGAAGAATAAGAGAGAGTGTATTTTGTTCAGTTATTCCTAGGTGGCAAGAAATCTGTTGTGGATGTCATGCTAATAAAAAAAAAGACAGGAAGCAGCACAAGATTTCTATGTATTGCAATAGTACTGCCAGCTGTCTTCTATTTAATTAGGGCCACCCTTGTTACATGGTGCTGTTTTAAATGTGATCTGGCTCAAAGTAAGAAATTTCTCTATATTTACATAAAATACAAAGATGTTTACAACACAGACTGAAATAAACAAAACTGACATTTAATTTAATAAGTAGAACCAAGTAGCAACTTGCTTCTAGGACTGAATTTGAAGAAAGTTTGAACTTTTCCCTTGGGCTCAAGCACTGCCCAAAACTTAAATCAAACCTTCTCTGTGAGATTCTGTAAATTTAATTTAATTCATTCTTCCCAATACTCTTTATTTTCGTTTCTGTGGTTCCTGGTTTAGCCACATTTAAATTCTGTCGCTTTTGTGATATGATGCATATACTTGCCTAGGAGTTTTTTTTGCAGTGATCCCCTATGCTGAGCATGATGTCATATGGTATGGAATATCCCTTTGGTCACTTGGGGTCAGCTGTCCCAGCTGTGTCCTCTCCCAACTTTTTGTGCAGTCCCAGTCTACTCGCTGGTGGGATGAGAAGCAGAAAAGGCCTTGACTCTGTGTAAGCCCTGCTCAGCAGTAACTAAAACATCCCTGAATTATCAACAGCATAAATCAGAACCAGGGCACCATACAGGCTACTATGAAGAAAATTAACTCTATCCCAAGTACAATCAGCACACCTGTGTTCACATTTAATTTCTGTCCAATTTTTAGCTTAGCTTGATTTTAAGACATAGGACAGCATAAGAAACTTACTAATTCCACAAAATGCTTAGAAAATGAAAGAAAACATTACTCTCCACAGCTAACAGGTCTTCTGTGAACGACGTCTCATATGTCACAAATAAAGTCACAAGTCTTTTGTGAATTACATAATAGAAGAAGAGCTTGCTAGCAAGAAAAAATAGTTTTTCAATAAAATATTAAAACCAAAAGCAAATCTGTAACTGATAACCTCCAAGGCATGTGTGACTCAAAGCAAATAATGCTTAATCCTAGTGATATGCAAAGTATTTAAAAAAATCGCAATTGGGAATATCAGTACAGTTATGACTTTAAAAAAAAATGCTTCTTGGAATTCATTGAGAATTCTTGGTGGAGGCTATGCACCTGTGGGATGTTAGTCCAGTAATAACAGCTTTGTTGTGACTACTCATCATGGCTAGAGAGCTCTGCCCCCTGAAAGATTGGGTAACAGGGAAGACCTGAGGTGCTTTCCTTGGTCATGTGCTGCAGCCTCAGAAACAGCCTTCAGCCACCCACTGACACCATCCAAATTGGCAGGAGGGTCATTGAAGAAAATTAACTCTATCCAAACCACAACCAGCACACAGGTATATATAAATTTATTTCTAACTCCTTGATCTTAATAAGTGAGAAAGATGTACCCTGTTCTGAGATCACATACTTTATGTCCTATATTTGTTTGGCTTGGATGACAGCTGTGCTGAGTCCCCTCATTATTAGTATTAAGGACACAGCTGCTAAAATCATTCTTCTGTCACAGAGCTTAGCATCCTTTTATTCTGTCTTTGATCTCTCAAACAAGAGGGTCCTGTTGATGCTTTCTCTGATATGCCTTATATGATTTAGTGATCTCATGATAATAGCTGTGATTGTTGCCTTTGCTTTCAGTATGTCTGCAGGGATTTTTTTTAAGTTCCTTCCATTGGACCAAGGAAAAGAATCCTCCATATAAACAAATCTGTATATGTTTTATTTTCTTTTATTTTATAGCAATTATCTGTGAAAATTGTCTGTTGCTTTATCAAGTTACTGAATGTCAAAAGAAGGTGGATACTGAACTTTGCATATCTTAACTTTCATTTCCTGCAGTCGCTATGCAATGGAAGCTTGAGTAAGACCCAGCTTGTATCTCTCTATAATAGTTAGCAAACAGTGACCGAAGATCATCTTGCTGACATTTCCTGGACAAGTTTGTGCTCTGCTGAAAAAAACTTACACTTGAGCTGCTTTTAGTCACTATGATTTCTTTTAGTTAGAAAGATTTTGTCTAATTATGTTTCCTTCCTGTTCAGCATTGCAACACACACATGTAAAGTAATGGGAGGGGGGAGAATGGATGAGACTGGATGACTCTGGGGTTTTGTAATAGAGCCTGTTGGTAATAACTGAAAGTTATGATTGCAGCTGAATGACTAGTGTTTTATATAGATTCAATTGATGGTTCATAGAATCATAGAATATATTGCTATAAGGGACCTTGGAAGAGAGATACTTCAGAGGAGGGCTACAAATATGATCAGAGGAATGGGGCATATCTGCTATGAGGAAAGGCTGAGAGAGTTGGGGTTGTTCAGCCTGGAGAAAAGAAGGCTCAGAGGAGACTTTATAGTGGCCTTCCAGTACCTGAGGGGGGCCTACAAGAAAGCTGGGGAGGGACTTTTTACAAGGGCATGTAGTGATAGGATGAGGGGGAATGGCTTTAAATTGGAGAGGGGAAGATTTAGATTACACATTAGGAAGAAATTCTTCATGATGTGGTGAGACACTGGAACAGATTGCCCAGGGAAGTTGTGGATGCCCCATCCCTGTGGAAGCGTTCAAGGCCAGGTTGGATGGGGCCTGGAGCAGCCTGGTCTAGTGGAAGATGTCCTTGCCCATGGCAGCGGGGGTTGGAACTAGATGATCTTTAAGATCCCTTCCAACCCAAACCATTCTACAATCATCCTGTGTGTGGCAGAATTAAAAACCTAAACCTTTCCTGATGGCTGCTGCATGTGTAAAACAATCTTTACAGTCTTCCTAATCAATTTACTTCAGAGCACTTAGCGTTGAGGTTTTTCCAGATATTTAAATTTACATTTTCAGAGAATCATAGAATAACCAGGTTGGAAGAGACCCCACCGGATCATAGAGTCCAACCATTCCTATCAAACACTAAACCATGCCCCTCAGCACCTCGTCCACCCATGCCTTAAACACCTCCAGGGAAGGTGACTCAACCACCTCCCTGGGAAACCTGTTCCAGTAACTAATGACCCTTTCTGTGAAAATTTTTTTCCTAATGTCCAGCCTATATCTCCCCTGGCAGAGCTTGAGGCCATTCCCTCTTGTCCTGTCCCCTGTCACTTGGGAGAAGAGGCCAGCTCCCTCCTCTCCATAACTTCCTTTTAGGTGGTTGTAGAGAGTAATGAGGTCTCCTCTCAGCCTCCTCTTCTCTAGGCTAAACAACCCCAGCTCTCTCAGCCGCTCCTCATAAGGCCTTCCAGCCCCTTCACCAGCTTCATTGCTCTTCTCTGGACTAGCTCCAGAGCCTCAACTTCAGTTGAGTTTTCCTTACTTCAGTTTGATAGTTTTGTTCTTAAGCTATCTGCAGTGAAGATAGGGAGCCTTTCCTGTTTGTAGAATCCTTTCACACACGTATATATTTCTGGACAGTTACCATGACTCCTTGCAAGCATTAAGCATTCCTCAACATAACAGAATAGCCCAACTGGACAGATATCAAGCCCAGCACTAACAGTTTTGACTGGTCTCAGCATATTCGAAGAACTAATCTGATGATTCTGGAAATACAACAGCTTCCTCAGTAGTAGGTGTTCTACCTCACAGTCAGATGAGGTCAGATGTACAAGATGGTATGGAAATGCTGTCATATGCTGGTCATAAGCATTGTAGCTTTTGAGAAGAGTTTAGGCTCTAGGATTATCAGTCCAGGATTATTTTGCAATAATTTGCAATTTTTAAAATTAATTTGCAGTATTTGTTACTGGATACATCTTTTGCTGCAGTTTGATTTAGTAGCTTAATAAAAACTTTTGGGGCAAAAATGTTTAAGTATTTCTAACATAGCACCTTAGTATCTTGATTTTCTTGGACACAAATATTGCATGTAGAGTAGGAGCTCAGGGTCTGACTTTCTGGGGTATGTGGTATGTACTGTGTCTATATTTCATATGTTTCATGATATATATATGCAGTCAATCTGAATGGAGCTGGGCGTGCCCAGCTACTGCAATACTGTTTATGTGTTGATCTGCATAAGAATGATGGCTAAGTGGGCTTTTTTAAAAAAAAAAACAAAACAACAAGCTATCTTCTAAAATAGTCTGTTTCTGACAGTGATCATAAAGGTGTGGCAACAATGATGAACAGAGGTATGGAGTAATTTTATAGTATTTCTTTAAAGTACAGTTCCAAAGTCCAGGACTGAAAAGCTTAAGTACTTCCTGGGCCAAAACCTGGTGTCTTGTATTAATAGTCCTCAGTGGACAAGCTGAGACAGTTGTCCAAATCTCACTGAAGCCCTTTTTGGCAAAATATATGGCAAGTATGAGGAACATCTAATATATGTAAGACTTAACCCCAAGCAGAATACCTGTCACATAAGTGCTGAGGCATTGTCTGCTCTTACATTCATTCCCATGTGTCATAGACAGTTTTCACCAATGGTTCTGTTTGCAGGATTCCTCCTGACATTTTTTACTTGATCCCACCCCCACTACTCCACACTTGATGTGAATTTTAATCCTTAGTACTTAGTATACATAGGACTTGGTGTTAGAATCTCATGCTGTATTGTGTTTCAAGAGCAATGAGGGAAAACTGTATTTGTGTCAGGACTTGGACAAGAAGTCCAGGGAAAATGTTACAAGAGTGAAAGGGAAGAAACACATTGCTTCCACAGGTGACTTAAACTTAGTTACTGTCACTTTCTGACTCTAAATAGAAATTGCCTCCCATTCTACACCTGTACATGTAATCAGGATCAAGTTTATTGTGCCTTTAATGTGGAGAATGATTCCCTGACTGCTCTAGTGTCATATTCAAAGGGCCTACCACTGATTCTGGATAGTTGATCTCCTAAGTCCCAAGGCTCAGGCATTCATTTACAACTTGATGCTGGCTTTCAGTGTGAATATAGGCTGAACCTTGCTGCAGGGTTTTGTATTGACGTACCTTAACTGTCCTGACACTGCACCTTCCCACTGCACCTCCCAATTACCATAGAAATATAATAATTATAGCTATCAGCAAGGCTTTTCTCTCACACTATATTGTTTTGTGGAATCAAACTCTATAACTCCATTAAGGGTTATAAAGTAGGTATGCATTTATTCGCCAGTGGGTGCAAGGGGGTAATCCTCCTAAATCGCACACCGTATGGTCTAACAAGCAGGTAGTTATAGTGTAAAGACATGCCTATTCATAAATGCCTATTACATATTCGTGACCTTTCCTCGCTTCTTATTACAATTAGATTTGAGAAGCTTCTTCTATACTTGCGCAGGCACGGTGTTGCGGTCTGGGGCTAAGGGCTGAAGTAGCCTTCATCTTCCTCATGAATCGTCCCTGAACCCGATCTGTGTGCAGGTGCAGACTGCAGAGATGGATGCAGTCAGCTTTCTGCTGTTGTCCACATTCCAGCTTTCCCTTATCAGTGAATGTCTGTGAATGAACTCCTCCCTTATCGGCATTCAGGGTCTTCAAGGCCTTTTCTAGCAGACAGCATGTATTTCAGTGAGCTAAGCCTTCTAAGTTTTTCTAACTTTTCCCTCTATATCATATATCCACACATCAATATCATTCACCTCAGAGCATTTAATAAACAATCGGTTAAATAAATGAATAAATTATATCTTATCTGTGTCTGTCAGATAAAGGATAATGTGCTTATTTAATAGAATAAGCAGAGCCATATCTTTTCTAAAGCTTGAATCTTTTGGCTTACTCCATATTTAAGTGACCATAAACTATATGCTATATCAGTAGCACTCAGTAAGTCTAATTAACCAACCATTAGGAAGAAAGAGGCTGACCCTTCTTTTACAAGATTGCTGATATCTCTGTTCTGTTTCATCACTGAAATAAGATCCAGTCAAAGACCAGCATAGGTCATATATTGGCTACCAGTTAAGGAAAGTATTGAAGACTGTAAATAACAATAATCATATCATATTCTTTCCTTTCCCCTTTCCCCTTTCCTTGAGTAAACCATGGAAATGGAAGGAAAGAGCAAAATAAGTTTTCATTTACAATGTATCTTGTGCATGGTGGTGGCTGTAAAAGCCAAGCAATCCTCTCAATGTATATTTAACTTTTGACCCTAATTTGCATATTTGCTATTAAATGTATGGGTAGTTTTAGGGGAGCCAATGGTTCTCAAAACACTAAAGCATTACTGGGTCTCAGTGTCATGTCTGGAACCAGAAATGAGCCTTTTATGTTTGTGGCATTAATTGACAGCGTACTGCAGACATCAGTCATGCAGGCTCCTTCAGTGAACCATTTATGAATCTCATTGTTCAGGAGCATGGGTGCATGTAAAAGAAGGAAGAAATCATAGGAAACTACTATAACTGGACAATAAATATGCTCCACATACTAGTGAAAGAGTAAATGGAAAACCATTTTTTTCCAAAAAGATTAAATGAAGAGTGGGTTTTTTGAACTGGGGAAAAAGAAACTATATTTTCACATTTATAGCGGAAAATTTATTCACATGAATATTTATGCTGGAATTTTCATTTATACCTAATACCCTATTTTTTTTTTTTTTTGTTATTTGTTAGAAATATTGCATGAATAGTCCCAGCCTATCGGCCTTAACATCTACAAAGTGCTTACTGAGTTTTCTCCATGATTCTACTGTTCCTGGACAAATCTTTCTATACCTGAGTAAAAATAAAATATTTTTTTCAAATAGTCAATTATATCTGAAGCATACTGACATGGACACTAGAAGAACAAGCTTAACACATTTTAATTTTCCTGAATGGATTATTCCAGTACAATTTGGAAAGTATGTTAAATTGTATGTATAGACTCCTGATAAAAAAAGTTCCTTTTCTGGGTGCTGTCATAACTGGATGACTCTCAGTTGTAACTTCATAATTGGATGATTCCACCTGCGGCCTGGCAGCTTCCTAATCTTGTTTACTCGGCTCTTCTTGGTGCCTTCCAGCTTCTCCATGGATACATGTGCATCTGTTCAAAGCCAATATTAAGTTCACACTCTGACTCGCTGAACCAGCCGAGGTTTCCCACAATTCCCCCTTTCTGTATTTGTGCTGCAAAAACTGCCCATGCTGTCTACTGCAGGGCAACGTTAATAACACAACTACAATAACGAGCAAAATCAACAATCTAGGCTTTATCAATGATAATAACCACCTTGACAGTCCCCATCCTTTAAACAAGCCATTCAACCAATTCCAGCCATCATCTACTTGTGCGATGCAATACATTCCCTCAAAGTCTTCATGTCCATGTCCTTGGGCTAATAACAAAGAATCTATTGCAGCTCTATTTTGTAATATAGCATACTTAACACTATCAACATCAGTAAACAAACCACTCAGTGCAATCGATGTAGCACTGGTTTGCTTACCCAACCAACATCCCAAGTTCATTAGCTTTTTCAAGGCAAAGCAAATGCTGAGGCTGCTATAATTTCTCCAGGTGCCCAAAAGGTGAATGTATCCTCACAATTAACTTGAAATTGATGGATATATATTTTAATTCATTTTTCTGTTATAAATCTTAATAAAATTGGATGTTAGTGACATAAGCTGCCCAAGGCTACATGGCCCATCATTATTTTTCAAAGGAATCTACCCCCCATGCTCTATCCCCACAAATTAGAAAAATCCCTACAGGCAAGCCAGCTAGAACAGAAAGAGAGGATGACATATTAGAGGAGGTGTATCTGCTTTGGTTGTGGGACCATTCATTCTTCACTTGCGCAGACCATCCACAACCATCTGAATGCAGCGAGCAGGAACCCCCCGGGGGCCACCATTTGTGAAAACACAAGAATACCCTCTTCCCCAGGTTAATAAATCACATGGAGGTGACCATTGTCTGCTTTGAGGGTCTTGTACCTTAACTTCAATGTTGGGGAAAATAGTGGTCATACTACATAGGGATTCAAAGTGGTGAATCATAGGTGGCTCCTGCATATCCTCTATTATGTTAACAAAATTCAGTACATACATGGCTTTATTTAACTGCACTTCAGGGGGTTTACTAGTCATTCCCCCTTTTTGTTTTTGAAGAAGGCGTTTGAGCGTGCTGTGCGCACGCTCCATAATGCTCTGTCCAGTAGGAGAATGAGAGATCCTGGTAACATGGGCAATCCACCAAAGCTGTAAAAAACCTTTTACTTGGGTGGAAACATAAGCAGAACCATTATCGGTCTTAATTTGATGCAGAACACCACACACAGCAAAAGCCTATTGACAATGTTGAATAGCATCCCGAGCTGTTTCCCCTGTGTGTGCAGTAGCTACTATGACTGATGAAAATGTGTCAATAGACACATGTACATATTTAAGTTTACCAAACTCTGCAATATGGGTGACATCAGATTGCCAAATCTGTAAAGCTTGTCAATCTCTGGGATTCGTACCATAATACGCAGGTACATGTTCGCCCTGACAATCAGGGCAGACTGCAACAATAGAATGAGCCTCTGTAGTTGTTAAATGAAATTGATATTTCAAGGCACAAAAGCCTTGATGCAAAATCTGATGGGATTCAATTGCCTGTTGTGTCACATTAGGCACTGGTCCCATTGCCACAGCTGAGACCAATTGGTCTGCCTGCGCATTACTAGCTGCCAAAAATCCAGGTAAAGTGGTATGGCTTTTAATAGGCAGGACATAATACGGTTGTGATCTTTTATGAATCGTCAGCCATAATGACTGTAGCACACCAAATAACAAAGCATTGCTCACGTTTCCCAAGAGTGCCTTATCCAGTCACTGGACTAGTCCCACTACGTAAACTGAGTCTGTAACAATATTCATTGCACAAGTAAATTGCTGGAATGCCAAATTAACAGCACTAAGTTCCACAATTTGAGGGGAACCTTCTTGCTGCTCAAATATGTGTTGCCACTGATGACCATCATGCCAGACAACAGCTGCTTTTCCAGTTCATCCTGATCTGTCCATAAATACTGTAGGACCTGTCACAGGTTCTTTTTGGCTTAATTGTTTCTGTTGAATATGAATCTGACTTCCTAATTTACATAATGGATGAGAAGGAAGATGATATTAAATGTCCTGTATAATTCATTAATGCAGCTTGCAATGCCAAAATGTTAGCTAGACACCATTTGAAATAGTCTACCTGTACAGACAAGACAATTTATTCTGGGGTCTCTTGCCAACTATTTTGAACATCTTATTCAGGTCTGAATGATAATCTGTGCCAATAATTCAAATAGACCAGGAGCAGTCTTTTTACTATGACAAGATAAGAATGCCAATTCCAATACATGAAGTGGGTCTTCCCAATCTGGGTTCCATTGTAGGATCATTGCAAATGGTATCATGTCATCAATAAAAAAAAAAGAAACCTGGAATGTAACAGTCATCTCAATTCTCATTTTTTTCTCACGTTTTTTCTGTATTGCCCATTGCACCATCTCAGCTGTTCGCCTTACTTCAGGGGGCAAAGTCTGCAGTGCTGCGATATCAGTGTCTCCTTTTAATAATTCTAAAAGGAGCCTCAATTGAGATGAAGTTAGGCCTAAGTAAGGCCGTAACCAATTAATGATTCCTGCCAATTTCTGTACATCATTCAAGGTTTTTACTCCCCTCGTTAGCTGGATCGCTTGTGGCTGCACAGTGCGGTCAAGCACCCTCATGACTAAATAAAGCCATGTCTGAGTGCATTGTACCTTCTCTGCAGCCACTACTAGGCTGCATTGGTTCAATGAAATTTGTGTGCCAGATTCCATTGCTGACAACAGCTGAGATGTTGGAGCAGCTAAAGGAATATCATCCATGGAATGATAACAGTAACCCATTGCATATTTTTCTCTGTTTGGGCTCAAGGCTTGAGCAACAAACCATTGACAGATGGTGAATTTTTCATCCCGTGTGGGAGCACCTTCCAATGGTACCTCTGCGTTGGTTCAGCATGGTTGATTGATGGAACTGTAAAAGCAAACTTTTCCATATCATTTACGTCCAATGGAATGGTAAAGAAACAATCTTTCAGGTCTATCACAACAATTTCCCACTGCATGGGGATCATTGCAGGTGAGGGCAATCCTGGTTGCAGTGCTCCCATTGTTGCCATCAACTCACTGATCTGATGTAAATCATGTAATAATCGCAATTTTCCTAATTTTTTCTTAATCACAAACACTGGGGTATTCCATGGACTATGGGATGGTTCAATATGACCTGCAGCTAGTTGTTCTGCTACCAAATTCCACAGAGCTATAAGTTTTTCGTAATTGAGGGGCCACTGATCCACCCAAACTGGCTTTTCCATTAACCATTTCAAAGCCAATGTACGTCTTTTCACGCTCTGCAACACAGTGACCCCTAATGAAAATCCGTAGTTATCCAAACTCCCGATTGTGACAAACAGTCTCTTCCCCTTAAGTTCAAAGGGGCCACAGTCACATAAGGACAAACAGTAGCCTTCTGGGTTGGTTATGAGTACTCATTTCGCTGCCATGAAACTGTTGGTGACTCCCCCCAGTCCCACGATGCCTTGAGTGGTAGAGACCACAGGCCAAGAGGAAAGCCAATCTCGTTGAAAAATAATAGTGACATCTGCACCTGCATCCAATAGTCCATTTACCTTCAATGATGTTGGCAATGCCTGATCCATGGATAATATACACACCATTTGTGGTCGGCTGTCAGACAGTGTTTGCATCCAAAGCATTTATGGTTATCCAATCGATCCAAACCCTCCGGTGCCTCGGGTGACCTGTTCAGTCCTAGGAACACAACTCATAAAAGGTACAAGCTGAGCAATGCAAGTGCCTTTTCCCACTGTAACAGGTGGAGTGGATGAGGAAACCATAGCATAAATTTGTCCCTCATGGTCAGCATCAATGACTCCTGCATGTACCATAAGTCCTTGTATAGTAGCACTTGATCGTCCAATTAATAATGCACTTAGTCCATTTCCGATGGGTCCCTAAGCATCCGAGGGAACCTTATGCACCCCCTGTGTTGCTAGAGTTACCGTGTTGGTGGTGGATACATCCATGCCTTCTGATCCCTTGGTTTTCCCTGACAGCTGGTTGCATAGGCCTGTGCTTGAGGATGGTTGCGGGATGGATTGTTTGCTGATGTGGCAGGCATTTTTGTCTGTGCATGCCTCCTTACGCTTTTCTTGCCGTTTCCCTGCAGTGAGGGCTGGTTATTGAGATAACCTCTGAACCAACACTGTGTTGGCTGCTTTTCCCACACATAAGACATGTGATCCCTGCTGCTCCTGCTGCTTCAGCTGCCTTATTTCTCTTGTTCTTTTTAGGGCAAGCTCGTCTAAAATGCCTGACCTGGCTGCAATCAAAGCATCTTAAATCCCTTGTTTTCGCAGCAGCCAAGGCTGCAGCTAGGGATGTTACTGTATGCCCTATGGATCCCATCTTGGCACAAGCCTGTATCATGGCATCCAGGGTGGGGTCCCCTGGCAATGCTTCAATTGATTTTTGGCAATCAATGTTTGCATTATCCTTTCCAAGCTGAGTTACTAGCATAGTCTTTAAATTCCCATCAAATACTTGCCTTTCCACTGCAGCTTGCAATTTTTCAACAAACTGTAGAAACGATTCTGTAGTCCCCTGCACGTACAGACAGTAACATGCGTGGGAAGCAAATCCCATGATTGAGGTGTTTTTCTGCAGGAGGGACCCCCAAGAGGTTTTTCTGACTGCCACTCTGCCTTCCGATTTCGCTCATTCTCTCTCTCCCCACCCCCAATCATTTCATCGTCCCAATCACCAGGCCCTTCTTCTGGGAGTCGGGGGTACACAGTGCTGAATTTCTCCCTCATCTAACAGAGAAAATGGTGAGGCTGGTGGGGCGGACGGTTCTACTGGAGCTGAACTATCGGTATCAGATTCTGAATCATCTGGCAGCTCTACGGGTATTCTATAAGTTTTATCGCTGATTGCGAAAGAGTGTTTCATGTACATCTCATAGTTAGAGTCATCTCAAATCTCCCCCCTTCTCCGTGGGTCATGAATTTTATGGTGTGCTCTGGAATCTAGCTTCCTTTTTACCTTCTAACTTTCCCAGTTGTTCCCTTCGCATTCACAGCTTGTTTACTTACCGAAGTCTTTTCCTCTGCAAGAAGCAACACGGGTGGCACAAGACACTGCATGGTATTAGAATCAGAGGCAATACCCTTCGCCTGGTCTTACTGCAGCTTAAAATCATTCAATCGCATAAAGCAGACACCACGTTGGTAAAAGTGCTGCAGCGTCTTTATGGCCCACGTAGCAGAGTCAACCAGTTTATTGCCCACATCTTTCCAGACAAAACCAGTAAAAGAACAGAAGAAAAGAAAAGAAGTTATGGTAGTTGCTTCATATCCCTGTTCTTTACTCCATAGTACCATTTTTCTCAATACCGACTCCTCTAACTTAACTTCCCATTTTTGCAAGTTCATTTTCCACATAGTCACGATCGTTGTCTCTTCCTTACTTAAGGAAGTACCCATATCTCCCAGCGGCTCACCTTCTCTCTCCAGGTGATTCTTCAAAAATTAGCCACCTTCTGGCAGTTCTATCCTCTGCTGCACAGCTTCGCTGGGGAACCACCTGTACAGTTCTCAGGCTCTGCTGTCCATGGTCCAGTTGCTGCAATTACGTCGAGGGTCACCAGATGTCGTGGTCAGGGTGGTCAAATGACACGTAGAAGTAGTGAGCAAAAGGAAATCTTTATTGATTTTACAAGACTTTTTATACCCTTTTAGGAACTGCACGTTCATGTATGATTGGTTTAACTAGAGACCAACAGTTCATAATTGGATGACTCTTTCTCAGTTGTAACTTCATAAATGGAAGATTCCACCTATGGCCTGGCAGCTTCCTAATCTTGTTTACTCGGCTCTTCTTGGTGCCTTCCAGCTTCTCCAAGGATACATGGGCATCTGTTCAAGGCCAATGTTAAGTTCACACTTTGACTCGCTGAACCAGCTGAGGTTTCCTGCAGATGACTATCAATCATGGTTCTCAAGTGCAGTAATTTCTCCTGTCTGCCAGCACCTTATTTTGTTAAAGTAACCAAATAGCGAGTCTTGCTTTGCTCTCTTGTTCTACTCGAAGTCAGTTAAATGGCAACCTATTTGATAAATATAGAAACAGTCTTACTTGACTTGTTTTTCCCAAATGCAGAATTGTACTTGAATACAAACTTTTATATCTATTCTTAGATAATACAGAGAGAATAGATGATATGATGTGGTTAAAAAGTCTTATTGACAGGGGTCTGAGTATTAGCCCAGGTCCACTTTGCTCATTTCAAATTTCAGTATAACCCTGCATCAATATCTATTGTGCACATGCTTAAAAGATTTTTTACAATTTTTATTGTTTCTGGTTTTCATATCCATCAGCAAACTGCTACACTATAGTAATATGAATCTAACTGCAAGTCTTGAGAAGATGGGAAAAATAATAACAGAAGCATTCTTGAAATCTCTGAAGTATTATGGAATAGGTTTTGCTAAGTATTCATGTTGCAATTTTATGATGTGTGTACTGAAAAATTTTCTCAGCTGGAATTTTTTTTAAAAAAGGCTTTCCACATTCATATCTTCCTGCCAACACTGTTTCTAATACACTGTGAATTACTAAATCTTATGGTAGCAGTTTCCACTTATGGTACATGAAAGCTGCTTTGCCTTCTTTTGTTGGAATGAACTCTCACCACACCAGCCGTGGCCAACAACTTGGGTAGGAAAACTTATGTCAAGCTTTGGGATAGAACAGCACAAACAACTAAGTTAAACACTGTTCACTGAGACACATGAATTGACTATGGTGATTTATGCTAACACCTTCACATATGTCCCAAAGCACACTACGATCAATGAACGGAGCTTAACTGACAGATGGTTACTTTGTCAGCAACTCAGTATACCCTTATACCTCTCAATGGTGTGGGACTGAGCACTGCTCATCCTGTATTTCTGATGAGCATAATTTTAGAAATTAAAATTCATGTTTATGGGAGCTTAAGAAATATTTCTCTGCTCTGGTCTTTCCTTAACGTGATTCTTTGACACTGCCCAGAAGTTTAAAAGGTCAGAAGTAACCTTATGAACCAGGAGTGACTAGCCACAGTGCAGATGAGAGAGGACAGTTTATATGGTTTATATATAATCTCTCACAAGATAGTGAGACTCACCCCATATAAATGCTTCCTTAAAAAAAAGAGGGCCAAATGACTTCAACCCTCTTGAGTCTCAGTTGATTCTGCTGGTAGTTTCAGACTGGCATCACTTCATTACTTTCAGCAGGGGTAGGCTTAGCTATATTGCCCAAGGATAAAACCAGCCTCAGTACCCATCTGTGAAGTGCTCTCTTTAAAGCCTATGAAAGTTCTGAATACTGAGCAGTCTGAAGACTGGCTCATAACATTTGCAGATTACATTTATGTGGACTCAAACTCACAAAACTGGTAAAAAACTGCAAAATTACAAATCAAAACAGATGTAATACCAGAATAATATTTGGATAGTTGCTGGTTTTCATTTGTTTGTTTGGTTTTTTTTTGTTTTGTTTAGTTTTTTACTGAAAATATCAGTAACCTCAAACTTACACAAATATATAGTATATATGGACAGTTTTCTAATGATATCCAAATTCTGCTCAGTCAAAGCTTATCTGTCTGCTGGTATATGTCTCTTTCTCTGTGTACTGCCCACAATCTTGTGTATTAATTAATACTGTCAATTTAAAGCTAGCTAGTCTAGAAATCTTCTTCTTGGCAGTCGTAGTTTGACAATTTGGCATCTCCTCCATCAGCTGAAGTTTGCAAGATTTTAGGTAGGCTTTATCCCACACAGAATTACTGATAAATGTGGCTGTACTGCAGAAAAAAAAAAGGAAAAAAGCAGCTCTAAAGATTACATATTATAGAATCCTCTCTATTGGCCACTACTTAATAAGAAACCTGACTGAAGTGATAAGCATGATAAATCCCCCAGCAGCTGCTTTGGTATGATATGAGCCTAACAGACACCAGGGAGCTTGTGGAGAGGGGGCCTGCTGGTTTACCATAGGATGAAATTTTGATGATCAGCTCTAATTACTAGTAATATATAGTCAAGTGGGAAGAGAAGAGAAGAGAAGAGAAGAGAAGAGAAGAGAAGAGAAGAGAGGAGAGGAGAGGAGAGTAAGAAGGAGAAGGAACTATGCTAACTAATGCAATCCATTTGGAAGATAAAAAAAATTACTTACAGAGCCATAGACTTTGTCTTTCTTGTTCATGGCTAAATAATAATTTCTCTTAATGGACTTAACTGCAACAACTCCAATTTCTACAGATGTTATCTCCAATATGACAAAAAAATAAATCTGAGCTATTTAATCATTTCATTAGATGATTTTCTGACTATATAAGAAACTGATAAATCTGAAAAATACTAAACTTATAATATTCAGAACCAACTGATCATCAAATGAAATGTTCTTCAAATTATTGCAAGAATATACATAAACATTGTTTCAATTAACATTTTCTTTGCTAACTCTGCCTTTTACACCAAATAAATACTGAAATAGCTCCACTCTTCTTAGCATAGATTTTACTAAAATTTATCAGAAGAGACATCTGAAAGACAACATCAAATTAAATTGACAGCATATGTCAATAGAATGTTAGATTTACCCCAGTCTTCAAAAACAGTGGTAAACTATTCCTTACAGGACAGTGAAATAAGCTAAATCCCTTGGCTGTACTGAGATGGTAAAATTCATTTGAAACAAGTGTGTTGACATTTTGGGATATAGTAAGACTAACTCTAACGGCTAAATTATCTTTGTCTTTTAGATATCAGAAATATTTTGCTGTATTTGTAATAAATATGATTAACTATTTTCTCTCAAACTCTTTTGCGGAATCAAAACTCTACAACTCCGTTAAGGGTTATAAAGCAGGTATGCATTTATTCGCTGGCAGGTGTGAGGGGGTTAATCCTCCTAACTCGCGCACCATATGGTCTAACAAGCAGATAATTATTGTGTAAAGACATAGAATTATAGAATCACCAGGTTGGAAGAGACACACCGGATCATCGAGTCCAACCATTCCTATCAAAATGCCTATTCATAAGCTCCTATTAAATATTCATGACCTTTCCCTGCTTCTTATTATAATTAGATTCAAGAAGCTTCTTCTATACTTGCGCAGGCACAGTGTTGTGGTCTGGGGCTCAGGGCTGAAGTAGTCTTCATCTTCCTCCTGAATTGTCCCTTAACCCAATCTTGTGCACAGGCGCATTCTCATCCTGGTTGAGCTGCAGTCAGCCGCAGGTGCAGTCAGCTTTCTACTGTAGTGTGCATTCCAGGTTTCCCTTATCAGTGGCTGTCTGTGAATGAGATCCTCCCTTATCAACATGCAGGGTCTTCAAGGCCTTTACTAGCAGACAGCGCGTATTTCAGTGTGCTCAGCCTTCTAAGTTTTTCTAACTTTTCCCTTATATCATATGCCTGCACATCAATTCCCCCCTGTCTTTTAAACTCAGGCGAATTCATTTGCCTCACACATGATCTACTTTTTGAAGGGGAACTGGATAGTATTTGGCTTGAAAAATACCTTTCAATGCATTCTCATGAGCTCTAGACATAGAGGTCAAAATTGTTAGTCATGGAAGCATTCTCCAATTCCAAACAAACAACAAAGTAGAGAAAACAAAGTTAACTAAAGCTAACATCAACAGGACAATAATGGGGTGACAAAACTTATTTAGAATGCCAGTAGCAGTGGGGGACCATCCAAATAGCATGTCCCACCAATGATGGTTCGCATCTTCTCTTTACCCTTTTCAGGACCCTGTTCATTTCCTCCATGTCATGGTGATCTGTTTTCAGGGTCTTTCTCCCACTTTCTTGGACTTCATCCAAGATCTTGATCAGATCCTGATGTTTCATTAATTGTTTTACTAATATAAGATTCATCACATAGTGTATCGACTGGTAAGATACAACTGGTGCTAAGTAAGAAAAGTCACACCCGACAATCTTAACAAAATTACAAATGCAAAAATTAGAATGATTCTTACTATTTATAATTGTCTCATCTATTACTATAGAAATACAAGCAGTTCTTAAACATACACAACCTAGGCCAATATATATAAGTATGGTCTTCTGATTAGTGTCCGGATGGATCTCAAAGTGCCAGATGGGTAACTGGAACCCCAAACCGGTGTATTATCTCTTGTATTAATGTTCTGGTTACCTCTCAATCCTTGGCTGTTCTGGTAGGGAATGCCTCTGGCCAACCTGAAAAGGTATCGGTTAGTACTCACAAATATCAATACCCTCGTTTTCTTGGAAGTTCCAAAATAATCAATTTGCCATTGTCATCCAGGTCCATAGCCTTTCCCCATTTGGCCCATTTCCAGTGTGGGGGGTATTTTGGGATTAGTCTGGAGGCAAATATCACACTGCTGAGTCACTTGTCTCACAGTAATGTATACATTTCTAACTACAATTTCTCTAATCAGGCATTTCTACAAGGCCTCTGCTCCCCAGTGCCTTTTTCTATGCTTCTCTTTTACTAAAACCCATATGATTAATTTACCTTGTGGAGTGAGAACTCATCCCTCCTCATTATATGACCCTTCCAAATCTGCAGTGAGCTTTTGATCTTCTTTGGTATATTGGGGCTCTCCTTCCAGGGAGATTCACCCATTAGGGGTCAAAGCCCCTTCTGTTTTTACCTCTCCTGTGGCTGCCTGTTTTGCCTGTCTGTCCACCAGCTAATTTTCTCTTTCCAGTTCCGAATTCACTTTCTGATATGCTTTGATATGCATGGTTGTTACCTTCTCAGGGAGCAGGACTGCTTCCAATAGTTTCAGGATGTCCATGTTCGATGTGTTTACCCTGTAAGCTCAATAACTCTTTTTCCTTCCTGATTGCTCCGTGCACATGTACAACTCTGAATGCATCTGTATAGATGTTTGCAGCTTTGCCTTTAGCCAACTCCAAGGCACGGGTCAGAGCAATTATCTCTGCCTTTTGTTCGGAGGTATTCATGGGTAAAGGTCCTAACTCTGTTATGTCTCATCTAGTGATAATGGCATATCCAGCATGTCTTTTACTGCTTAGGGCATAACTGCTCCCATGCCTGAACCAATATTCAGCACTTTCCATAGGACTGTCCTTCAAGTCTGGATGGCTCGAGTATATTGCCTTGATAGTTTCCAGTCAGTCATGATGTACTGGTTCCCCTGTGTTTCTGCTAAGAAAAGAGGCTGAATTGACAATGTTAGTAATTACAGTTTTCTACCACTGCAGTCTGATATTTCAAGAACCTTTGTATGGAAAACCAGTGTCCACCTTTCACTTCCAATACAGCAGATATTGTATGGGACACCAACATAATCATTCTCTGGCCCAGGGTGAATTTTCAGGCTTCCTGGGTATCTAGTATTATGGCCATAACCACTCGCAGGCATCCAGGCCAACCTTTTGCAATTGCAGCCGATTGCTTGGAAAAGTATGCAACTGCTTGGTGATATGGGCCCCGATCCTGTGACAATATTAGAGGAGAAAAAAAATGGCTTACTCGCATCTGGGAGTCTCAAGGCCGGAGCTGACATCGGGACCTTTTTCAGTAGTTCAGAGTCCTGTAGAGCTTCTTTATTCCTTTGAAGGTGTTTCTGTTCAGTGGTTGTCAGTGTCTACAGGAGTTTAACAAGCAGTCGATCCACAGTCAGCATCACCTAGTCATTCCCTAAC
This sequence comes from Coccyzus lansbergi, assembly GCA_033558105.1. Lineage (NCBI taxonomy): Eukaryota > Metazoa > Chordata > Aves > Cuculiformes > Coccyzidae > Coccyzus > Coccyzus lansbergi. Next base: position 774,216 of record JAUMJK010001213.1, on the reverse strand, counting down.
TCTCTCACTGTTTGCAGTCTCGGAGTTTGCATATCGCCTCTTTTCAGGTTTGTCCCAAAGTCCTCTGTCTAGCACTGACTTTGTAAACCAGGTAAATCATCTTGTGCTGCATTATCTGGGCCTTCTTTTTGGATTCCCGATATCCCTGGAGTCCTAGAAAATTCAATAAACTCATCGTCCAGGTCATGCAAGCATCCCTTGTCCTGGTGGCAATCAGGATATCGTTCACATACTGCAACAGTTTTTCTTCCTCAGACGGGGCTTCTCAGGACTCAAGATCTTTTGCAATTTTATTGCCAGATATAGTAGGACTGGTTTGAATTCTGCAGTAATACTGTTCAAGTAAACTGATTTCTGCACCCACTTTTGAGATTCTCCCCTTTCAAATGCAAATATTTTCTGGTTGGCCTCATGGAGAGGGAGGCAAAAGAAGGAATCCTTCAGGTCTAAAATGGTAAACCAGGTTAGTTCAGGTGTCAATACAGTTAATAGAGTATATGGATTTGCCACCACTGGATAGAGGTCTTTATTATTTTATTTACAGCTGATGAGTCCTGCACCACTTGGTATGATCCATCAGGCTTACAGACAGGTATTGGCTGCATTTCTTCCCTGTCTTCTCTCTTTAGGGGATCTTATTTAATTCTTATCGGCTGCCGCCCTTCTTTGATTTGACCTCAACAGGTGGAGCATTCTTTGCTTTTCCAGGCACATCAGTGGACCATACACCAGGGTATACCTGCTTTGTAATTTTCTCGTCGACCTCTCCCCCAATGGGGACACTAGCTAGAGATAAGGTCATTATTTGTATGTATTGTTGATAATTTACCTCCAGAGTAATTTCTTCTTTTACAAATTTAATCATTACCCCTAATTTTTCTCTTCCCAAGAGTGCCTTTGGGGAAGTGGGGCATGTACAGGAATTGGTGTTTACCCCATTGTTTCCCCAATTTGTATTTCAAAAGTTTGCAAAATATGCCTTTTCTTTTGGGCCAGTTGCTCCCTTTACCATCCTGTAGTCATTTCCCAGGGGTATCAAAGCTTGGTTTAAAATTGAATATGTTGCCCTGGCATCAATTAAAATTCTACCTTACTTTACTCTTTCCCTAGATTCATTATAACCAGACAATCTGCTAGGGTGGATTTCCCAGATCTCCATCAATCCTCCTTCACATGGGCCACTATCTGTCCTTTCTGATTGCCCCGCTCTCTTTCATTTCTTTTTTGCCTCATTCAACAATACTTGCAGGTTCCTATCTCCTATGGAATGCAGCTTTTGAAATTTATGCCTGATATCCCCTGCTGAGTGACCCAAGAACAAAGAAACTAGTTGTATTCTTACCTCCGACCCAGGATTCAGCGGTGTGTTGTGGGACATTGCGTCCCTTAATCAATCCAGGAATTCAGATGGCGACTCGGAAGGCCCTTGCTTAACTGCATATAGAATCATAGAATCATAAAACCGTAGAACAACCAGGCTGGAAGAGACCCACTGGATCATCAAGTCCAGCCATTCCTATCAAACACTAAACCATGCCCCTCAGCACCTCGTCCACCCGCACTTTAAACACCTCCAGGGAAGGTGACTCAACCACCTCCCTGGGCAGCCTATTCCAATGCCCAATGACCCTTTCTGTGAAAAATTTTTTCCTAATGTCTAGTCTATATCTCCCCTGGCGGAGCTTGAGGCCATTCCCTCTTGTCCTGTCCCCTGTCACTTGGGAGAAGAGGCCAACTCCCTCCTCTCTACAACCTCCTTTCAGGTACTTGTAGAGAACAATGAGGTCTCCTCTCAGCCTCCTAGTCTCCAGGCTAAACAACCCCAACTCTCTCAGCCACTCCTCATAAGACCTGTTCTCCAGCACCTTCACCAGCTTCATTGCTCTTCTCTGGACACGCTTCAGAGCCTCAACATCCTTCTTGTGGTGAGGGGCCCAGAAATGAACACAGTAGTCAAGGAGCGGCCTCACCAGTGCCGAGTACAGAGGGAGAATAACCTCCCTGGACCTGCTGGTCACACCGTTTCTGATACAACCCAAGATGCCATTGGCCTTCTTGGCCATCTGGGCACACTGCTGACTCATGTTCAGTCGACTGTCGACCAACACCCCCAGGGTCCCTCTCCTCCAGGCAGCTTTCTAGACAGACTTCTCCTAGTCTATAACACTGCTTAGGATTGTTGTGCCCCAAGCGCAAGACCCAGCATTTGGCCATGTTAAATCTCATGCCGTTGGACTCAGCCCAGCGGTCCAGCCTGTTCAGGTCCCTTTGCAGAGCCTCCCTACCCTCCAGCAGACTGACACTTCCACACAGTTTTGTGTCATCTGCAAACTTGCTAAGGGTGCACTCGATGCCTTCATCTAGGTCATTGATGAAGACATTGAACAGGACTGGACCCAGCACTGAGCCCTGGGGAACTCCACTTGTAACTGGCCTCCAGCTGGATTTAACATCATTTACCACCACTCTCTGGGCCCAGCCATCCAACCAGTTTTCTACCCAGGAGAGTGTGTGCCTGTCCAGACCAGAGGCTGACAGTTTCCATAGCAGAATGCTGTGAGAAACTGTGTCAAAGGCATTGTTGAAGTCCAGAAAGACCACATCCACAGCCTTTCCCTCATCCAGCAACCGAGTCATTTTGTCAAGGAAGGCGATCAGGTTAGTTTGGCAAGACCTGCCTTTTGTGAACTCATGTTGACTGGACCTGATCACCCATTTCTCTTTCAAGTGCTTCGTAATAGCACTCAAGATCACCTGCTCCATGACTTTCCCTTGTAGTGAAGTCAGACAGGCCTGTAGTTCCTCAGATCCTCCTTGTGCCCCTTCTTATAGATGGGCATGACATCAGCCAGCCTCCAGTCTAGTGGTACCTCCCCAGTCATCCAAGACCACTAGAAGATGGTGGAAAGGGGTTTGGCAAGCACATCCACCAGTTCCCTCAAAACTCTTGAGTGGACTCCATCCGGCCCCATAGACTTGTGGACATCTAGCCAGGCAAGCAAGTCTCTAACCGCCTCCTCTTGGATCGTGGAAACCTCGTTCTGCTCCTCCAACCCCTAGTGTTGTGCGCAGAGGGAACAACTTTCTTTACTATTAAAGACTGAAGCAAAGTAGGCATTGAGTACTTCAACCTTGTCTTCATGCCCTGTTGCTGTTGTTCCCTCTGCATCTACTAGGGACTGGAGATTCTCCCTAGTCCTCCTTTTACTGTTAATATATTTGTAGAAAGATTTTTTGTTATCTTTCACCAACTTGGCCAATCTGTGCTCTAGTTGGGCCTCAGCCCTTCTGATTTTTTCCTTGCACGTTCTCACTTCCTCCCTATAGTCCACCCAGGATGCCTACCCCTTCCTCCAAAGCTCATAGACTTTCCTCTTCTTATTGATGTCTCTCAGGACTTCCCTAGTCAACCACGCTGGTTTCTTACCCTGTCGGCTACTTTTCCGGAACATGGGGAGGGCTTTCTCCTGAGCTGCTAGGATTTCCTTTTTGAAGAGCTCCCAGCCCTCATGGACTCCCTTGCCCTTAAGGAGCGCCTCCCATGGGACTTTTCCGACTAGCCTTCTGAGATCTGGTTGTGTTCAGAAAAGGTAACAAATAGTGAACCTGTCAATCATCCCTTTGTTTATCTTTTTTCAGTATTAGCAAAGTAATAAGCTCACCTGTCAGTACCACAGTCACTGAATGACTGAATTCATCACGAATCTAGAGGTATTTCTGCATTCTGTTTTCTTCACTGCTACTCTGCTTAGCTCACAGAAAAATAAACCATCCAAGAGTTATAATGATCCACAAATCAAAATAAAAACTAAGTTTCCTGCTGAATGATCTGATAGCTTCACTTTTACAGTTCTTTATCAGTGATAAAGTTTATCCTAAAAGTGATTTGTTTAGCCTAAAAGTTATCATTTGTTTACTATCTATTTTTTTCAGCAATTACCCCCCAAAAAGTACTGTGGCTTGCAAGAATGCTTTAAGCTGTCATTTTACTTACATGCATTAATTAAACATTTCCTTTCAATTGCCACAAAATACACAATCTCTTTTCACTTAGCGTAATTGAGAAATTAAGTTAGTCTGGTTTTTATATCGTACAAATTTACTTTTTACTGTTATAAAAAGGGGAGGGGAGAAGCATCAAACCCAAGATCAGTTCCTCTGCACACAGGCAATGACAGAACTCTGATTTAATGAAACAATTATTAAAGCCTTGAGGAATGGCACAAGCAGCAGTTTGTGCCAGCTGAAGGACCTGTGATGGGAATATCTGTTTCTAGATACTGAATGTACATTGAAATGTGCTACCTTTGATGCTGACTCTGAACACAGTGAAACAGGGAATAAAAGGGTTAACCAACAGAGGCATTCAGTAATGAGAATTGAAGGTATTTTTCAAAACAAGGCATTCTTCAAAACAAGAATATGTTATCAGGAACTCAGTATGGTACTCAGGCAGGAGCTGTGCAGCTGTGCTTCAGTGAGACAAGAAGACTATCCAAGGCCAACTGGTTCTGTCGTTTGAAACACAGCCAACTCAGCTAAGGTGAAGAGTGGACTTATGATAATAAGCTCCTGGAAATAATTGCAATAGTAACACCCTTTTAACGAACTAATTGTAATAGCCTAGCCCACGTTAATCAATATGTATGCCTTTACACTATAAGTAGCTGCTTGTTAGACAATACGGTGCGCAAGCTAGGAGGAGAACCCCCTTGTACCCCAGCACTGGCAATAAAAATACCTGCTTTATAACTCTCCTGAGTTGTGAAGTGTGATTCCACGTGTCAATTTTGGCACCCCAGATGGGACCCTCTCTGTCTGGCTGTGGGATCTGCTGAGGATGGAGACCCCTCTGGGCACCCTAGATGGGACCCTCTCTGTCTGGCTGTGGGATCTGCTGAGGATGGAGACCCCTCTGGGCACCCCTGAGAAACAAGGAACATCTCCAGTGGACCAGGTATGTTAATATAAGGTAAAGGGGATACTACCTGTAAGTCGCTGGAGGATGCTCTGCGCAAGGAAACGAGAGCGGTACCTCACCCCTGGGGAAGAGTGCACTCTAAGGGTGATATTACCAGTAATTTGGGTTCTCCTCCACCTAGCTCAGGGTGGTAGGAGTGGTATGGTAACCTGGGTTCTCCTAACCAGGGTTGCAGGAGTGGTATGCTGTGTCATCATAGTTATAGCCATTTGTTGTAAGTGTTAGGTACTGTGTATATTTCAAAGAACCAGCGTAACATCAGATACTTCAGATCCAATGTTGTGAGTGTTAAACGACATTTGGAATAAGTGATTTGTGTGCTTGAGACATGACATTGTTGTGAAGCGAGTGTGGAATTCTGATCCGCGATTCCATAGGCCCACAAGGGGACATGTGATTCCATGCGTCAAAAGGGTGACAAATGTCATTGTCTAGTTTCATTTGAATGAATTTTTGTTTTTTTCAGAAATTCATGTTGGATCTACCTATCAGGAGCAGTGGTTTCCTATGACATTGGCTTCACCTCATTGATTCTGCAATACAGAAACAATGCATAATGCTAAATTCAGCATGTGCTACAATGGGCATGTTTAATTGGTAGAATTATAGAATTGTTAAGGTTGAAAAAGACCTCTAAGTTCATCAAGTCCAACCGTCAGCTCAACACCATCATGCCTACTAAACTACGTCCCAAAGTGCAATGTGTACACATTTTTTTAACACCTCCAGGGAGGAGACTCCATTACTTCCCTGGGCAGCCTGTTCCAATTCTTTATCACTCTTTCTGTAAAGAAATTTTTCCTAATATCCAATCTTAATCTCCCCTGGCACAACTTGAAGCCATTTCCTCTTGTCCTATCACTTATTACTTGGGAGAAAGCATCCTGCCCACATGAAATAAAGTGATTTCAAGAAGCAATTTGAAGTAGTAATTTAGAAAAGTATATAGAAAAAGGAATAATTAGATTGACATTATGTATCTTTATATCTTAATAGTTGTAATGAAAAGAAATAAGATGTTTTATTGGCACCAAAATTGTTAGATTTGCTTGATGCTCTGCCAACATATATGCTACTAGCAGCACCAGTATGAGTAAGATAGAAACATCAGTATAATACAGTGGTCGATTCCATAAATTCTGGCTCTGATAGAACCTAATTATGGCTTGTCTTTTTTTTTTTTTTTCAGGTAGTTGTAGAGAGCAATAAGGTCTCCTCTCAACCTCCTCTTCTCCAGGCTAAACAACCCCAGCTCTCTCAGCCGTTCCTCCTAAGGCCTGTTCTCCAACCCCTTCACCAGCTTCGTTGCTCTTCTCTGGACTCACTCCAGAGCCTCAACATCCTTCTTGTGGTGAGGGGCACAGAACTGAACACAGGATTCAAGGAGCGGTCTCACCAGTGCCGAGTACAGAGGGAGAATAACCTCCCTCGATCTGCTGGTCACACCATTTCTGATACAAGTCAGGATGCCATTGACCTTCTTGGTCACCTGCTGGCTCATGTTCAGTCAGCTGTCAACCAACATTCCCGGGTCCCTCTCCACCAGGCAGCTTTCTAGACAGACTTCTCCTAGTCTGTAGCTCTGCATAGGGTTGTTGTGCCCCAAGTGCAGGACCCAGCATTTGGCCGTGTTAAATCTCATGCCGTTGGACTCAGCCCAGCGGTCCAGCCTGTTCAGGTCCCTTTTCAGAGCCTCCCTACCCTCCAGCAGATTGACACTTCCACCCAGCTTAGTGTCATCTGCAAACAAGGTGACGTAGAGATTATAATTAATTTTTTTTTAAAATATTCTAAAATTGTTTGTCAGACTCTGTTCAAGTCTACAGCTTCACTTGTATCACTGACGTTAAGGCACAACATCACCTGGCATTCACTATTCTGAGCCTTCTGCACCAACAACTGCAACAGCCTCTAACAATCTGACAAACTGCTCCTCTTCTGCATGTCCCCAGGCCTTTTGTTTCATTCTTACAAAATATCCATACACTACCTATCATCTTTTTCTCCTTATCTTGTCTTTACCTAGTCTTGAAGAGTAAATACTTCAAAGACATCCCTAGGGAAATGAATTTATGGCATCTGGAGGATTCTCTGATAAACTGCAACCTTAGAGTTATGGCAGTAAAGAAATACTCCAAGCAACATTTTGTACTTCAATGAAAAGCAGCCATTACAGACCTGACAGTTTCAGAAGAATGCCTGTGAGTGACAGGATGTTTCCCCTTGTATTCCCGAATTATGGAACTTATTCACTAGGTACAGAAAAAAACCCTAACTTTTAATAAGCCTTAAATATAAATCTTTAATTAGAACAAAGATGAAAATTAGGAGAACCAGAGAGCCTATCAGACAGAAAATGCCAATGGGGTGCATTCTGCAAAGAATATATTTTAAGGCAATTTATAGTTTTCTTCAAATAAATAAATTAACAAACTTTGTTTTATTTCTGGTTGTGAAGAAATAGTTCCACGCATTAACAAGAATAAATCTTATTTTCAAGTCTCCAGAGACAGAGAAAAAGTTCTTAGTAATAGTGGATTATTTCCCATATCTCTATGGATATTTAACTCTCAAACAAACAATAACACTGTTTCTGTGCTGATCATTTTGGCAGAAACACTCAGGGAAAGTGTTTTATTCAATATAGCTGAGTTCATTCAAATATAACGTCATAAAACTGTCACTGCTAATGGGAAAAAAAAGTAACTTCTGTCAAATAATACCTTTATTTTCTTTTTTCCCCCTTCTTCTAAGGAACCTTTGTTTCCATGGCAAGAGAAGCAATTTGCACTATAGTACCACTGTCTGTAAGTATTATAGCCTCCAATGGCTATTGTTTCACATGTGAAATTGATAATGTAAGCCCATTTTTATTTTGAACTAGTACTCTAAACACCATTACCAGCAATATTAATGGCATCCTATCAAAAGGCTCCAATGTGGGAACCCATGTAAAACCAATCTGACACCTGCGCGGCCATGCTGAGGAGAGTCCTTCCGGGTGGGCAATGCAAAGTGGTTGGTTTTTTTTAAAAGAACTTGTTTCTTGTTGTTTTGAAGGGGGCTTGATTCAAGGATGCAATAGATAAATAATAGATCACTAGGCCATTTTTCAGTCTTTAAGAGACTTATTCTCTAGACATAACAAATCATTTCTGAATTTCTTCCAGATGAGGTCATGTACTGCCAAATCAGAGGCTCTTCTCAGCAGATGAATTCAAAGGCCATCAACAAATCTGCCATTATAAGCTCCTATGTCTGTCACTGTTCTTCTGTTTAAAAGAAGCTGACAGCCTCTTCCCTCAGTGCAGTCCCAGTTCTTTCCTGTCTTCATCCCTCCCTGTATCCCACCTCACATTTCCTTTGGCTCCTGTTACTTCCAGTTGCTTTTTTTCTTGCAAGTATACCATAGGGAAAAGTCACAGGTGCCTTCCTCTGTTATAGTGATCGATCACCTCTTTGGGCTCTCTGCCTCAATTTTCTTTCACACTAGCCTTTTGGGCTGCCTCTGGTGTCAGTGGTACTCCTGGCTGAGGTGAGGCCAATGTCCATTTTCTGATGCTGCTCTGATACTGTCCAAATGAGGACTGAAAAACTCCTGATGCTGTGCAGCAAGAAAGAGAGCTAGACTCTTCTGTCAGATGATCACCCTCTCCTCTTGCTTAAATTCTCTACAAAGTCAGGAGACCTGTGCCAGAAAACATAAAGTTGAAAAAGGATAGGGAGGTATCTTAGGGGAATTAACTCCATTAAACTTATGTTACCAGCTCCTATCAAATGTATAATAAGAAACACCCAAAGACTTGCCTTCACTTTTCATTTATAAATTAATCAATGTTTTCTTCAAAACTTATTATTTTTATATTTACATCAAATTCTCCACTGAAGAAATATGTTCGGTCAGCTCTGCCTGAATATATATAGGCTTCCAGAGTTCCCCATAATAAAAAGCAGCTGATGAAGAAATATTTTTTCTAGAAGGCAATTGTGCAGGTGCTTATGAAAAACTGACATTTTCCTAACTCCAAACTGTGCAATGCTAACTCATAGCACTGTGCATTTTAATGAAAATATCTGCTTTCAGTATGCTTTTAGTAAATATTTAGTGTTTGGTAACATTTCACATTTTTTTTATTTTTTGTTTTGCAGGGTTAGGCAAAGGTATAATGCAGTCAGCTGGATAGCACTTGGCTTGCACAGTACTTGCTACTGGGATAAACCAATTGCCTATTTAAAGATGCAAGGCAAAAATTACCAATTACCAATTACCCCAGCAAGATTGACTGTAATAAGAAACCGAAATACAATTAATTAAGTACCAGGACAAAAGAGAAAAGCACTCTAGGGAGAACATTCTGACTGATTTTTATTCCTTTCTTAAAGTCCTACCCTTAAACTGAGCATATGTACTGGCTGGGATGGAGTTAGCTTTCCCCAGAGCAGCCCTCATAGCGCTGTGCTTTGTATTTGTAGCTAGAAAGGTGTTGATAACACATCAGTCTTTTGACTGCTGCTGAGCAGCATAACATCAAGATATAGCCAGGACAGCTGACCCAAACTGACCAAAGGGATATTCCATACCATATGAACCTTGTGCTAAGCAATAAAAGCCAAGAGAAAGGAGAAGGGGAGGAGAGTATTCGTTATTAAGGCCAAATCACTATTAAAGACCAGGTCTTTCAGAGCAACCATTATGCTTACTGAGGCCCTACTTCCCAGGAAACGGCTGGACGTCACCTGTTGATGGGATGTAGAGAATTAATTTTTTCTCCTTGTTTCTGCACACGGCTTTTTTTTTTTTTTACTTTATTAAACTGCCTTTATCTTGACCCACAAGTTTTCCATCTTATTTTCTCCCCCTGTCCTGCTGAGGAGGGGAAGTGATAAAGCAGCTTGTCTGATAGGACACCATAGCATACTATTCAGTTCCACTTGGAAAGAAGCACATTTATTTCAGTATTGCTATATCATTAAAGATAAGTAACTTCTGATATTTATTTAGGGGGAGAGGGGGGAATAGTTTTTGTCCTTACTTATTGCAATAATATCTATTTTTTCCCCCATTTCAAAGCCTGGGAAGATCATGGTCAAATTAAATATCACAACTATGGGCTACAAAAATGCAGGTAATTATAATAAATGAAAATTGATAAGATGAGCTGAGAGAAGGAGAAAGCAAGTGATGCTGCTAGTAAGTCCCTATCCTGACACAACAAACATTTTCACATTCAATGAATAAGTCTCTTCGCAGTCCGCACTGGCTCTAGTGGCTTTATTTACATATTAAGTTATATGTCAGAGGGTTTAGTACATGATGGACTTTATTATGCATCAAAATATTTAAAGAATTTTTAAGAATAAAGAAAAGGATTATCGTAACTACAAGTCCAAGCATGTTCTTTTAAATAATAGTATTCACTCTTTGAAAGGGAATATTTGAAAAGTTTTTTCTGACCTGCAGCTATGTGATTTTTCCCATTCAGAATGTTTTGCAATTCAACTATACCAAATATCTTTAACAACTTGCTTTATTCTAAGAAATCTCAGCACTTTCTACAAGGATCAATAAGGTTCACAGAAGACAGGAATACTGCATTTATCCATCTGCTAGGAAGATCATGGAACAGATCTTCCTAAAAGATATGCTAAACACATGGAGGACAGGGAGGTGATTAATGGCAGCCAGCATAGCTTCACCAAGAGCAAGTCCTGTCTGATCAACCTAGTGCCTTTCTACAATGGGGTAACCACAGCAGTGGACACAGGAAAATCGACGAATATGATCTATCTGGACTTTTGTAAAGCCTTTGACAGTCCCCCACAACATCCTTCTCTCTAAATTGGAGATATGGATTTGATGGGTGGACTGTTTGGTGGATAAAAATTTGGATGGATTGTCGTATTCAGAGAGTAGTGGTCAGTGTCTCGAAGTCCAGAAGGAGATCTGTGACAAGTGGTGTCCCTCAGGGGTCCATACAGGGACCAGTGCTGTTTAATATCTTCATCAATGATATTGATAGTGAGATGGAGTGCACCCTCAGCAAGTTTGCAGATGACACCAAGCTGAGTGGTGCCACACTGGAAGGATGGGATGTCATCCAGAGGGACCTGGACAAGGTGGAGAAGTGGGCCTGTGTGAACCTCATGAGGTTTCTTCACTGGAAGGGTCATTAGGCAATGGAAGGGTCTGCCCAGGGAGGTGGTTGACTCGCCTTCCCTGGAGGTAGTTAAGGTGCAGGTGGATGAGGTACTGAGGGGCATGGTTTAGAGATTGGTGGGAATGGTTGGACTGGGTGATCCGGTGGGTCACTTGAGCTGGGGCAATCCACGGTTTCAATACAGGATAGGGGGTGATGTGATTGAGAGCAGCCCAGTGGATAAGGACTTGGGGATGATGATTGATGAGAAGCTCAGTATGAGCTGGCAATGTGTGCTCACAGCACAGAATGCCAACAATATCCTGGGCTGCATCAAAAGAAGCATGGCCAGCAGGTTGAGTGAGATGATTCTGCCCCTCTGTTCTTCTCTTGTGAGACTTCATCTGGAGTATTGTGTCCAGTTCTGGAATCCTCAACATGAGAAGGATATGGAGCTGATGGAAAGGATCCAGAGGAGGGCTACAAAGATGATCAGAGAGCTGGAGCACCTCCCATATGAAGACAGGGTGAGAGAGTTTGGGTTGTTCAGCTTGGAGAAGAAAAGGCTCTGAGGAGATCTTATAGCGAACAGTACCTGAAGGGGGTGTACAAGGAAGCAGTGGAGAGACTTTCTACAAAGGCAAGTAGTGATAGGATGATGGGGAATGGCAAGAAATTGGAGAGGGGCAGATTTAGACTAGACACAAGGAGGAATTTCTCCACAATGTGGATGGTGAACCACTGGAACAGGTTGCCCAGGGAAGTAGTGGATGCCCCATCCCTGGAGGTGTTCAAGGCCAGGTTGTATGGGCCCTTGGGCAGCCTGATCTAGTGGGGCGTGTACCTGCCCATCACAGTGGGGTTGGAACTGGGTGATCTTTAAGATCCCTTCCAACTCAAACTATTCTATGATTCTATGATTTAGCAGCCTGTAATCTGATGGTCGCCAAAACCAGCATAAGATGATATATTGATTCAGAAATAATCCAAAAGTCAAGACTTCCAGATGCTTTCTAACTGGAAGACCCCATTGACTTTCAAATAAAATCAGAAACTTAAGAATTATAACTACCAGTAACAATCCATAGATATTGGCTCAGGCATTGACTCTCAGTTATTCCTAAATATTTAGGGAATAATGAGTTTTCTACTTCTCAGTGCTATGATGACTATAATGCTTTTGGCACAGTCAATACTCAGTCCCAAAGGTCTCAGACTGCATGAAAATGTAGCAACTCTTGTACCTAATCACTCATAACACACTGCAAAAAATTGTTTGCAATTTAAAATACTGCACTGTGACAAAGCTAAATAGGATATAAATCTGTTCAAGCTGATGAGATATTTTATAAAAACTTGCAAATCTTCAGGCTGATATTCAGTGACCAGATTTTACTTTATTTCCCTCTTTTTTTCTTGCAAGTAGATACAGCCACAGGTTAAATTAAACCACCTCTCACTCTCCAAAATAAGTAATTGCTTTGGAGTGACATGTATACTGTAGCACAACTGCACAGAATCGATAAGATTTATGTGCAAAATGTCCCACCTGCTCCAGCGATCTGAACATGACATGACCTGTTGGTAAAATTATGCCGTATAAGTGAAAACAGACTATTGTTAAGTAAAGAAGGGTTGATACCAGTCACCGAACATTTTTGCCTAACACTATTCTCAGGTTTTCTAAAAACCACTAACAACATCAGAAAAGCTGGAGCTCAAAAAAAAAAAAGAAGTGAACACTATGAAAAGGTACTGAACTTGCAAATCAGTATTTCATGAGAAGCTTTGCTGTCAGATCAGACCCAGGAATTACACACTAAAAGTCCATGTTGTAAGTTGTGTAAAAGTCAAGTTATTCTCTTGATATTCTGTATATCTGTCTGGTTTAAGCAAAGAAAAGCCAGAACTAGAAACACAAAGATTTTTATGAATGGTATATAATATGTAGGCCTCAGAAAGTACTTTATCTCTTTCACTCTCTTTCATCTGACAGGTTTCCAGCAAGGGCAAGCTGACCAAACATTATATTTACATTTGCATATACATGTTTATTTATATTTAGTTTAATAAAAAAAATATACCAGAAGCTGGTACAAGCCTAGTTAAACAGTGATGTGATCCTGAGTTTGCTATAGCTCTTCCTTTTCTATGCATTTGCATCATGACCAAATTGCCATTTCCTAGACTCCTGCAGAAATCTGCAATTCCGTAATACTTACAGATTTTCCAGAAAAGTTTATTAGACACTGGCTGAATTAGTGGTTACCAAGTCTTCATTTACTCTATGGCAGAGCTTCTCCACCACACCCTGAAGTAAGTGCTCAGAGAAAGCAGCACGACTTTATACTGAGATGGATTAGGTGGATTCACATGGTCACTGAAAAAACTCAAATTTTCAGAGGTTTTAGCGCTCACTCATTCTCTCCTTCTAAATCTCTCATCCTCAGTTATGTTTTAAGATAACATTGCGTGAAATTTCTTGCTTGTAAACTTCTGTTTTTAAATAACTGTGATATTAATGTGTCGGCCACTGGCTAATTTTTCTGCTACTGGACTTAGAGCTCAACCCTTACCTCTCCCTGTCTCTTATGTATTGACACCATGGTCTTGTTGCAACTTGAGTTTGACAGAACTGAATGTAAACACTTTTTCTCCCACACATGCTTGTCTTCCTCTCTCTTTGCCTGCCTGTAAAGAATCCTATAAAGAAGACTTTTCCCATTTTCTTGCCCAGCAAGCTCAGGCCATTCCTTTTCATCTTCAGCACGTGCCAGGTTGTCTCTTCTACCTACTCTCTGCCAGATTTCTCCCACAGGCTTGTGTTCCATCACACCAGGATTTCTGCCTAATCTACCTTTCTGGACTTTCGTATGGATCTATACCAAATACTATTGCTCAGGTCATGTTTTTTATTTGCTGATTTGAACTCTCTGATTTCACTACCTTGCTCAGCTGACCTCTCTCCTGGCATGGCCTCTCCACTTCCTCATTTACTATAATAAACAATTTTGGCTTCTTTTAAGCACCTCAATAACTCTGCATATCCTTATTGTCCCTTGCTGAGGTTCATTCTGATCCTTTCTTCCTTTTGCCACCATTCCTTGCCTCATCACCTGTTTTCATAACTTCACCCATACTTGCCTCTCCCTTTTATTATGCAAATGACAGTGTTAATTAGTGCATCTTTTTGCTCATCTCAGGAAGTTCCCACCCTGTACATATTTATATCTTTTTAATTCCAACAAGGAATCTACTTGGAATAAACTTTTTCTTCCTTTTTCATAAAGAACTTTCTTCCTCTAAATTCTCTCTCTGTTTCTATGCTTTGGCCACCATTCTTTTTGTCCTTGGAGAGGATCTAACAGGTCATGGAGGATAGTGTAAACGATACCATTACAAAGCAAAGAGCACTTCTCTGAGGTAGTTAAAAATGAAACTGATTTGACCTGGTCCTCATTTAAAGGCCATTCTTTTGACAAGTTCAAGTTTTCCCCTAAATTGCAATCCAAAAAAATAACAGGAAATTCAATAGACATATCAAAGGTACTGAGCTCAAGGCCCTCATTCAAGCTACCTAGATCAAGTACCTACAGAGTATAGCATGAGGGTATAAAGCACAGTCTGAACCAGGGAATGGAGTTTTCACAGAAGATTTTATAGGGTTTAAAGCAAGTTTCACATTCAAGATTTCATTCAATGCATGTAACAAACAGAACCACGTGCACTCTAAGGAATGTGGGTTCATGCAGGAATATATTTTTTGCGGATGACACTAAACTAGGAAGAAGTGTTAATCTGTTGGAGTCTAGGGAGGCTCTGCAAAGGGATCTGGACAAGCTGGATTGATGGGCTGAGGCCAATGTGATGAGGTTTAACAAGGCCAAATGCAGAGTCCTGCACTTGGGTCACAAAAAACCCATGCAGTGCTACAAGCTTGGGGAAAAATGGCTCGTAAGCTGCCTGGCAGAGGAAGATTTGGGGGTGTTAGTGTTATGGACAACATCTCCACTAGTATTAATACCAAAGGATAGCCGGATATTAAAATTAATTTCGTTCAAAGCAGCTGTGTTCCAAGTTGACTCTATAGAGTGTGGCTCACAATGTTTTGAGTCCACAAGAATCCCTGAAATACATTTGGTTCAGTCCCTACAAACTCAGTATTCTATGTTGAAGTGCATATTAATTTTATTTTTTTTAAAAATGGGAAAAACCAGAATATCTTTAAATGGCTGTAGTGCAACCTTTGTTGTGCCCATTCCACTAATCTTAGGGGGAGAGATGTGTTAAGTGCAATGGGAATAGGCATTGGAACCATGAACAAGTGAAAAATTGGGTGCATTGCAAAATTTAATGGAGGAGCAAATAGATCAAGGGCATATAGTCCCAACTAATAGTCCTTAGAACACACCTGTATTTGTGGCAGAAAGGAAATCTGGAAAATGAGATTTATTACATGACTTTTCTAGACAAACTACAAGAGGCCTTAAATAAACAAGCAGGCAATATAGCCACTAGAGAAGATTTCCTTAAACAATTAGCCTTAGAGAATGCAAAAAAAGACTTAGTGCACAGTTAATTGCATTATCACCTGTTACAAAGATTGCTTGTTTTACAAGAATTGACTGATGCTGACTTTACGAGAGCGATGCAAGTAATAGATTGGATGCCTATGCCTACCCCATGCAGGAAATTGCATACGGAGAGACGGATGCTTTGGTTCAACTGCAGGCATATGATATAGGGGAAACAGTGTGACCAGCAGGTCCAGGGAGGTTATTCTCCCTCTGTATTCAGCACTGGTGAGACCGGTCTTTGAATACTGTGTTCAGTTCTGGGCCCCTCACCACAAGAAGGATGTTTAGGCTCTGGAGCGAGTCCAGAGAAGAGCGACGAGGCTGGTGAAGGGGCTGGAGAACAGGTCTTATGAGGAATGGCTGAGAGAGCTGGGGTTGTTTAGCCTGGAGAAGAGGAGGCTGAGAGGAGACCTCATTACTCTCTACAACTACCTGAAAGGAGGTTGTAGAGAGGAGGGAGCTGGCCTCTTCTCCCAAGTGACAGGGGACAGGACAAGAGGGAATGGCCTCAAACTCTGCCAGGGGAGATTTAGTCTGGACATTAGGAAAAAATTTTTCACAGAAAGTGTCATTGGGCATTGGAACAGGCTGCCCAGGGAGGTGGTTGATTCACCTTCCCTGGTGGTGTTTAAGGCACAGGTGGACGAGGTCCTGAGGGACATGGTTTAGTGTTTGATAGGAATGCTTGTACTCGATGATCCGATGGGTCTCTTCCAACCTGGTGATTCTGTGATTCTGTGAAATAACACCATTACAGCCTAGAGGAGCCAACCCAAGGGGATTAAGTGCTTTACAAATTTGGCAAAAAGGTACTATTCACATACCTGAATTTAGAAGATTGATATAAGTACATCTTTCGATTCACAGGTATTCAAATGTGATAAGGGCAACAGCACATACAGGGGAATCTTTGCAGGAAATAGCCAGCTCACACAGGTAAAAACAGACAATGGGCCAGGATATATAAGTGACCAACTTGAGAAGTTTTTTCAAACCTAGGGAATAACACATGTCACAGGGGCATACCACATCCTCCACAAGGACAGGCGATAGTAGAGCGAGCCCATCAGACACTAAAAAAATATGTTATAAAAACAAAAAGGGGGAATGAAGTGTAAAATACCATAGAACAGATTAAGGAAGGCACTGTATGTATTGAATTGCTTAAATGTGAGAGAGAATTAGGAAATAGGAAAATCACCTATAGTAAGGCATTCTTTTGTCTTTACAAACAGATGGTCAGCATCTCAACGAGGAAGGACCATATCAGTTAATAACATGGTGTCGAGGGTTTGCTTGTGTTTCCACAGGTCAAGCACGCAAGTGGATGCCAGCATGGTGTGTCTATCTGTATCTAAGCAGAGACAGCAATTATAACTAAGATGACAACGATACTGATACGGACAGTAATAATGCTGGGGCTATATCAGCACTCACGGACAGGGCAAAGAAGCTTGAAGATGAATGATGATTGAAAGAAAAAAACCAGAATACAAAACAACTTGTTATAAAGGATTTATAAGTCAGAAAGCTAGCTAAGGGCCTTAATCAATATCGCTTTTATAAACAAAAGAAGGAGGAAATGTGGGCATAAACATTCCAATATTGCGTGTATGCTGGGGCAAATGGCTGATGCCGTGGTGTACCTGCGACATTAGCAGCAAGCACAGAACAAACAGTTGATGTTCTCATGCTTGCTAGCTTGTTGAGACCTTGGAATCTTTATTAAGATCCACAGGTTAATAGGAAGGAATGCACTAGGCAGAAAACATGAAGATAAGGGGTACATCTGTGGAAAACAGGGGGTTGCACTCTGTCGCTGCGCTGCAGGATTCTCATGGGTGGAAATTCACTGGAAATGGGCCAAATCGGGAAAGGTAGAGGGCCTGGACAACAATGGCAAATTGATTTTCACCCTCACACAGTATGGTTGGTATGATCAATCTATTTGGCTGATGTGGAAAAATATAACTCCCTCATTTATCCCTGTCAATGAAAGTTGGTTTTGTGGAGGAAATGGTTATGTAAATGCAACTGGAATGTATTTGATGGAAAAGAGAATATGGAACAATGGATCTATGAAATTGTTGACACCAGGCTACTTTTTGATCTGTGTTGATAGGGCTTGGGTAGGGATCCCCAGTAAAGCAGTAGGGGTCCATGTTATCTTGGCAAATTGACCCTATTTGCTCTTGGTGTGGATCGTTTCAATATTTCAAAACAACCTTGTGTGAAACGATCTGTTTCTCATACAGAGCTTACATCTGAGTGTAAAGATAATGTGGAATTGTGGAATAAGGGCAAGATTCTTGCTGTGGCTATGTTGGCCCCAGGAGTAGGAGTAGCTCATGCCTTAACCACGTTACGAAAAATGGCCTGTTGGAGTATCAAGCAATTCAATCTGACTTCTAAAATGATATCGAACTTGTTAATGGATGTCGATAGCGTGAGACATGCTGTTTTACAAAATAGAGCAGCCATAGATTTTTGTTGCTAGCACAGGGCCATTGTTGCCAGGAATTTGAAGGTATGTGTTGTATAAATCTTTCTGATCACTCTAAATCTATCCAGAAGCAAAAAATTACTCTGGTTTCTTCGCCTTTTGATCAATTCTTAGAGAGTTTAGGATGGCCGAGTTGGCTTACTAGTTTGCTACGTGCAATTTTAGTGCCTTAAATTGCAGTAGGCCTGTTAATTTGTTGTTTTCCTATTTTGTTATGGTGCTACCAGACTTCTTCGGAAAATAGAATGGATTCCATTTCAAAAAGAAAGGGGGAAGTGTGGGAATATATGCTGGTCTAACAATGTGGCCTTATAAATATAGAACTTGATTGATTTGGGAAATGGATTGTACAACATGTTTTCCCTTCACAACAAAGACCTAGATCCAATGATACAGAAAATCCATCACAGACCTATGTTCTTCTTATGCCACAAAACTTGTTAAAAAAATAAACCCTCACATATCTTTCCAAAAGTATAAATGCCAACCTGTATTCTGTTGAGAGTTATAAATACATGTATTCAGCACCATTCCTCCCATAGCAGAGGAAACTAAAAGGCATTACTTAGTATCAGTAAAAATTACAGATGTTTCATAATACACCAAACCATTCCTCCTTTATTCTCTTCTTTTTCTTGTTTCTCTTCTCTTTTCCCTGTTTATGCGTTCTTCTCTCTGAATTTTTCAGCTTCCTTATCTCTGGTTTTGTTTTGTCCTCTGGCTTATAGGTGATTTAAAACTTGGCAGGAACTTGTTTTCCTTATGTAAAGTCTTCATTTTTTTTTCTTCATTTTTTCATGCTGAGTTAGACAATTTTAATTGTTTTCAATGAAAAAAAAGCCAATGAAGACTAAATTAGGATCAGCATCTCTGTAGAGCAATTAAATGAATATATAATGCATATGCACTCTTTATGAACTGGAACATATATCCTTTACATTATATAATTGAAGGCTGCTCCATCCTCTGGAACTGAAATTAGTATTTACCTTGCAAAGTGGCAAAAGATTAGATGAGGCCACATGTACAACACTCATTCCCTAAATAAGAAGAAATTAATTTTTCATGGCACTATTTAACAATGTATGACAAATATGCACATCTTATTTAACCTCTGTACAGCTATTTTGCACCTCTGAAGCAAGAATTCTTCACCCTTAGCCTTTAGAAGCAAAATTTAAATTTACATGCTCATCATTGGTTTCTGCTCAGACACAAAAAATGTATCCATATATTCTAGGAATGAATCAGAGTTCTGGGTCTCTAGAATACAGACATGCTCTAGCATAAACAAGATATTGTTCCTCAAATTACTAATCAGTTGCAGCTAATCTAGGCATGGATTGCAGAGGCACAGACTAGGAGAAGTCTGGCTAAGAAACTGCCTGGAGAAGGACCTGGGGGTGTTGATTGACAGCCGACTGAACATGAGCCAGCAGTGTGCCCAGGTAGTCAAGAAGGCCAATGGCAACGTGACCAGCAGGTCCAGGGAAGTTATTCTCCCTCTGTACTTGCCACTGGTGAGACTGCACCTAGAATACTGTGTTCAGTTCTGGGCTGCTCACCACAAGAAAGATGTTGAGGCTCTGGAGTGTGTCCAGAGAAGAGTGACAAAGCTGGTGAAGGGGCTGGAGAACAAGTCTTATGAGGAACGGCTGAAAGAGCTGGGGTTGTTTAGTCTTGAAAAGAGAAGGCCGAGGGGAGACCTTATTGCTATCTGCAACTACCTCAAAGGGCTTAGCTCACTGAAATGTGCACTGTCTGCTAGTAAAGGCCTTGAAGACCCTGGATGTGATAAGGAAGGAGCTCATTTGCAGACATTCACTGATAAGGGAAAGCTGGAATGTGGACAACAGCAGAAAGCGGACTGCATCCTGCTCCTTCATAAAGTAGATCATGTGTGAAGCAAATGAATTTGCCTCAGTTTAAAAGACGGGGGAATTGATGTGCAGGCATATGATATAGGGGGAAAAGTTAGAAAGACTTAGAAGGCTTAGCTCACTTGCAGACATTCACTGATAAGGGAAAGCTGGAATCTGGACAACAGCAGAAAGTTGACTGCATCCTTCTCTGCAGTCTGTGCCTGCGCACAGATCGGATTCAGGGATAATTCATGAGGAAGATGAAGGCTACTTCAGCCCTGAGCCCCAGGCCATGACCATCAGGAGACACTGCGCCTGTGCGAGTATGGGAGATGCTTCTCAAATCTAATTATAATAAGAAACGGGGAAAGGTCATGAATATGTAATAGACATTTATGAATACGCATGTCTTCACGCTATAACTATCTGCTTGTTAGACCATATGGTGTGTAAGTTAGGAGGATTACCCCCTCGTACCTGCCGGTGAATAAACACATACCTAGTTCTTAACCCTTAATTGAATTATAGAGTTTGATTCTGCAAAAGAATTTGGCGACCCAGATGGGACACCCTCTCTATCCATTTGCAGGACCGGTGGGGAGTGGGACATTCTAGGCACTGCCAGGCTATTTCTCTGGAGAATCTCCTATCCCCGTCCGATCGCTGCAGGGAGAGAGATGGCTCATCAATGGGTGGACAAGGTATGTGACTTGGGGATACAGATACCTGCAGGGGAGGTAAGGGATGAGTCTGTAAACCATGTATGGGATGCCACACACGATGACAAGGAGTTAGATTCCCTGGAATTGTTGGGCCCAACAGGACGCATAGTGAGGTGAGCTGAGGGGGTTCCTATATCCTGCCAAGGCCTTGTAAGGCATCAGGACATGTAGTGAGGTGAGCTGGGGGGTTCATATAGCTTGCCAAGACCTTGTAAGGGATCGGGGCACGTAGTGAGGGGATCTGGGGGGGTTCCCTATAACTTGCCCAGACCTTGTAAGGCATCAGAAGCTGGGGATAGATATCATTGTATTTTAAGTGTTGCATGTGCCCGGTACCATGTGTGGTTTGAATAACCATGACATCAGAAATTGTGGACCCAATTCGACCGGTTGTATCTAACACTATGTGAATTGGGCTGGCTCTGAAATGAATGGCTGTGTATTTGAGATGCAGCATCGCTGTGAAGTGAGCGAGGAGTTCTGATTGTTGTGTGTTGTTAATTTGTTCTGTGCTCTGTGAATTGTTTAATGTATGATAGAGTGCTGGAGTTTAGCAGGAATTTAAACATTTGAATACTAGTGGGGAGAGAAGCGGGCACGCCGGAGTGGGCTCAAGCTGCCGACCTGTGCCACCAAGGAGTTTCAAGTACTATGCAGGTAAAACTAGGCAGGACAGATTGCTCACTCTGAAAAGCAAGGGGGACTGCCAGAGACAAAGCGCTTGAAGTTTCAAATGTTGATAAAACTTGCAAATTAGTTTTGAAAATATCTAGCAAAAAGGAAAAGAGAAAGAAAAATGGAAACCCCCAGCCTTGCGGCTGTGTGTGTGTGTATGGGTGTCCCCCCCACTTCTGCTTCTTTGCTGAGTCCATGGGAGTGAACCATGTTATCTCTGTAGGGAGATACTGGGTTATGAACAATTCTATTTGCATAAGAATAATGAGCAAACCAGCTATTGTAGGGATTCCTAAACAGGTTTTATTAAAATATGGGAGAAATGATCCATAAAATTTTAAGAGTGTCAATTGCTGATATATCAAAAATTTGTTGTGTTATTATTTCTTCAGACAGTTTTATTGTGTATAATTGGGGAACAATACATTCAGGTTTGGTATATGTGTGTATATTAAGTTTATCAGTAATGTAAGAAAGATTGAACTACTGTAAGTGTAGCCAAAACATTTTCAGTTTATTATAAAACAGCACAACCCCGATGGAAGTGATCTACAGATATTATTGGAGTGTTTGACAGAGAAACAATTAAACAGTTAGTCTTAAAGACTGTGGGGCATTTGGTCGAAGATTATTATAAATGAGAAGGGGTGGACGTTAAAGATTGTTTCCTTCTTCAAGACCCTAAGTGGCATGCGAACAGGAATGCACATAAAGAAAGACAGCAAGCAAATCAGGGGGGGATTCTGGAAGGGATGGAGAGAGCCATTCCCAAAACAATAAATTGATCAGGATCATAAGTAGTTAAACAAGGTCCTTCTGAGTCACCATCTGAATTCCTGGATTGATTAAAGGACGCAATGTCCCACAGCACGCCGCTGGATCCTGGGTCGGAGGTAGGAATACAACTAGTTTCTTTGTTCTTGGGTCACTCAGCAGGAAAAGATAGGAACCTGCAAGTATCGTTGGATGAGGAGAGGTAAAGGATCAACAATACATACAAATAATGAGTTTATCTCTAGATAGTGTGCCCACAGGAGGAAAGGTCAACGAGGAAATTACGAACCAGATACACCCTGGGGTATGGGCCACTGTTGTGCCCGGAAAAGCAAAAATTGCTCCACCTGAGGTCAAATCAAAGAAGGGTGGCAGCTGGTAAGAATTAAATAAGGTCCCTTAAAGAGAGAAGACAGGGAAGGAATTTGGCCAATACCTGTCTGTAAGCCTGATGGATCATACCAAGTGGTCCAGGACTTACAAGCTGTAAATAAAATAACTGAAGATCTCTATCTGGTGGTGGCAAATCCATATACTCTCATGACTGTATTGACACCTGAACTAACCTGGTTTACTATTTTAGACCTGAAGGATGCCTTCTTTTGCCTCCCTCTCCATGAAGCCAGACAGAAAATATTTCATTTGAAGGGGAGAATCCCAAAAGTGGACACAAAACCAGCTTACTTGGACAGTGTTACCACAAGGGTTCAAAACCAGCCCTATCATATTTGGCAATTAACTTGCAAAAGATCTTTAGTTCTGGGAAGCCCATCTGAGGAAGGACAAGTGTTACAGTACGTGGACAATATCCTGATTGCCACCAGGAAAAAGGACACTTGCATAACTTGGATGGTGAGTCTATTGAATTTTCTAGGACTCCAGGGATATTGCTATCGGGTATCCAAGAAGGCGGCCCAGATAATGCAGCGCAAGATGATTTACCTGAGCTATGAAATCAGTGCTGGACAGAGGACTTTGGGACAAACCTGAAAAGAGGCAATATGCCAAACTCCGAGACCACAAACAGTGAAAGAGTTACGAATTTTCCTGGGAATGACTGGGTGGTTCTGACTGTGGATGGACTGCTTGTTAAGCTCCTGTACACAGTAACAACTACTGAACAGAAACACCTTCAATGGAATAAAGAAGCTATCCAAGCCTTTGAGTTACTGAAAAAGATCCTGATGTCAGCTCCAGCCTTGGGACTCCCAGATGTGAGTAAGCCATTCTTCTCCTCTAATATTGTCACAGGATCTGGACCCGTATGGCCGAGCAGTTGCATACTTTTCCAAGCAATTGGCCACAACTGCAAAAGGTTTGCCTGGATGCCTGTGAGTGGTTACAACCGTAATACTAGATATCCAGGAAGCCTGAAAATACACCCTGGGCCAGAGAATGATTATGTTGGTGTCCCATACAATATCTGCTGTATTGGAAGAGAAAGGTGGACACTGGCTTTCCATACAAAGGTTCTTGAAATACCAGACTGCAATGGTAGAAAATTGTAGTTACTAACATTGTCAATTCAGCCTCTTTTCTTAGCAGAAACACAGGGGAACCGGTATATCATGACTGACTGGAAACTACTGAGGTGACATACTCGAGCCATCCAGAATTGAAGGATAGTCCTATGGGAAGTGCTGAATATTGGTTCATGGATGGGAGCAGTTATGTCCTAAGCAGTAGAAGACATACTGAATATGCCGTTAAAGAGGAAATGAGCTGGCGGATAGAGAGGCAAAACAGGCAGCCAAAGGAGAGGTAAAAACAGAAGGGGCTTTGACCCCTAATGGGTGAATCTCCCTGGAAGGAGAGCCCCAATATACCAAAGAAGATCAAAAGCTCACTGCAGATTTGGAAGGGTCATATAATGAGGAGGGATGAGTTCTCACTCCACAAGGTAAATTAATCATATGGGTTTTAGTAAAAGAGAAGCATAGAAAAAGGCACTGGGGAGCAGAGGCCCTGTAGGAATGCCTGATTAGAGAAATTGTAGTTAGAAATGTATACATTACTGTGAGACAAGTGACTCAGCAGTGTGATCTTTACCTCCGAACTAATACCCAAAAATACCCCGACACTGGAAATGGGCCAAATCAGGCAAGGCAATAGACTTGGACGACAATGGCAAATAGATTTTTCAGAACTTCCAAGAAAAGGGGGGTATTGATATTTGTGAGTACTAACCGATACCTTTTCATGTTGGCCAGAGGCATTCTCTACCAGAACAATCAAGCCTCTAGAGGTAACCAGAATGTTAATACAACAGACAATACATCATTTGGGGGTTCCAACGACCCATCTGTCATTTTGAGATACTTGTGCTATGCATACCTTAGTGTGTATGCAGTAGAGAGCAGCATTCATCAGCCAATTTGATTAGCTAATTTATTAGATTATCATCACCATCATTCTAGTTTTATTTCAAGAAAAAATATTGCAAGACATATGCGGGTACACATAGAAATTCAAGGGGGAGAGCAGCTGGGCTAACCACATGTAGGAACAGGGAGATCCAAACTCCTTTTCCCTTTCTATTTCCAACTCAAATTTCAGAACTCGAGTCTAAAGTTCAACCTACATTAGAAAGGATTTGCTGTTACAGTCATACTGGCAAACTTTTCTCACTTCTAAGATTATTTCTGTGTTGATGCTTCTGCTCATTTTTTTTTTTTTGAAAAAACCCACTGCCTAATGTAAAATACTCAGAGACTGAGCAGAGATCAGTTTGTAGAAGTTGAAGCCAGGAAAATTCATTAAGAAAGAAAGCACAACAATTTAATTAATTATTTTGATCGGTCTTTGATACCAGCTATCAAAGAAAAATGAAGATACTCCATATATTGATGTGTTGAAGCCAAGACTAATGCCTTTCTGGTATATATGATTAAGCAAAGATTAGTTATGCTCAAAGTGGAAGTTAATATACTCTTTGTGGGAAGCACAACAGACTGGGATATATAAGCAGTCAGACTAGATGCTATGGATCTTTCTATACAATTAAGAATTCTAAAAATTGCTCTATATTACCATTTTTTAATCTATTTATTTATTTGTTCTTTTTCTTCAAAGTTGTATTTTCAAGTTACACTTGTTGTAAAAAAAAATGAGATTTCCCTCCAGAAACAAATGCTTCCTATTCTATCAAATTTTCTCATCAATAAGCAGCAAATCAGTAAGTCTCTCAAATCATGAAGTTGTATATGCTGCTAAAGATGGTGAAATGAGATACAGCATAGGTTAACAAAAGCATCTGTCACATGTTTAGTTTCTTTCTCGTTTTGTTCCTGTATTATCATGTCTTCAGATAGTATTCATAAGCTGGTATCTGGTTGTAAGGACTAATTTGCTGTGAACAGTTTTGCATGTCCCTTTACTTAAAAGACACAAGAAAACCAAATGACTTTTAGGTTTGGAAACAAAACTAAACTGATAGAGGTCAAATCTATATCTTACTTTGCAAGTATCTACATTTATCTTTTTCATAATATTAAAGTGTGTGTAGGAAAAAGTTTTTTCACATATATATGTATTTATTTCCATATGCACTAAACATATATATACACACACACCTTACTAAGTCTGTGATATAAAAAAATAGATCCAACCATATGAATGTTAGCTACTGAAATACTGTTTATGAAGGCTTCTTATACAGTTATATACTGAGCATTTCACATATAATTTAGAAATGTACTTCTAAACTCTGAAATGCATCTAACTGGATGCAATACCCCTGCTGTATTTCCCATCAGAAGCCAAATTGTTACATAGCTATACGCTTGTCCATACTCTCAAATTATACTGAACCTTTATAAAACACATTAGCTAGTAATGAATATTTCTGATATGGAAAATTGTCAGAAGAGATGCTGAGCAAAACATTACCACAAGTGTTGCTGGGCCTCTGGAGCAAGAGTGCAGAGGGTTTTGATAACCAGCGAGCCTCTGGCCTGAAAAGAATCAACATCAGTGGCAAAACCAAGAAGGCATGAAAACAATAACAGCGATCACAAAGACCTTGGAAGGAGAAGAACATGCTGTGGAAATTTTTATGAAGGACTTGTAGGACCGTTGTTGACATTTTCACTAAGGTATAAATATGAGCTTGTAACAATAAATTTGATCTTAGCTTGAAATGAAAGCAGAGTCCGTGCCTGTTAATATGCCTCTGAATGGAGGCTCAGATAAGGACGAGCATGGTCTGGTGACATACATAGGCAGAACGTTTGGAGGGGCTGAAACGAAGCCCAGGGTGCACCGTAGGCATCTGCCCGCTAGATGGAAGGTGCCGATAAGGGGATGGAGAACACAGTAAACCAGGAACAGAAAGATGTAATAGATTTATTTAAATATCTTTTAAAGAATCAAAACTGAACACTAGATATTAATGATCTTAAAATTCTTTTGACATGGGCTTGGGATCATAAGCTGCCTTTTGACATTTGCTCAGCATTCAAGCAAGAAACCTGGGATAAGACTGGAGTTTGACTCTGGGATCAAGCAACTCTGTTGGGTAAAACAACTACTAAGTTGCTCGGTCCCTGGCAGAATGTTCTTGAAGCGCTGAAGGCGTATGTCAGCTCTAAAAAGCACAGCGATAATTCAGAGCCTAGTGCAGGATTGTCAACAACTGCACTAACCCCCCATCCCCCTAAACTGGCTGCGCTTGCCTCTGCACCCTCCAACGGGGATGCCGACAGTCCCTTTGATCTGGGTCCGATAGACACCAAGAAGGAGCCTGATCCACCTCTCCCCTGTCCCTCAGACCAATGGGCACAAGCCAGGAGGGAGGTGCAGCGGCGGAGGGAAGTTGAACTCTTGCAAGCTTTTCCTGTGACCTATGCACAGGACGGCAGTCCGTGCTGTGAACTAATTAGCTACGAAGTGATAAAGGGGATTCCAAAAGCTGCAAAAGAGAATGGACTAAGTGCTCTGCAGCCAAGCCACCCAGCTAAGGGAGGGACGCTCCCCCCCTGCCCCACCAGCTCCCGCTGCCCCGACTGGAGCAACTGGAGCAGCCCCGGGGCATTTACAGCACCCACAGGATGGTCCTTTGGGACCAAAGGGCTGCAAGAAGCAGAAAGTTTAACTGCCTTCAAAGAACAGAAACATGTCACACTGCAGTTCAGCTCATCCCTACAACAATTAAGGGTCCCTTAGGAAGTGGACTTAGTACACTTTTAGTTGGACGATGATCTGTCACAAAGCAAGGATTGTTTGTTTTACTAGGATTGATTGATGCTGATTTTACGGGAACAATACAAGTAATGGCTTGAACGCCTATGCCTCCTTGCTTTATACCAAAGGGCACTAGAATTGCTCAACTGAATTGTTTTCAAGCAATTGTACCCCGTGCAGCAAATTGCATGCGGGGAGGAGGAAGCTTTGGCTCGATGGACCAACCCGTGATTCTATGGATGCAGAAACTGCAAATAACACGACTGACGTTAACTTGCAAAGTACGACACTCACAGAGCAACAGAGAACAGCATTTTACCGGTATTATAGACAGCTATATGCTTTTTTGAAGGAATTGAAATATCTGTTAGACTATTGACATGAACCTTACTTTATAATGCATGTATGTTCTCATACAAATTTACCAGGATATCTGGTTGAAGGTAATTGCTGTGCTGATGCTCTGGTAGCCCCTGTAATCATTCCAGATGCATTACAACAAGCACGTATGTCACATGCTTTCTATCACAAAGATAGTACAGCCCTTAGGAAAATGTTTCATTAAAGGCATGAGCAAGCTTGACAAATTGTACAGATGTGCCTTGATTGTCAACTAATTCCAAACACTACTTTTGACGGTGTAAATCCTCATGGATTAGGTCCACTTGAAATATGGCAAACTGATGTAATACACATTCCCGAGTTTGGACGTCTAAAATGTGTACATGTATCAATTGACACATTTTCTACCTGCACTGTTGCCTCCGCACATACAGGGGAATGAGCAAAAGACATAAAACCCCACTTATTATATGAAATTGCTATTTTGGGGGTGTCAAAA
The DNA here is from genome assembly GCA_033558105.1 of Coccyzus lansbergi. NCBI lineage: Eukaryota > Metazoa > Chordata > Aves > Cuculiformes > Coccyzidae > Coccyzus > Coccyzus lansbergi. The sequence goes on along the minus strand of JAUMJK010001213.1, from coordinate 745,963 downwards.
CCAGGAAAAACAGACAATGGCTCAGGATATGTTTCTAATATAACAAAATCCTTTTTTCAACAATGGGGAATCACGTCACAGGCATTCCTCACTTACCGACAGGGCAAGTCATAGTTGAACGAGCTCATTGGTACATTTGAGCAGAGAGATCTGGGGGGGACACCAAAAGAAGAGGAATGTCTATGAGCTTTGGAAGAAGGGACAGGCATCTTGTGTGGACTACAGGAAAGAAGTGAGATCATGCAGAGGAAAAATGAGGAGGGCTAAAGCCCAACTAGAGCTCAGACTGGCCAATTCTGTGAAAGATAATAAAAAAATCTTTCTATAAATACATCAGTAGTAAAAGAAGAATCAGGGAGAATATCCAGTCTTTATTGGATGCAAAGGGAACAATGTGACAAAGGATAAGAATGAGGTACTTAATATGGACCTGTTGAATAGGTCCAGAGGAGGGCTACAAAGATGATCAGAGGGCTGGAGCACCTTCTCTATGAGGACAGGCTTAGAGAGTTGGGCTTGTTCAGTCTAGAGAAGAGAAGGCTCTGAGGAGATCTTATAGGATCTTTCCAGTACCTGAAAGGGGCCTACAAGAAAGCTGGAGAGGGACTATTCATAAAGGCTTGTGGTGATAGGATGAGGGAGAACGGGTATAAACTGAAGAGGGGCAGATTTAGACAAGACATAAGGAAGAATTTCTTCACCATGTGAGTGGTGAGACACTTGAACATGTTGCCCAGGGAAGTTGTGGATGCCCTATCCCTGTGGAGGTGTTCAAGGTCAGGTTGTATGGGGCCTTGGACAGCGTGATCTAGTGGGGTGTCCCTGCCCATGGCAGGGGGGTTGAAACTAGATGACCTTTAAGGTCCCTTCCAACCTTAACTATTCTATGATTCTATGAACTAGAGAAGGAGAACAAAGCTCCCGTGATCCAAGAGGAAGTGGTTAGTGACTTGTTTGACCAATTCGACAGACAGAAGTCTTTGGGTCCAGATGGGATCCACCCAAGAGTATTAAAGGAGCTGGTGGATGTACTTGCCAAACCCCTTTCCATCATCTTCCAACAGTCCTGGAAGACTGGGGAAGTTCCACTGGACTGGAGGCTGGCTAATGTTGTGCCCATCTACAAGAAGGGTAGCAGGGAGGATCCAGGGAACTACAGGCCAGTCAGTCTGACCTCAGTGCCAGGGAAAGTCATGGAACAGATGATCTTGAGTGCTATCATGAAGCACATGCAAGAGAACCGGGTGAGCAGGCCCAGTCAACATGGGTTCACAAAAGGCAGGTCTTGCCAAACTAACCTGATCGCCTTCTATGACAAAGTGACTCACCTACTGGACGAGGGAAAGACTGTGGATGTGGTCTTCCTGGACTTTGTCACAGTTTCTCACAGCATTCTGCTTTGGACACTGTCAGCCTCTGGCCTGGACAGGAGAACACTCTTCTGGATGGAAAACTGGTTGGATGGCCAGGCCCAGAGAGTGGTGGTAAATGGAGTTAACTCCAGTTGGAGGCCATTTCCAAGTAGTGTTCCCCAGGGCTCAGTCCAGCCCTGTTCACAAGTCTATGGGACCAGATGGGATTTACCCAAGAGTAATGAGAGAGCTGGCAGAGTAGCTTTCCAAGCCACTCTCCATCATTTATCAGCAATCCTTGTCAACAGGGGAGGTCCCAGATGACTGAAGGTTTTCCAGTGTGATGCCTGTAGCGTTCAAGGCAAGGACCCAATCGAAGTCAGAATGGAATCACTTTATTATGCACAAGCAAGGCTTTATATACCCTTATCTGCCCCGTTAGCAGCTACCCCACTGAATTTCCACTTCTAAAAATCCCACAGCTACAGCGATAAAGTGCAACGACTACTTGCTACTGATGTGCCCCTTATCTTCATGTTTTTCTTCTTTGCTTGTTCGTCTTATGCATTCTTTTCTTACTATCCCAGGGGTCTTGCGAAGGTCTCAAGATAGCGAGCATGAGAGCATCGACCGCTTGCTCTGTGCTTGCTGCTCATACTGCAGGTATGCCAATGCATCGATCAGTTGCCTTGAATAGGCACGACAGTGGAATCTTCTATGCCCACAGATGCCCATCTACAAGAAGGGCTGGAAAGAGGATCTGGGGAACTACAGACCTGTCAGCCTGACCTCGATACCAGGAAAGATTATGGAGTAGCTTATCTTGAATGGGCTCACCAGGCAAATGTGAGTCACCTAGGGGATCGGGCCCAGTCAGCATGGGATCATGAAGGGCAGGTCCTGTTTGACCAATCTGATCTCCTTCTATGACCAGGTGACTCATCTAGGGGATGAGGAAAAGACTGTGGATGTCATCTATTTGGATTTCAGTAAAGCCTTTGACACTCTCCCACAGTATTCTCCTAGAGAAGCTCATGGCTCATGGCTTAGATAGGTAGACTCTTCACTGGTTAACAAAACTAGCCAAATGGCTGAGCTCAGAGAGTGGTGGTGAATGGAATTAAATCCAGATGGCAGCCAGTCACAAGCGGTGTTCCTCAGGGCTCAGTGTTGGGGCCAGTCTTGTTTAATATCTTTATCAATTATCTGGATGAGGGTATTGAGTGCTCCCTCAGTAGGAGTGTCCATCTGCTTGAGGGCAAGAAGGCTCCGCAGAGGGACCTGGACAGGCTGGATTAATGGGCTGAGACCAATTGTATGAATGTCAACAAGGTCAACTACCAAGTTTTATACTTGTTTCACAACAACCCCATGCAGTGCTACAGGCTTGGGGAAGAGCGACTGTAAAGCTGCCTAGCGGAAAAGGACCTGGGGGTGTCCGTTGGCAGCTGGCTGAACATGAGCCAGCAGTGTGCCCAGGTGGCCAAGAAGGCCAACAGCATCTTGGCTTGTATAAAAAATGGTGTGGCCAGCAGGAGCAGGGAAGTGATCATGCCCCTGTACAGGGTACTGGTGAGGCTTCACCTTGAATACTGTGTGTAGCTTTGGGCTCCTCAGTACAGGAACGACATTGAGCTGCTGGAGCATGTCTAGAGAAGGGAAACAAAGCTGGTGAATGGGCTGGATCACAAGTCTTTTGAGGAGCGCCTGAGGGAACTGAGATTGTTTAGCCTGGAGAAGAGGAGGATGAAGGGAGACCTTATTGCTCTCTACAACTACCTGAAAAGAGGTTGTAGTGAGGTGGGTGTTGGTCTCTCTTCTCCCAAGTAACAAGTGATAGGATGAGAGGAAACGGCCTCAAGTTGTTCCAGGGGAGGGATAAATTGGATATTAGGAAAAAATTCTTTACCAAACGTGGTGAAGCATTGGAACAGACTGCCCAGGTGTCACGGTCCACTCGTAAGCGGACGCTTACATGATGGTTCGTTTCATTTATGATTTCAGAGTGCAAAAATAATTCAAAGAGAGTCAAGGGAGTCAAATTTCAATCTAAACAGGCACTTTATTAATTATGCCCATGAAATGACTTACGATAGAAAACGACTTATAATAGAAAGAGTGAGAAAACAAGGAAAGAGATAGGGAGAAGAGGGAAGGAGAAGAGGTTCATAGCTACCACCATGGGTCCACAGATGTCCAGCGTCTCTGGGAGTCCCAGTCCAGAAGACGTTCTGTTGTTTTGGTCTTTGCTGGAGGTGATCCCACAGTGGAGGGGGTCTTCTGTCTTGGTCTTTCGCTGCCCCTCTCAATTCAGCTGCTCCGGAGCTGTCTTTTATGCTAGTCAATGCACCTGTAAACCGCCTTTGCCTGTGGAGATGTGCCAATCTCCACCTAGCAGGCCACACATGCCAAGAGAGGAGTGTCTGTGGGTCTCCTCCCCTTGCGCATGCGCTCCTTCTGGTGGCGGTGGTCGACCAGGGGTCTCCCGATGAAGGCCAGTAGTCATCGTCACCTTGCGCACATGCTCTGTTGGCTGTGGGTCTGTGGTCATTAATCTTCCTGTCTTTTTCTCCTTGCTTCATGGATCTTTCACAATGGTAGGGAGCAAGGAGGCTTGAAGACAGGTACAAAACATTTTTGAGATAAGGAGGTAGGTACAGGTAGTTAGGTACAAAACATTCGTTCTGTACAAGTTCTGGCTGAGTTTCTGAGACCAGTTTTCTGAGACCTGCATTTCTGATTTATACAGTCAAGTTCTGAGGCTAAAAATCAGGAAAAATGTTGAGACAGAAATCGATCCTTTGACCGACTCTTACACCAGGGAAGTGGCAAACACCTCCCTGAAGGTGTTAAAAAACTGTGTAGACATGGCACTTCAGGACACGGTTTAGTAGGCATGGTGGTGTTGGGCTGATGGTTGGACTTGATGATCTTTTCCAATCTTAATGATCCTATGATATATCTGTATTTATGTTATATATATACACACACACTTAAAACCCTTAGTAGTAATGTTCAGCATTTCTAGCAATTAGAGTGGTTGTTTACAATCTTTTGGGCTATAGAATGAGGCTCAAAACTTTCTTGCTATTAGTCACTATGCTGCTAATCTGATCCCACGCTAACTAAAGCAAAACCAAAGACACTCAGGGCCTTCAGCAGGTCCTAAAGCTATGTATAACATAATCATATACTCAGGGGGAAAGCCTGGAATAGGTTAGATTGTAAGTGAAAACTAATTATTTCATGCTAGCTCCCACAGTAAACACTCTTATTCTGCAATTGCAGTGCCTTTGCACTGTTTAGATTAATCCAGTGAGGATGCTCAAAAGGCCACTTAATAGCCTCTCAGCTAGTGCAAGCCCTTTTAGCTTTGCTTAAGCTAAATTAGCTCTTACAGCTGAGGATCCATCCCCTTCTCCATCTACTTTGAGCAGAGGTGACACCAGACAGTGGCTATGCTGTCATCTACCATAGGTTTTGCATAGCATTGCTTGGTCCAAAGCTTGCAGGAATCGCTCCAGTAATTCTTTCCCCTAATATCCTGTCTCAACGACACAGACTACATTCCCTAAACATGTACCTAAATTATGGTCTTTTAAAAATTTTTTTAAGTAGAGGCAGTTTAATAACACAGATCAATGGAATGCAATGGAAAACCACCTATGTAATTACATTTGACATTTGGAGTTTAAAACCCTTAAATATGAAGTCATTTAATGTTAGAATCTGTGTTTTATTATGCTGTTTGTGGTACTTCAGAGTATTTATTCTGCATGTATTTGCACTGACTGCGAAGTATTTCAGAAAATTTTTGATGAATCTGATCTAGGCTTTCATTTTGTGGCAACTAATGAAAAAAGAAATAAAACCAAAATGAAAAGCAGAAGTCTGCACTTTTATGAATGCCTGACAGCTTACATGTACATTTACAAAGTTGATGTCAGTGTTCACTCGCTGTCTAGGTCAGGAAAGGTACAACAAGTTGTTTCTAAAACTGAAGTTATTTTGATTCCAACAGCTTAAATAAGAAATAATTACTATAATGTCTTAAAAATATACATTTGAAGAAACCTTTAATTTTTTTCTTTTTCCTGTCAAATGCTGTAAAATACCATGAATTTGCATTTTAGGATCTCCGGTGGCAGGAGAAAATAGCAGTGTGGGAGTCAAACAGGTATATTTAACCCATAATCCTTTAAAAAATTTTGAATTTACTCTTCTCAGAAAGAGTTCTGCTTAGACCTGTTTCTAGCTTGTGATTGGCTGTATGTTGATTGTAAGATCTTGTGGTTAAGAACAAACCCCACATATCCAAAATTTCATATTAAATCTGCTTCTGGCAGGTGCATTATTCAGTGCAGTACTTATAGGCTGGAGATTAGGAGGAGGTTTTTCACAGAAAGGGTCATTGGGCATTGGAATAGGCTGCCCAGGGAGGTGGTTGAGTCACCTTCCCTGGAGGTGTTTAAGGCATGGGTGGATGAGGTCTTGAGGGACTTGGTTTAGCGTTAGATAGGAATGGTTGGACTAGAAGATCCGATGGGTCCCTTCCAACCTGGTTGTTCTGTGATTCCGTGATTCTGTGATTCTGTGAAAGCTAGAACAATACAGAGTCCTTTTCAGTGTGTGATGGCAAGGAGGGCATTTACAAAACAGAGTCCAAATGAAAAGCTGACATAGCTCTTTAGATTATATCTCCTTTTTTGTCCTACTTTCTATATAGCCTTTCTTTTATAGCACAGTTGAATCCCTAAATACCTCACTACTTTGTATTGTTGGGTCACCTCTTAGGTTAGCCTGAGAAAACCTGAGAAAAGTTCAACAGGAAAGATGCACTATTTCATGGAATTCAATCTGTCCCAATAGATTTGAACTACTAGCTAATCACTAAATGTATGAGTGTAGATTATATCTCTGTAATGGGTCCTGAATCATTCTCAGTTTCTTCAAAGGACTGAAATTCAACCTTCCTTTTTAGTGACAATAATCAGACTTTAATGGGTTCCTTTATTAATTGTTCTATTGCAAAGTTTTGAGCTTCAGTACAAGTCCTGGTCTACCTACTGCTTCTAAAACAGTTTCTGTTTTGCCTCTTGCTGCTCTAAGATTTTGTGAAAATTTTCTGCACTGCAGTTTTATAAATACTCAATTACATTGACTCATGCAGAAATTAAAAAACCTCTTTTTTAAAAAATGTAAAAAAAATAGAAAATATATTTTAAGGATTTTCTTTTTGGGCTGTTTTCCTTCCAAAGAATGTACAGGTAAATTAGTTGCACAGGTGGATTTTAATGAAATATAGACTAAACAAAATATTTTTTGATAATTTTAGCCATTGCTTATGTCATGTTTTTGTCTTTTGATCAGCAAGGAAGGATGTTTTCAAGTTGCCAGTTTTTCCTTCCACCCTATGGTAAATAGATAACTTGAATCAGGGAATGATAATCATCAAGGGAAGAAAAAGAAGTGTTCAGTTAGTCCGTGGAATACACCAGTGTTCGTGATCCTGAAGAAATCAGGGAAGTGGAGACTATTACACGACTTGCGAAAGATCAACGAGGTAATGGAAGATATGGGAGCATTACAGCCAGGACTACCATCACCGATGATGATTCCGAGACATTGGAACATTTTGATCATAAATCTCAAAGATTGTTTCTCTACCATACCTATTTCTCCAGAGGACAGCAACAAGTTTGCCTTTTCAGCGACAGAAGTGAATAAGCAAGCGCCAATGAAAAGATATCAATGGGTAGTGTTGCCACAAGGCATGAAGAATTCACTGACAATTTGTCAACAATATGTGGCCAAGGCACTGGAACATTTTCGACAACAAAATCCACATTTAATAGTCCATCATTATATGTATGACATTTTGATAGCAGGACAGGATCAACTTGAACAATATCAAATAGAGCTTTTAAATTATTTACAACAATTAGGGTTATCCATAGCCCCAGAGATGGTGCAGGCCCAAACACCATGGAAGTATTTGGGTTGGAAGATACTTGACCAAACTGTTGTACCACAAATGTTGACGGTACAGGTTGACATCGAAACACTAAATGATGTGCAAAAGATGTTGGGAAATATCAGATGGGTACGATCATCGCTGAGAATAGACAATCAGATGTTAAACCATCTATTTAATTTATTGAAGAGCAATACAGATTTGAATGCCCTGCGAAAATTGGCAAAAGAGGCAGAATGGGCATTAGAACAAATTGAAAAGGCCATTGAACAGTGACAAGCACATCGAGTGGTATTTGAATAGCCTGTGCATTTACTGTTAATTAACAATGAAGTTCAACCTGTGGGAATTATAATGCAATGGTTGGAAGATAGAGCAGAAAGTGATAAATTGGGAATTATAGAATGGATGTTTCTTAAACATCAAATGAACAAAACAATAGTGACCAGACCTGAAGCTTTTGCCATGCTGATAATTAGAGGTAGAGAAAGCATGTTAGAGTTGAGAGGGTATGAGACAGACAGCATTATAATTCCCATGAAGGAAGAATATTTACAGTGGTGTTTGCAAAACAGTTTAGCATTGCAAGTGGCACTGGAAAATTATACAGGACAATCAAAGACACATCATCCTAGTAGTAAGTTGATAACCTTTTTAGAGAATCAAGTTATTGAAGAGAAAACAAAATTAAGCCCGGTGCTGGTGCAAGGCCAGACTGGTTTTACAGATGGAAGTGGAAGAACGGGAAAAGCGGTAATTGTATGGTTGGAGGGAAAAGAATGGAAAAACGTAATATTTTTGATACAGGCATCTCCACAAATTGTAGAGTTAAAGGAAGTGTTCGAGGCTTTTAATAAATGACCTGACCAACCTTTGAACGCTATCACCGATTCAATCTAAGTGGCAGGAATTGTGCAAAGAAAGGAAAGATCAATTCTGAAAGAGATTTCAAATCAGCAATTATTTAAGTTGTTAAAACAACTGTTACAGCTGTTGAATCAGTGAAGAGTGATGTATTATGTATGTCATCATAGGAGTCACAATAGTTTGCCAGGGTTTTGTGCAGAAGGAAATGCTAAAGTGGATAAACTAACACAATCTATTTTTTTAGCATCACAACCAACACTTGATTTGTGGCAGCAGGCACGAATTTCTCATGACTTTTTTCATCAGTCAGCAAAAGTATTAAAGAAACAGTTCAATTTACCAATCACAGAGGCAGAAGTGATTGTGCAAGCCTGTCCAAATTGTCAACAAGTCATCAAAGGTCCATTGTTCACGGTGTTCCCACGAGGATTAAAGTCATTACAGTTCCAGCAAACTGATGTGACTCACATTGCAGAGTTAGGAAGACTGAAATATGTACATGTTTCTATAGACATACTCAATGGCACTTGTATTGACCACGTTATCAGGAGAAACATCACGCCATGTATAGACACACTTTAGACAAGCTTTTGCCAATTTAGGAATTCCACAATTAATCAAGACAGATAATGGACCAGCATATGTTTCACAGAGTACACAGATCTTTTTAAGAAAGTGGTGTGTATCACATAAAACAGGAATCCCAAATTCCCCCACTAGCCATTCCCCCACCATTGTTGAACGTACCCATCAAGTAGTAAAAACATTGTTAGCAAAACAAAACAGGGGGTAATCAGGAGAGACACTGCAAAACAGAGTGATGAAGGTGCAAGATTTGATGAATTTTTTGCAATTAGCAGGAGATGATCCAATTGCGCTGATGTTGAAGCATGTGCAAACCATGTTGTCAAAAACAGAGCAAGTACAAGAAAATGTGAAAGTGCTATTGAAAAACAGAGAAGGGCAATGGACGGGTTTGTATAAGCTATTAACATGGGGGCACGGTTATGCTTGTATTTTAACAGATACAGGACCATTTTGGGCACCAGCGAGGTGGATTAAGCCCATGTTGCTGCATGATGACTGTGAAGCCCCAGCTACGACAGCAACCGACAAGAATGAGGAGGATGTTAACATTATAGATGCTCTTAATCCTATGGATGAGAGTTGAAGGAGGTCCCTGGGCAATCGATACTCAAAAGAATGTGTGGATAACATTTGCAAATGTGACAGGTCAAGATTTATTTTGTCTCTCTTTAGCCACTCCAGGAGATGCATTTGGAACGTATTTGATAAGAGACTATTTGAGTTTTAAGCTGCTCAAACCCAATAATTCTACCCTCACAGTATGTAATTCCTCGGATGTAAAAAACTTGATACTAAGTTTAAAGTACACTGGCTTGGAGCCTCAAGAATTAGGACTGTTAGGATCACTGAGAAATGGAAGCTGCGTATTTTGGTATGGACAGGAAGCCCCAGGAGGTTGGGTAGGATCTTCTAGCTACCAATTCATTTATCCCAAAAGCAGGTGGTATAGTGTATCATGGTGGTGTAAAGGAGGAAAAGACACCAGAGAAATTAATACAACTTACAGCCTGAAGAAATTGCCACCTGGCATTTTCCTGATATGTGGCGATCGAACCTGGTCCGGAATCCTGTCCAGACCTAGGAGTGGACCCCATATTCTACAGCGGATGGCCATGTTTATGCCATCTATGCAACAACTACTGCAACAGCACAAAAGTAACAAAAGTCGAGTTAGACATAGTGTCACTTATGATGAAAATTATAATAGATACAGAATTGGGATTGTACTTCCTGAATTTTAACTGCCATTTTTGCACCACAAGTAGGAGTAACCAAATCACTGAGCACGTTAGATAGATTAAGTTGTTGATTTGTAAAACAGGTGAATTTAACTTCAAGAGTATTGACAGCACAGTAGATGTAGATTCTATAAGACATGCCACGCTTCAGAATACAGCAGCAATAGATTTTTTTATTATTAGCACAAGGCCGCGGATGTGAAGAGTTAGAAGGAATGTGTTGTATGAATTTGTCAGATCATTCTGAATCCATATATAAAATGATAAAGAGACTACAAGGTATGACAAAGCAACTAATGTGTGAGCAAGGGTTTTTAGAGAATTGGCTAGCAGGGTTTGGGATAAGAGGATGGGTATGAGAACTGTTGGTCAAAGGAGGAATGTTATTTTTAATGGTGTTAATTGCTTTAATAATTAACCCCTGTGTTACAGTGTGTACAATGCCAAGTCAATTGTATGCTCTACCTGAACGCTTCAGTCAAAAAACAAAAAGGGGGAATTGTGGAGACATTTTATAGGGAAGAAGGACTTGATGCTGTGGGCCTTGCTGACATCAAGCAACTCTGATGCTGTGGGCCTTGTTGACATTGAACAACTCTGACAAGACCTTGAAACAGAGAGCTGAGAGATAAACAAGAGATAGTTTGGTGGGGAAAAAGTACCAACTGAGATAAAAACAAAAGAAGAAAAATAACATAGTTAATTTTAGTGTAACTTTTTTTTAGCATGCGCAGTTGTTTAGCCAACAATATGTTAGGAATAACCTTATGGACAGCTACCTTTAGCCAATAATATACTGTAGATAGCCTCATGGACAGACTGTTATGTAACCCAAAAGGGTATATAAAGAAACAGCTAACTCAATAAAAGGTCTTCGATCCACCAGATTGAAGTCCGTGTCTCAATCCCCTCAGTTGAGACCAACGGGATGAGGTTGAACAAGGCCAAGTGCCGAGTCCTGCACTTGAGAACCAACAATCCCATGCAGCACTATAGGCTTAGGAAGAGTGGCTAGAAAGCTGCCTGGAGGAGAGGGACCTGGGGTGTTGGTTGACAGCCGACTGAATATGAGCCAGCAGTGTGCCCAGGTGGTCAAGAAGGCTAGTGGCATCTTGACCTATATCAGAAACAATGCGGCCAGCAGGACCCGGGAAGTGATTCTGCTCCTGTACTCGGCACTGGTGAGACCACACCTAGAAGCCTGTGTTCAGCTTTGGGCCTCTCACTAAAAGAAAGACATTAAGGTCCTGAAGGGTGTTCAGAGAAGGGCATCGAAGTTGGTGAAGGGGGCTGCAGAACAAGTCTTACAAGGAGTGGCTGAGGGAACTGGGGTTGTTTACCCTGGAGAAGAGGAGGCTGAGGGACATCTCATTGCTCTCTACAACTACCTGAAAGGAAGTTGCAGGGAAGTGGATGTTGGTCTCTGGACTGGACTCGATGATCTCAAAGGTCATTTCCAATCAAGAGATTTTATGATTCTTAGATTTTTTTTTTTATTTCAAAGCTACTTGCATTTCTAGGACAGTCATAACAGCAGACACAAGCAAAATGGGTCCAAAACAGCCAAAATAGACAGGGCTTTAAACTAGATGTGAAGGGGAAGGGGGATAACATTAAGCTAGCCTATAACAAGCGGAGGGAGGACAGGTGTCAGGGGTCAGGTGTTAGGGAGAATACTTCTCTAAAACACCTTGTAGATAATAAAGGGTCCACTGGGAAGGTGATGCAACAGGCAGCCCAGCTGAAGTGCCTCTATACAAACGCATGAAGCTTAGGCAACAAGCAGGAGGAGCTGGAAGCTACCATGCTACTAGAAAGCTATGATCTAGTTGCCATCATAGAAATGTGATGGGACAAATCCCATGACTGGAGTGTGACTCTTGACAGCTACAGGGAAAAACTGGTTGGGGAGGGTGGAGGGATAGAATGCGAAGAGCTGTCGTTGAAGAGTAGCCACAAAAAGGTTAAGAGCTTGTGGGTCAAAATTAAAGACAGAGGAACCAACAGGAACCTTGTGGTTGGTGTATACTACAGGCCATCCGATCAAGAAGAGCCAAACAATGGTGCCTTCTTCCTCCAGCTACAGGAGGCTTCACGGTCTCAATCCCTCATCCTACTGGGGACTTCAACCACATCGACATCTACTGAGAAAGTAGCACGGCAAGCTGTAGGCAATCCAGGAGACTCCTGGAGTGCATTGAAGATAATTTCTTAGTCCAGCTGATAGACATCCCCACCTGAAGGGATGCAATACTGGACCTGATGGTCACCAATGCCAGTGAATTCATCAGTGGTATTAGGATCAGAGGTAGCCTGGGCTGCAATGATCATGCACTGGTGAAGTTCAAGGTCCAGATGATGTGCGGGCATATTAGTTAGAAAAACTGCAGAAACATTAGGAAAACTTAGACAGTTTAGCTTATGAAAATATGCACTGTCTGCTAGTAAAGGCCTTGAAGACCCTGGATGTTGATAAGAGAGAAGCTCATTCACAGACATTCACTGATAAGGAAGAAGCTGGAATGTACATAATAGTAGAAAACTGACTGCAGCTCAATCAGGATGAGAATGCGCCTGTGCACAAGATTGGGTTCAGGGACAATTCAGGAGGAAGATGAAGACTACTTCAGCCCTGAGCCCCAGACTGCAACACTGCGCTTGTGCAAGTATAGAAGAAACCTCTTGAATCTAATTATAATAAGAAGCAGGGAAAGATCATGAATATGTAATAGGTGCTTGTGAATAGGTATGTCTTTACACTATAACTATCTGCTTGTTAGACCGTATGGTGTTCAAGTTAGGAGGATTACTCCCTCTCACACACTGGTGAATGAACACATACCTGCTTTATAACCCTTACCGGAGTTATAGAGTTTTGATTCCGCAAAACACAGAGGGATATGGGACAGGTGAGGAGTATAGTCAGGACCCTAAATTTCAGGAAAGCAGACTTCCAGCTCTTCAAGAACTGGTGTAAGATCATGTTTTGTATCTTTGAATCATATCTATTAATTTACTGGAAAAGGTCTTTGTGTGGGATGTAACTGAGACAACTCCTCAAAAAATTATACAAGCTTTTTTTATGAACAGGAGTGCATACCCTGAAAGGTGCTAATTATCCAGTTCTCTTTCTGGATCCAACCAAGCTCCCTTTTACAAAGGCAATAAAGCCAAACCAAAACTCTGCACTCTGCTAGGCTCCATCCTCTTTGAGTACTACTGGAAGGGAGCAAAGAAGTCACTTCTAGGTATTGCTCATGGAGCTATTTGAAACAGAGCTGATAGCCCAACAGCTAAAGATGCTTGCCTCACCACAGGTATGATATAAACTCATTCTGATCAGTTTTCAAAAGTTTAGAAGAGCATCTGCATCCAAAGAATGAGGGAGGAGGCAAGAAAAGGAGAGGCATCTCCATTTCTTTCTCTCCTACTCTGCCTGTGAAGTTGCCTTGCCTCTGTTATTCCTTCCAGCCCTGAATCACCAAGTGATAATCACTATTCATGTGATTACCAGGAAAATAATATAATCTTGGAGCCTTTTTTTGTGTAGCTGAACAATAGAAATATAAACAGCAAAGAGCAAGTGGAAGGAGAGCATATGGAAGGGCTGGATAGGCCAACCTGCAATTTCCGCAGATGATAGAATAGTTTGGGTTGGAAGGGATCTTAAAGATCATCTAGTTCCAACTCCCCTGCCATGGGCAGGGACATCCCACTAGATCAGGCTGCCCAAGGCCCCAACCTGGCCTTGAACACCTCCAGGGATGAGGCATCCACAAGTTCCCTAGGCAACCTGTTCCAGTGCCTCACCACTCTCATAGTGAAGAGAGTGATAAAAGGATGAAAATGTTTGCTTAATTTTTGAGGCATTCAACATTAGTGGTTTTAATGTTTTCTGAAGTTCTGCGAGTCTGTTGTACAATTTAACAAAACAGTAATGACTACTATTTCATCCTGGCCCACATCAGCTTGACTTGTTGGTGCTTGTGTCAGGCATACACCAAAAGGCAGCAAAGTTCTTCAATTAATTAACAGTTTTCTTATTTATTTTTTTAGTTTGTTTTTAAAGTGACAAGAAACTGTTCCCTACAAAAAACTCTAGGCATGAGCTAGTTAGATTCATGGTAACTGAACGGCAATTACTCAGTAAACAATAAACAGCAATTACATATATTAACTCAGACCATACAATTTAATCACCAAAAAGTCTTTTTGATCCTGGGTCCCTATGGACATGCATTCAAGTTTTACAACAAATCACATCATCAGATAAGCCACCAGAAGTCAGTTCTCTTTTCTCTCACTGGCTCTGAGCTGTGGGTGGGGGGCAGGGAATAAAGTTCTTTTTATTTTTTCTACAGTTTGCAGTAAAAGGTGCTCTTACTGAAATCTAAAACTGGGAACTTATGCACAGCTCCGCTGCACAAGTAGCTCCCTGATGTAGGGGGGTTAGCAGAATGACCACATTAAACTTCCAAAGGGCAGACTTCGGACTGTTAAGAAGGCTAGTTGATAAAGTTCCATGGGAGACAGTCCTTAAGGGCAAGGGAGCCCAAGATGGCTGGGTACTCTTCAGGAAGGAAATCTTGGCAGCTCAGGAGCAAACCATCCCCATGTGCCAGAAAATGAGCCGGTGGGGGAAAATACCAGCTTCGTTGAGCAGGGAAATATGGGTGGACATCAAAAAAAGAGAAATGTCTATGAACTTTGGAAGAACGGAGAGGAGTCTTGGGTGGACTACAGGGAAGAAGTGAGATCATGAAGAGGAAAAATGAGGAGGACTAAAGCCCAACTAGAGCTCAGATTGGCCATGTGGGTGAAAAAACTTTCTATAAATACATTAACAATAAAAGGAGGACCAGAGAGAATATTCAGTCCTTATTGGATGCAAAGGGAACAACTGTGACAAAGGGGATGAGGACAAGTCTGAGGTACTCAATGCCTTCTTAGCCTCAGTCTTTAATAGTAAGGAAAGTTGTTCCCTGTGTGTACATCCCCAGGAGCTAGTGGAGCAGAACAAAGCTCCTATGATCCAAGAGTAGGTGGTTAGAAACTTGCTTGGCCAATTAGACACAAGTCTATGGGCCGGATGGGATCCATCCAAAAGTATTGAGGCAGCTGGCAGACATGCTTGCAAAACGCCTTTCCATCAAATTCCAGCAGTCCTGGCTGACTGGGGAAGTTCCACTGGACTGGAGGCTAGCTGATGTTGTGCCCATCTACAAGAAGGGTTGCAGGGAGGATCCAGGGAACTACAGGCCTGTCGGTATGACCTCAGTGCCAGGGAAAGTCATGGAACAGATGATGAGGGAAAGGTTGTGGATGTGGTCTTCCTGGACTTGAGTAAAGTCTTTGACACAGTTTCTCACAGCATTCTGCTTAGGAAACTGGCTGCCTCTGGCCTGGACAGGTGTACCCTCTCCTGAGTGGAAAGCTGGTTGGCTGGTTGGGCCCAGAGAGTGGTGGTAAATGGAGTTAACGCCAGCTGGAGGCCTATTCCAAGTGGTGTTCCTCAGGGCTCAATGCTGAATCCAGTCCTGTTCAATGTCTTCATCAATGACCTGGATGAAGGCATCGAGTGTACCCTTAGCAAGTTTGCTGGGAGGTAGTGTTGACTGCTGGAGGGTAGGGAGGCTATGCAAAGGGATCTGAACAGACTGGACCGCTGGGCAGAGTCCAATGGCATAAGGTTTAACAAGGCCAAGTGCCGGGTCCTGCACTTGGGGCACAACAACCCTATGCAGAGCTACAGACTAGAAGTCTGTCTAGAAAGCTGCCTGGAGGAGAAGGACCCGGGGATGTTGGTTGACAGCCGACTGAACATGAGCCAGCAGTGTGCCCAGGTGGCCAAGAAGGCCAATGGCATCTTGGCCTGTATCAGAAACGGCGTGACCAGTAGGTCCAAGGAGGTTATTCTCCCTCTGTACTCGGCACTGGTGAGACCACACCTTGAATCCTGTGTTCACTTCTGGGCCCCTCACCACAAGAAGGATGTTGAGGCTCTGGAGCGAGTCCAGAGATGAGCAATGAGGCTGGAGAAGGGGCTGGAGAACAAGTTTTACAAGGAGTGGCTGATTGAGCTGGGGTTGTTTAGCCTGGAGAAGAGGAGGCTGAGGGGAGACCTCATTGCTCTCTATAACTACCTGAAAGGAGGTTGTAGAGAGGAAGGAGCTGGCCTCTTCTCCCAAGTGACAGGGGACAGGACAAGAGGGAATGGCCTCAAGCTCCGCCAGGGGAGATTTAGGCTGGACATTACACACTAGGAAACAGAGGTACAAGCTGTGTAAGTGGATTGCTGAAGGCATCCCATAAGGCCAGTAGAAGAGTTAAAAGCCAAATCTCCAGAATTCTAGTCTGCTACTCCATCTATTCAGCAAATGTTTATTTCCCACGTAGTGTCCACTTACCTTGGATTTTAAAATAAGATTTTGCTCATCTTCAATTATTTGTTAATTTTCTGTTTTGCTCATCTGATGTAGTTTAAAATTTTAAGAAATAACTGAATTTGATTCTCTATTTTTCAGTTACATCTTGCCTTTCCTTTTAAATTGCTACCAGTTTTGTAGCTCTGAAGCTTTGTACATGATAGGATTTCTTTAAAAGATGAAAAAAAAAATTTACAACTGTTACTGATCAAGATTCTTTTCTTTTCACAAATATTAGGGCCATATTATGGTTATCAGATCCAACGTGCTTTCTAATAGGTTCTACATCTATCTTCAAAAAATTCCTGCAACTAGTTCAATAACTTGTGGTTAAAAGTAACTTTTCAAGAGCCTCCAATAATGGATTCTAGTCAACAATATGAAGAGAGACAAGCCCCCAGTATGAGATCCAGTGGTTTGGGGACTAGAAATTCATGAATGTGTACAATAGACTTATCCCCCACAAAAATAAAAACTGAAACAATGAAAAGATGTTCCAGTTATATAGAAGTGAAGCAATTAGTTCAAGACATTTATTTTTGGATGAAATGTTTAAGAAACTGTCATATTTTATTTTCTGCTCTTACTGTATTTTTGAGATTTAAAACTTTTCCATCAGTTAAAAAGAACAAAAACTCTGCTTAATTTGTGCTTGTAACCAACAGACAGATGCATTCAGAAATAAATTCTCTCTTTTCTGTTTGTGCCATTGCAAATTAGCTTTTAGCTCTGATGAAAGAAAAAGCAGTTCTGTGAATCTTACAGAATGCTGAAGTTTTTCTTCATTAAACCTAAAAATAGCAGAACTGATTCTGTTGTAATTGTTGTCTTAGAGTATCAAAGTTGTGGAAAATTTTAATATCATATAATTTCTGAATAGTGAAGACACGATCAAACAGCCAGTTTATCTTTACTTAAAGTTTCTTGTTGATGTAAAATTAAATGTCAGCAAACATTAGAATTAAAGAGAATATTTCAAGAAAAAAAAAAGCACCTTGTGTTAATTCCTTGGTAATGTTTTTGGCTGCCATATGCTAACGTGTCCCAGATAGGCACTGCTGTCATAACCTTCATGATTTAAGTTCACACAGTGAAAGAAACCCGACTCACACAAACAAGACTGTTCACAATACCTGAGCCAAAGGTCTGTGACATCAGCTGGAAAAAGGTCTCCGTTAATATCAGTCTTTTCTGGATCAGGCTAACAGTGTGTTAATTTGAGGTTGTATACAAGTCAAGAGTAGCGACCAGATTGTGGTTTCTCAGCCTGTTGTTAGACATTGCTGTAATGTAACTCTTGATGAGTTTTGACATCTTTCTGTGCCAATCTCAAGATTTCAGAGTTTCCACTGGCTGGTCTGCCATCCTATTGGCCAAGGTCCCCAGTAGCTGCAAGAACAGTAGCTACAGAAAAGGCATTGACAGGGAATCTGAAAGATTTGGAAAGGAATTTGTTGTGAAGAATAGTTGTTTTTACCCTCCTTCTCTCTACCTTCTGTGGGTAGTTGATGACAGATAAACTACGAAGCAGTTTAGTAGAGGGAAAGAATCTCTTTCTTACTTGAAGATTGTCCAAGATCTTACAATATTCTAAAACTTGCATATTCATGTAATACATTATAGATCTTGTCCCACAGAGGGACCTACATTTCCTGGGTGGATGACACAAGCAATCATTCTTTAAATACTATCTTCCACTTCCATTAAAAAAAAAAAACAGATGACAACAACTGACTTAAAACTGTTACAGTGAGATTTACCCTTGAACCAATATTATGGCCAAAGGGTCTACTGTGTACACCTTCTGTGGTTTAGGACTCTTTTAAACAAACCTGAGATCACACTACCAGGAAGCACTGTTAGGACAGCATCTATAAATCTTTGGAGAGATTCAAAATACCAGAGGCTGGGAACACCACAGTATATTCTATTTCTCTCACTATTGGTTCTGTGCTGCCAGCCGGAGAAATATTTTTTTTATTGCTTCTTTGAAAAAACTGCCCAACTTTCTTTGCCATGCTGGCACAGTTTGGGTCAGAAGGGCTATACAAGTCTGACTGCTTCATTCTAGCAAAGACACAGAGCAACTCTGGCTGTGGCATCGGTGTTGCTGTTGTCCAGAAGAGTCCCTTAACGCACGTATTATAATTGATGACTTATATGCTTTCTTTTATAATTCTCTTTAGATAGCAAGCAGAATTGTTCTAGCCTTTCAAGCCTGTCACTGATTTAAAATATACTAAAACAATCTCTTTGATAAGTTTGTTTTTAACAATATACCTTAAGTCAAAAAGTATTAAATGAAAGCAGATTCATCTAGAAAGGAATGGTTGAATCACTTTTAAGAATATACCTTTAACTGAATGGATGCTGCTCACTGCACAGGCACGGATATCTTTTCAAGTTTATTTTCCTTTAAAATATAACTTCAACATGAAGGAGCAGTTTGCCTTGTATCAGACTAACCCAAGTGGTATTTCCTACTTAAAGAGACTCTTTTTTTTTCTTTCCAAAGAAATTGCTAGACAGAATCAACACAAAAGCCAATTGAAAAGCATCACATGCATAGTTTACTGAGTGACTATAAGTCTTTTTTGATCTTTCAGCACAGACCTCTGAAGCCAACAAATTAAACAACCCAAATCATGTCCTAATTGCTCCTTGTGAGCAGAACTGCAACACCCGGTTCTGTGGTTTCCCTTTATAAATTAAAAGGTCAAAGTAACTCCTCTTCCTTTTTCTTTTTTTTAAGCATTTTTTAAAGAAAATATCCTATGTGTATGCTCTTAGTGGCCTTAGGCAGCTAATCAGTTTTGTGCCAGTGGGTTAGATGTGGGAGGATGGAGTGTCTGGTTTGAATGTTTTTTTTCCCCTGCCTTTTGGTTGGGAACTTTATTCCCTGCTCCTCTCCTTTGTAAACATTATTATTCTGCATTAAAAGTTTGATGCTTAACAAATGGGAGTACTGTCATCAAGCACCCTGCAGGAATCTGATGAGTCTTCTGAATAAACTGATGTGATCTGCATAACTAACTATACTATTATACATAAAGTACCTTACTTCCCCAGATCTGTAAGCAGAGACTTACCCAGTGGGGCTGAATTCCCAATCACACTAGCCTGCCTTAAGGGAAGAAAAATAAGAAGGGAAAATAAAAAAATCTTAATTAGAACACAGCAAAAATATAAGATGCAAAACTTGTATTTAAATAGAAATTTGAAAGAAAAATCTATTCTCTGAACTACCATTTCATAGTGTTTCCTTTTTAACAAGCTTGAAATACGCAACTGAAGACAGAAAGGAACATCTGCCATATCTCCATTCCCACATTTCCTTTAGACTCTTTCAAAGTGCATGCTATTCATTTCTGTTGGTAGGTTTAAAGTCAGCATGATTGTACTGGAAAACATGTGACATGCTGCCACCATTTCATAGAATCATAGAATCACCAGGTTGGAAGAGACCCATCGGATCATTGATTCCAACCATTCCTATCAAACACTAAACCATGTCCATCAGGACCTCGTCTACCCGTGCCTTAAACACCTCCAGGGAAGGTGAATCAACCATCTCCCTGGGCAGCCTGTTCCAATGCCAAATGACCCTTTTTTGTGATTCTTTTTTTGTTTTGTTTTGGTTTTTTTACAACAGTGAAAATATTTTATCAGACTAAAGCACTGATGCTTTACTTTTCCCATTCTCCATGTAAAACCTGCTAGTCTCTTTGAAGGCACTGCAGATGTGTTATAGTTTTAAAATAACTATTCTTACAGGGAAGTAGCATTTCACATTAGGGAAAAAACGTCTTTTGGAGAAATACACAATTAATTACTGTGTTAGCAACACGCATTTCAAGTGCTGCCATGGCAAATGAGAATATCACTGATATGTATTAATACTCAGTATTCGTATCCAAATTAGTTGAATGCAATTCCATAGTTGAGGCTCACAAAACCTTATGTAATACCAGTTGTAATAATTAGATAATAGTAAAGTTGAGCTTTTTATTGGTAAAAGGCACTTGATCCCTGAAAGAAAATCACCTAAATAAATATCTAGGTATAGTACTTCTCTACTGAGGCTGTTAACAGAACGATGATTTTGAGATAGTTACAGGTGACATTATAGTGACTGACAAAAAGTTATGTCGATATAACTTAATTTTTTTGATTTGGTTTTTTTTTATGTAAACCAGATGCAGAATATCAGAATGCTGTATTAAACTGTTTCTTGATTGCTTTGTTTTGTGCATGTTTCTGTGGAAACAAGAAACAAGCTTCACTGGTGGTGTGTCACAATCTGGGCACATTGGTTGTCTGAACTGGGTGACTGGATGCCTTGACTCAGTGGGGATAATTTTGCTCCAGAGGTATTTGTTTAAATCTTTGTACATTTTCCTGTTTCTATTCCAAGAAAACTTTCTTTGCTGGGGGGATGGGGGGGGGAGGGGGGAGATTGCTTCAGGAATGGAATAATCTAGAACATTGCAAGCTGTCTGCGTAAAAATGTACATGAACAGGGGGAAATAGTGGAAGATGAAATTTGTTTGAAAGCATTCATAATTGCTTAATTGGTTCCTTGGAGGCTTTCAACTGGAAGATTCATAATCTAATTTCTATGCCTATTATATAATTAATTTTTCTGTTTTATTCAATATAGAAATTATTCTTAGCTATAGGGCAAAGGTGTGTGGCTATATATCTCCCGACAATTTTGTGCCAAGGGCTGCTTTGGCTGACCTTGTAATAACAATTCATCTCACCTCTCTCTCTCTGCAGCTCCTTATGCTACAGTGTCTTCCCATCCTTGTTTGCACAGAAGTTCTTCCTAAGGGCTTGCTCCTAACAATGAAAATAATTAACGAGTGTTTAAAGGCTTCCTGTGGGAAACCTTGGCTGCTTTGGGGAGTCAGAGTGTGAACTTAACATTGGCCTTGAACAGATGCCAGTGTATCCTTGTAGAAGCTGGAAGGCACCAAGAAGAGCCACATAAACAAGATTAGGAAGCTGCCAGGCCACAGGTGGAATCATCCAATTATGAAATTACAGCTGAGAAAGAGTCATCCAATTATGAACTGTTGGTCTCTAGTTAAACCAATCATATATGAACATGCAGTTCCTGAAAGGGTATAAAAAGTCTTGTAAAATCAATAAAGATGTCCTTTAGTTCACAACTTCTACATGTTGTTTGACCACCCTGACCATGACATCTGGAGACCCTCAACGTGATTGCAGCAACTGGACCATGGATGATGAAGCCTGAGAGCTGTACGGGTGGTTCCCCAGCGAAACTGTGCAGTGGAGGATAGAGTTGCCAGAAGCCAGCTAATTTTTTGAAGAATCACCTGGAGAGAGATGAGCCACTGGGACATATGGGTACTTCCTTAAGTAAGGAAGAGACAATGATCATTACTATGTGGACAATGATCTTGCAAAAAAGGGAGGAGTCAGTATTGCGGAAAAATCTACTATGGAGTAAAGAACAGGGATATGAAGCAACTACCATAACTTCTTTTAGTGTTTCTGTCTGGAAAGACACAGGCGATAAACTGGTTGACTCTGTTACATGGGGGGATAAAGACGTTGCAGCACTTTTACGGACGTGGTGTCTGCTTTATGAGACTCTGAATGAGTTTAAGCTGCAGCGAGACCAGGCAGAGGGCATCACCTCTGATTCTAATACCATGCCTTGTGTCTTGTGCCTCCCGTGCCACTCCTTTCAGAGCAACAGACTCCAGGAAGTAAACAAGCTGTGAATGTGAAGGGAACAACTGGGAACGTAAAGTTAGAAGGTAAAAGGAAGATAGATTCCGGAGCATGCCCCAAAATTCATAACCTGCAGAGAAGGGGGGAGCTTTGAGATGACTCTGAGATACACATGAAACACTTTTGCAGTCAGCGATAAAACTTATAGAATACCTGTAGAGCTGCCAGACGATTCGGAATCACTGTCATCTGATACCAATAGTTGAGCTCCAGTAGAGCCGTCTGCCCCATCAGCCTCACCATTTTCTCTGTTAGACAAGGGCGGAATTCAGCACTGTGTAAATATATTAAGGTACCCCCCATTCCCAGAAGAAGGGCCTGGTGATTGGGACGATGCAATGATTGGGGGTGGGAAGAGAGAGCATGAGTGAAACCAGAAGGCAGAGTGGCAGTCGAAAAAACCTCTTGGGGGTCCCTCCTGCAGAAAAACACCTCAGTCATGGGATTTGCCTCCCACACGTGTTACTGTCCATCTGTACAATCCTCTATCCTTTTGGCAGAAGGTAAAAGCACGGGCTTTACAAGAGGGGAATTGGGATTTCTCTGAGGGGCTAGATACCCCACTGATAGAGCCCGTTGCTGATCCTTGTGTGGCAATGTCATTTCCTGTTGTGAGGGGGGATCCAGTGCAGGGGATAATGGATAAACACAAAACATATTAATGGAAAGTAATTCAAGATTTGCAGAAATCTGTGGCAAAATACGGTCAAATTCTCCAGCAAGCATGCAATTAATCAGACTGTTAACTATGGAAGAAATGACACCTTATGGTTTTGCGATGCTAGCGCAGATAATGTTTCAACCAGTACAGTGCTCTGTTTATAGATCAATATGGGCACAGAAGGCTGAGGCCCAGGCACATTGGAATTTACAGTTTCCACAAGACGATGTGCATTATGGCAATGGTGTGGACGTACTAACAGGGACAGGACAGTTTTCTAACCCGCTTGTCCTAATAGAAACAAAAGAGATAACGCAGCTGGAGCAGCGGGGGCAGCAGGGATCACATGTCTTAGATGTGGGAAAAACAGCCACTTTGCAAAACAGTGTCAGTTCAAAGATTATCTAAATAGTCAGCCCTTGCTACAGGGAAACGGCAAGAAGAGTGCGAGGGGGCGCACGCAGAGAAAAATGCTTGCCGCATCAGCAAAAAATTCATCCCACAGTCATCCTCAAACACAGGCTTTTGCGAGCAGTTGTCAGGGAAGACGAGGGGATCAGCTGGCATGGATGCATCCACCGCTGACACAGTAACTCCAACAACACAGGGGGTACATAAGGTTCCCTTGGACTCTTGGGGACCCATCGGAAATGGACTTGAACAGATGCCCATGTATCCTTGGAGAAGCTGGAAGGCGTCAAGAAGAGTCAAGTAAACAAGATTAGGAATCTGTCAGGCCACAGGTGGAATCATCCAATTATGAAGCTACAACTGAGAGTCATCCAATTATGAACTGTTGGTCTCTAGTTAAACCAATCATATATGAATGTGCAGTTCCTGAAAGGGTATAAAAATTCTTGTAAAATCAATAAAGATGTCCTTTTGCTCACAACTTCCACGTGTCATTTGACAATCCTGACCGCGACAGCTTCCTAGTACATCATGTGTTTTAGACCTTGTCTTCTATAATGTAGGCTCTACTTGTTTTCATGTTTTGTCTTGTACAATGTCAAGTAGTTCTTTCTGTTCAGCAAACAATAAAAGTGGGTTAAATTTTGCTCACTGTTATACTTGTGCAAATCTTAAGCCTTTTAGCTTCAGATAGAAAGGAGCAAATAAATATATTTCTTCTACAATGTTAAATGTCAGTATATACCTGTGCAAAGCAGATATCTATTAGATTTCAGAATGGGGAATTCATTTATTAAGTCATGCAAAACGGATGTTTCTCTTTATCGCCATAAGCAATATTTCTACATATTCTATATTAAGGAAGAAAACCTCTTGCTGTTCCTTTTCCCCATCTTTATCAGAACTTTACACTACCCATGTACTGGAGTTGTTTAGCCTAGAGAAAAGGAGGCTGAGGGGAGACCTTACCACTGTCTAAAACTACCCGAAAGGAGGTTGTAGCAAGGTGGGTGTTGGTCTCTTCTGTCAAGTAACTAGAGATAGGACAAGAGGAAATGGCCTCAAGTTGCATCAGGGGATGTTTAGACTGGGTATTAGGAAAAATTTCTTCACCAAAAGGCATTGGCAGAGGCTGCCCAGGGAAGTGATTGAGTCACCACCCCTGGAGGTATTTAGAAGACGGGTAGATGAGGTGCTCAGGGATATGGTTAGTAGTGGACAGGTACAGTTGGACTTGATGATCTCAAAGGTCTTTTCCAACCAAACAGTTCTATGATTCTATGATGACTCTGTTATAACCCAACATTGCATGAATAAATGCAGCCCTCTTCTCTCCAGTTTCAGTTCAGCTCTTTCAAAGGCTAAAGAGGTTTATCTGACATGTTTATTGTCCAAATGGTTTGTGATGTGTATGGATGTTATATTTAGTAATACACTGATTATCAAAACATCCTGTTGCTCAATTGAGGGTTACAACTTGATGCATAGATCTATTACAAACGTTGATAGTCTTAATAAATGCTAACCCACCAATTCTGTAAGTGCACAGGGATTTTGTTGTTGTTTTTGGGGGGGGTTAAAGTTGCTAGATGGCACTGCTAGTCCAGGCTTTATTTTCAGCATCTGGGTTTCATAAAGTTAATTCTGCAAGTTACAATAAGGTGTTGCTTAAACCTAACAGCTAACGCATTGTGAGTAATATACACCATGATGCATACAATAATATTTCCAGTGTAAAAAAAATCAGATTTAGGTCTATAAACTCCAGTTAGCTGCACTTAAAATTGTTGTACAAATATTTTTGTGCTTGCATTTTGTTCTCTGTGTTGTTTCTTCATGTGCCACCTCATTTTGTAGTTGTTATGACAGCATGGAGCTTGTTACGTATTTTATTCTTTTATTCAGAATGTTGGCTGTGGTATTTTAAGTCCTTTATTAAATTTAAGGATTAGAGATTCAACAATGGAAAAAGCATACATTATTTTTCTGGAATCTTTTATTTCATAAACATTATGTCAACCATGTTGAAACTCATACAATAATTATTTTGCAGTTCTGCAGAATATTTAAGTATCTCTGTAATTATAGTGCTCTCAGTTTCCTTCATCTACTTTAATGTCTATTTAATCTATCATTTACCTTTCTTTTATAGAAGTTAGGGATTTCATGCTGTTATCTGCCAACAGGTGAGGGTTTCATTTTATAAAAATACAATTTACCCCTAAAAAATGAGTGGAGGGAACAAAAAAAGCAATCTTTGCAGTAAAAGACTCCAGTAACATGCAAAGCTTTTCCTGCTGCATAAAGATTTGTGACTTGAAAAAGCTTATGCAATGTTATTGACTATTCATTCTCTGCTTAGTTAGTATCAGTTTCCCTTCTTTTGTTTATTGTGTAGTAAGCTTGCAAAGATGCTGCAAATTCTCAGCCTTTTGGGCAGACAGTTGGATACCATATTCAAGCATTCTGAACGCTGTCTGGGGCGTAAAAAACTCACCTGAGTAACTTGAGAAATTCCTTCAATCTCCCCTTTTTGATTTGCCTTTCACAAACCAATACTCATCTATCTGTTATCGTGTTAACAAGCAAAGGAGTACCTTGGCAATTTGTTGACAGCATAATAAAATGGGATTTAGATTTCAGCATTTGAAGAATGGCTTACTTTAAAGGTTTTACGCTTTCGTCTCATATTTGTATTACCCCAGTGATCAAAAAAACCCTCATTACTCTCTACAACTACCTGAAAGGAGGTTGTAGAGAGGAGGGAGCTGGACTCTTCTCCGAAGTGACAGGGGACAGGACAAGAGGGAATGGCTTCAAGCTCCACCAGGGGAGATTTAGGGTAGAAATTAGGAGGAAGTTTTTCACACAAAGGGTCATTGGGCATTGGAACAGGCTGCCTAGGGAGGTGGTTGATTCACCTTTCCTGGAGGTGTTTAAGGGACGGGTAGATGAGGTCCTGAGGGACATGGTTTAATATTTGATAGGAATGGTTGGACTCGATGATCCAATGGGTCTTTTCCAACCTGCTTGTTCTATGATTCTATGATTCAAACCCCACAATGTATGTCATTGGCCCTACGAACTGTTCATCTAAGTTGTCCATTCATAACTGGCAGAACATACAGTGTCACATATCTCTAATACTATAATATTACACAATTAATATTCTGTGGGGCTTTTCTCAGGTAATTAATTCCATCTAAATAAAATTGAATATGCAAAGTTCAACATTCAACGCAGTTGAATAGAGAACAGCCCAAATTCATTTTAGATATGAATTAAGTGAACTGATGAGGTGAATTTGGCCTTGTGTATCTGCATAGGAAAACTCATACCTCTTGGAAACTAAATACTTCATGATTGTTGAGAGATGCTGCTTGACAATGTTGAGTTTAGTTCCAAGGTGAAAATAAACAATCAGAGCAGTGAACATTGGTAAATTATTTATTGTTGATGGAACAACTATAGTGTAATGCAGTATAGAGACATCTGCAAATTAATATACTATAAAAACCTGAAAAACTTTTTATTTTTATAAGGTTTACTAATAGCACTAAAGTAAACTGCATTATTGTTTTCAAACAATGCTTCTGTATATAGAATCATAGAATGGTTCTGGTTGGAAAAGACCTTTAAGATCATCGAATCCAACCATCAATTCAGCCCTGCTAAGTCTACCACCAGACCATGTCCCCAAGTTTGACATCAACTCATCTTTTAAACCCCTCCAAGGATGGTGATGCCACTACCTCCCTGGGCAGCCTCTTCCAATGCTTGACAACCCTTTCAGTAAAGAAATTCTTCCTAATATCCAACCTAAATAACCCCTGGTGTCTCTTGAGGACATTTCCCCTGGTCCTGTCACTGGCTACCAGGATGGAGAGACAAACCCTTAGCTTGCTACAGCCTCCTTTTAGGTAGTTCTTAGATTCATATGGATAACTGACTTTTTTGAAGCAAGTAAGAGAGTAATATTGTAATGTTAGTGGCATATGCCCTTAATAAGCAATGTAAAAAGTACTTGGAGCCAGTACCTGCCTTGAAGGTCTTGCAGTGCAAGTATTGAAATAGTGTTTATCTTGATACTGTGATAAGAAGTGTGTGTGCAATAACTTTTACAAGTATATTCTGTGCATTTAAAAGACATTAAAATATACCCTTACAGTTCTATGAGGAACAGTAACTTCAGGAAAACTTGCTTTCAGCATCTAGGGTATAGGAGTGATGCAAGGTGGAAAAACACAAGTATCTACAAGATGGTTTTGCTTCTTAGGTGCTGAAAAGCCTAATGTGTTCAATTCTAGGGAAGTATTGTGTCTCCAAGTGTCTATGTCATAGAATCATAGAATCATAGAATCACCAGGTTGGAAGAGACCCACCGGATCATCGAGTCCAACCATTCCTATCAAACACTAAACCATGCCCCTTAGCACCTTGTCCACCCGTGCCTTAAACACCTCCGGGGAAGGTGACTCAACCACCTCCCTGGGCAGACTGTGCCAGTGCCCAATGACACTTTCTGTGAAAATTTTTTCCTAGTGTCCAGCCTAAACCTCCCCTGGCGGAGCTTGCTTTATAGAAATTTTGTGTTTGCAAAATCATAGCATTTATTTTGCAGAGTATATGCAAAACTGATGTCAATTTTGTGATCCTAGAAATTAAATAAAGAAAACTGTGAGCAAGACAACAACTCCTCTCAAGTATCTGCCTTAGAACTAAGCAGAAGATAAAGACCTTTGTGAAAAATGTATGTAAAGAGACTTTGCTTTTTTTTTAATCTATCGCTGTAGGCAAGAGGCAACTCAAACAGGGAGGCTGAAGCAGTGTGATTTATTGGCTCAGGTGAACAAGTACACATGGCCCCCAGGTCGGTGGCTGAAAACTTCAAAGCAAACTATTGTGTGGGGAAGGAACTCAGCAGGTAAGGTTCCCTGTAGGCTCGTTACTGAATGAGTAATGCAACTGTGAATCAAAAACAAGCTCTCATGCAAGCCCTACATAGAATCATAGAATCATCAGGTTGGAAAAGACGTCTTGGATCATCAAGTTTAACCATTCCTATCTGCCACTAAACCATGCCCCTCAGCACCTTGTCTACCCATATTTTAAGCACCTCCAGGGATGGTGACTCAACCACCTTCCTGGGCAGCCTGTTCCAGTGCCCAATGACACTTTCTGTGAAAAAAAATTTCCTAATGTCCAGCCTAAATCTCCCCTGGTAGAGCTTGAGGCCATTCCCTCTTGTCCTGTCCCCTGTTACTTGGGAGAAGAGGCCAGCACCCTCCTCTCTATAACCTCCTTTCAGGTAGTTGTAGAGAGCAATAAGGTCTCCCCTCAGTCTTCTCTTCTCAAGGTTAAACAACCCCAGTTCCCTCAGCCACTCCTCATAAGACTTGTTCTCCAGTATTATCATCTCCATATATTTAAGTTAATTCCAATATGTTTTATCTGAGTAAAAGTATAATAAGAGTGATATTAATCTGGATGCCAAACATTGTTGTGGCATGTATGGAAAAAAGTCCACCCATATAGATTTTACTCAAAACTGCAGTTCACCGAGTATACTGGCAACAAATACAGTGATATCTATTAAACATAGGATAAACAGTTATGTGTATTTGTTTGTCAGCTGTTCCTAATTCTGCATAACTTAGATTCTGTGAACTGGAGAGGAGTGTATTATTTATCAATAATGTATGTGTGAATTAGTTTCACTTAAGAGAAAACTGATCAAATAAAACCAGTCTAATGTGCTCTATTATTATCTGTGCAACAGAATAGCTCCTAAAATATCTCAGTGTGCAATAGACATCAGTAAAAATTTTAAAGACTTCTGACCTATTCTACACTAAGTTTTTGAGTTCCTTGTTTAAATCATTATGATTCCATGTCTAAAGATACTCTAATGTGGGATTTGATGTGATTTTTAAAAATAGAACCATTTATTCATTTTGCCTATTCTAATTTTAATCTATGTCAGCAAGGTAGAATTTCAAATTAAGGCCTCTGTTTTTCAGAAACTCCCATAACACATTAAAGCACTTGCTGAGAATTTAATTGACTCCCCATATAGAATCTAGCCAGGAGGCTTTCAATGCAAGGTCAGGACTGAAATTGACAGAGTCTGCACATTTTAAGGAAGCTGCATTCTTCTTATCAAACTGGTATCTGGAAAACAACACAGAATTAATATCAATTACATACAGAGAAAAACATTAAGACGGACTCCAAACCAGCTGATTGGAGTCACCCAAGCTCATCTGGGTGAAATGCAGTGAACAAAGGTGGGGTTTGTTCTGCTTTTGGATGTTTTATAAATTTTATTCAGGATTGCAGAAAGGGATCTCAATTTGGAAATCTCACAGGGTGCCAAGTGGGTGGGACATTCAAACATGGTCATCTCATGAGAGATGGGAACATGGGCTTGTGCTGAGAGAGAGATTTTCTCAGAAAAGTAAAGATGCATTCACTTGCTACTGGAGTCTGTTCTATGAGACTGGGGTTATGTGCACCAAGCCTTTCTCACTCTTGCTGTCTTCTTCCATGTCAATAAACTTTGATTTGCTTGTTTAGTGAATCAGCTTCATCACAAGGGTCTGCATGCATCTATTCTGTTACCTGACAGTCGCCAGACTAGACAGTACCTGGAGGGTTTAGGCACACCTGGGGACATGAACTCAAATGTCCTTGGGTAGTAAATGATTCTTTCATAATCTGCACATCTGCTCTGATCTCCTGGTGTAAAAGGGAAGGCAGTTTTTCTAGGCATCTTCTAAATGAAAGGAATTGTTACTGCAGTTTATGCAGATCCTGTTTCAGCTTGTGTCCATTAGATATGCTCAGAGAATGAATGTTTGATAAGAGTAATAGAAGAGTGACCCCAAATGCAAAGCTCTTACCTAACCCTATCAATATCTTGAGGCACTTGTCCTGTTGACGATAAAGTGAATGGAATCTCTACCATAGTTCTGAGCAAATCTTGGGAGAAAGTGAATCGTACCCCAAACTCCACTAACTACAGTGGCTCAATCTCCCTTGGCAATAGAAAGATTCTTGCTGACAATATCAGAATGGGGCACCTACATTGTAGATCCCTGCAGTTTGTGGGAAGGGTCTTGGTCCCAGAGCTTTGGGTCTACATCTGGCCATAGGTAACTTAACAAGGGAGCGCTATAACACTTAAGAAAGCAGATGTTTAGTCTTTGTTGAACTGGAAATAAATAATTATTATAATAGGGTCACCTGCAAAGTTTAGGAAGCTTTTGAAGAAGAACTTTCAGGGCTATTATTTGGTATTAAGTACCTAAATTGCTCTTAAACTGGCATCAGGCACATAAAGCCTATCTTTTTAAAACCTATAGTTCTGAAACAGAGATGCCCTAGAAGTGGGATTTTGAGGTTCAAAAATCCATAGATTATATAGAATTTTTTGACCTAAAATGTAAGTACATAAAAAGCTATCCTATTTCTTTCAAGATTTAAGTCTAATGTTACAGGTCTGATCTGCCTGGAGTCAGACTTTTGCCATTACCTTCAACAGAAGCAAAATTGGCTTTAATTTGTGTGCACATACAGTAAATCCGAGGTATGAACAAGCCCTTCCTGACACTACAGCACTTTTTAAAAGCTGTTTCATTTTTAACCAAGTTAATAATTTTCCAAGTAAGTAGGATGCTTTTATAGCCTCTTAATATTCTCTTTACAGTGTTGGCTGCCTAGGGTTGAAGTGTTTTTGATTAACTCTATGTGATAATGAAAACCATGAGAACAACCTTATGCAGAAGTTCTCTCTTTCTGATGTTACATATAAAACAGCAGAAGTCTTACAATATTCAACACATAGCTTTTTATCTCCTCCTGCTCCTTCCCCAACCCCCTCCAAGTCAGAGCTCAACCTAATTACGGAAGTGTTAAAAATGGTTGTATACCAAAACTTAAGTGTTTTGTAAGGGGTGCCCAAGTGGAGAATTTGACTATTTTTACTGGGATGAAGACATGGCACAGTCTGATAAGGACCCAAAGCAACTACAGTGAGAGCTGCTTTGGTTACTATGATGCCCTACAGTGTGATTGAGCATGACACTCAGTTGAGCACATGTATGCTTAGGGCTTGTTAATGAAACAAGTGAGATGCTCTGTTCCACTTGCACATTTCTTATTCTTTCAGCTAAATACTGTTGGATCTTTCCTATGTCCTGCAGCCTATGAAATGGATTACAATTAGCCTGTTGGGAGTGAATAAGATAGCAAAATGCTAGGGGTTGAGAAAACAGTACTGACTGTCTACTCTGGATTTTGTATTATGGGCCTCGATTTTCATGTTAAGCCCCATTGCAAAAATACTTTTTGGATTTATGTATGGTTTTATTCTAATGAAAAAGTGTGCACAGTAGGATTTAGTCCCTCATAAAGATCTAAGAGGATCTGATTTTTCTCCCAGTGAAATGGGCAGAGTTTTGCGATTTCCTTTAATAAGGGAAGGACTGAAATCCTTGAAAGAAGAAAACAACCTTAATAAGCAAGCATGTTTTACTGTCTCACATGCATTTAAATTTGTATTAAATAGATTAATTACAATGGCATTCAAATTCACCTTTACAAATATTTTAAGGCTATGAAGTTTGTGTAAAATTGAAAATCTTACCTTCTTTCTGCATGTCGCTAGTAGGAGGAACTCTGTAGACTGTCGGGGTTGATGGCAATCTCTCAGTCTGTTTTGTAATGAGTTCTGAGCTCCTGACAGATCTTGTTCCAGCTTACTTTGGGTGAGGAACAAATGTGATGACCAAAGTGTCCTTACAATAACACAGAAAGGCTTAGAGAATTAGATGTCTAAAAATAATTTGTTCTGAAGTGTAAATAATTCTACAGCAATTGAAATTGGTGTATATAATCCTGCCAAGGCCATGCTATTAGGGCTTTATAAAATGTTGCTGTAGCAGGCTAAAAACTTATGGTTTGTTGGTTTGTTACAGTTAAGGGGAGCACTTTTGTTGGTATATATTTGTTAATTAATTTCATATCATTTGGCAAATGGGCAAGCATTTCAGTTCAGGACTGTATGTAGTCACCCTTACTGTAGCAAAAATCAAGAAGGTATTAAATAAAGCTGAAACAAACATTTTCAACACCAGCAAAAGAATAGCGGATACTATAATGATTAGATACAATTGGTGCCATCTTTTTTTTTTTTAAAAAAAAAAAAAGGCATCCCTGTTTCATTAAAATCCTTCTTCTGAAACCACTATCTGTTCCCTAACAAATGCTACTAAAAGGTGCTAAATTGCAGGGATCAAATTAACTCTCCATACATTCAGATTAGTGTTTCTCTGAAGTAAACACTGCCTTAAATGTTCAAAGAGCAGTGACTTTGAAAAGGTGTTTGGTATAACTGTAACAATGTTTTTTACTACAGCAGTAGTCTGATGGCAAACAGACACGTCAAACCATCTAACCTTTTGGCAGATAGCTGCTGGGCCATAGACTGCATCCCTGATGGCTTTTCATGGGATGCCAGAAGGTAAATCTGGGTAGAACTTGTCTGGTTCTGTCCAAAGAACATTTTTGTGAAAGTTAATGGGAAATTCAGAAATATATTTTACCATTGTGAGGAAAAGTAGGAGCTCCTATTTATTTCTGAAGTGTGTCTTGCTGTTAAACTTTAGGATAAACATCTGTTGTCTGTGTGGATTTTCCTTGAAGTTTTGATGTAAGGTGTGCAGATTAGGACTTAATCTTACTAACCTCTGCTCAAATGAACAGCAGTGATCAGTGGATACCCACAAGCCATGATTACCAGAATTGGGCCCTCTCAGTTTTCTGAATAGAGAATCTAAATTGTTTAGTCTGAATACCTTGTGGCATGCAGTTGCATCATATATCTCATATGTAAATGATACTTGACGCTAAACAAACTTGCCCTTAAAGTATTTTGCTCACATGAGAAATGAAAGAATTTCTTTGAAAAGATAAAGTTAAAAAAGCTGAAGAGGCACTTTGGATTTTCTCCCTCAGATACTTCTGTTATATTTTTCAGCTGTGATAACTTCCTGACACAGACAGTGAGCAAGCCAACTAGGGAAGGCACCCGCACTGGACCTGTTGTTTGCAAACAGAGGAGGACATGCAGGTGATGTGATGGTTGGGGGTGATCTTGGGTACAGTGATCATGAAATAATAGAGTTTTCAATTCTTGGAAAAGTAAGGAGTGGGATTAGCAGAACTGCCATCTTGGACTTCTGAATTTCAGACTATTCAGGGGCCTGGTCAACAGACTCCCTTGGGAGGCAGTCCTAAAGGGCAAAGGAGTCCAGGAAAGCTGGACATTCTTCAAGAAGGAAATGTTAAAGGCACAGGAGCAGGCTATCCCCATGTGCCGAAAGACAAACTGGTGGGTAAGACCACTGGCCTGCCTGAACAGATAGCTTTGGCTCGAACTCAGGGAAAAAAAAAAGGAGTTTATGAACTTTGGAAGAAGGGGCAGGCAACTCAGGAGGACTGCAAAGATGTTGTGAGGTTATGCAGGGAGAAAATCAGAAGCACCAAAGCAGCCCAACTAGAACTTAATCTGGCTACCGCAGTAAAAGACAATAAAAGAATGTTTCTATAAATCCATTGACAACAAAAGGAGGACTAAGGAGAATCTCCATCCTTTATTGGATGTGGGGAGAAACAGTGACAAAGGATGAGGAAAAGGCTGAGGTGCTAAATGTCTTCTTCTTAGTTTTTAATAGTAAGACCAGTTGTTCTCAGGGTATCCAGTCCCCTGAGCTGGAAGACAGGGATGAGGAGCAAAATAAACCCCCTATAATGCAAGAGGAAATGTATAGTAACCTGCTACATCACTTAAACATACACAAGTCTATGGGGCTGGATGAGATCCATCCAAGGGCAGTAAGGGAGCTGGTGGGAGTGCTCGCTAAGCCCCTTTCAATCATTTATCAGCAGTCCTATCTAACCAGGGAGGTCCCAGTTGACCAGAGGTTAGCAAATGTGATGCCCATCTACAAGAAGGGCCAGAAGGAGGATCCAGGGAACTACAGGCCTGTCAGCCTGACCTCAGTGCTAGGGAAGGTTATGGAGCAGGTCATCTTGACTGCCATAACTCAACATGTACAAGGTAACCGGGGCATCAGGCCCAGTCAGCATGAGTTAAGGAAAGGCAGGTCCTGCTTGACCAACCTGATCTCCTTCTATGACAAGGTGACTTGATAAGTGGATGGGGGAAAGCCGGGGAATGCCCTTTACTTGGACTATAATAAAGCCTTTGACACTGTTTCCCACAGTATTCTGGAGAAACTAGCTGTTCATGGCTTGGTTGTGTGTACTGTTTGCTGGGTAAAAAACTGGCTGGCTGGTTGAGCCCAAAGAGTTGTGGTGAATGGAGTTAAATCCAGTTGGTAGTTGGTCACAAGTGATGTTCCCCAGGCCTCAATACTGGGGCCAGTTCTGTTTAAGATCTTTGGGACCTTTCAAATACTGTGTTCAGCTTTGAGCCCTTCAGTATAAGAAAGGCATTGAGGTGCTAGAGCATTTCCAAAGAAGATCAACAAAGCTGGTAAAGGGTCTAGAGAAGTCTTGTAAGGAGCAGCTGAGGGAACTGGGGTTGTTTAGCCCATGCCTTAAACACCTCCAGGGAAGGTGAATCAACCACCTCCCTGGGCAGCCTGTTCCAATGCCCAATGACACTTTCTGTGAAAACTTTTTTCCTAATGTCCAACCTAAATCTCCCCTGGCGGAGCTTGAGGCCATTCCCTCTTGTCCTGTCCCCTGTCACTTGGGAGAAGAGACCATCACCCTACAACCTCCTTGCAGGTAGTTATAGAGAGCAATGAGGTCTCCTCTCAGCCTCCTCTTCTCCAGGCTAAACAACCCCAGCTCTCTCAGCCGTTCCTCATAGGACCTGTTCTCCAGCCCCTTCACCAGCTTTGTTGCTCTTCTCTGGACACGCTCCAGAGCCTCAACATCCTTCTTGTGGTGAGGGGCCGAGAACTCAACACAGGATTCAAGGTGCAGTCTCACCAGTGCCAAGTACAGAGGGAGAATAACCTCCCTGGACCTGCTGACCGCACCGTTTCTTATACAAGCCAGGATGTCATTGGCCTTCGTGGTCACCTGGGCACACTGCTGGCTCATGTTCAGTCGGCTGTTGACCAACACCCCCAGGTCCCTCTCCACCAGGCAGCTTTCTAGACAGACTTCTCCTAGTCTGTAGCTCTGCATAGGGTTGTTGTGCCCCAAGTGCAGGACCCAGCATTTGGTCTTGTTAAAAATCATGCCATTGGTCTCAGCCCAGTGGTCCAGCCTGTTCAGATCCCTTTGCAGAGCCTCCCTACCCTCCAGCAGCTTGACACTTCCACACAGCTTAGTGTCGTCTGCAAACTTGCTAAGGGTGCATGTGATGCCTTCATCCAGGTCATTGATGAAGACATTGAACAGGGCTGGACCCAGCACTGAACCCTGGGGAACCCCACTTGTCACTGGCCTCCAGCTGGAGTTAACACCATTTACTACCATTCTCTGGGCCCGGCCATCCAGTCAGTTTTCTACCCAGGAGAATGTGCACCTGTCCAGGCCAGAGGCTGAAAGTTTCCATAGCAGAATGCTGTGAGAAACTGTGTCAAAGGCTTTACTGAAATCCAGGCAGACCACACCCACAGCCTTTCCCTCATCCAGCAGCCGAGTCACTATGTCATAGAAGGCGATCAGGTTAGTTTGGCAAGACCTGCCTTTTGTGAACCCATGTTGACTGGGCCTGATCCAACCATCTGGGCCATCCAACCAATTTTTCACCCAGGAGAGTGTGTGCCTGTCCAGGCCAGAGGCTGACAGTTTCCGTAGCAGAATGCTGTGAGAAAAGCTGTGTAAATTATCTTGAAAAAGAGGAACTAGGCTACTTTCTTTATTTGACTTCTGTATGCCATGCTAATTAAAAGAATATACTTGGAGAAAACTGCAAGGTCTATGTCTACTTCATTGCTACAGACTGGTGCCCTGTGTGAGCCTCTTCTGGGTGAATGCGTGATCCAACAGGTGAGTTTGTTTATTTTTACAAAATTTTTGTGGCCACGTTCCTTAAATAGGAACAGTAGCATCTCTTGAACAGGTGACCTACGGGATCATATTGCAATGGGACAAACACTTTCATAAGAGCACATGCTATTTTTAAAACTACTGCAACAAGTATTGTATGCTGCCGACTAGAGAAAACGAAAAACTTCTAACACAGTTATTGCTATTGGTAAAAGAGCATTGTAATTGATTCCCGGCAGATGGCTCTTTTGATAGTACTATTTGGGAGTGATTGGGAGAATGCTTACAGGCACATAAAATGTTAGGGTTTGAGATTTCTGATGCTATTATGGTGACAGTTTGACTGCGGGAATACCAATTCATCAGGATATGCCCACAGACACAGGACAATATATAACTGCACAGGCACAAATGATCCTGGATAGACAGATTACTGAACAAGGCTCATGTATTGCTGAAACCACAGGGTGACGAGTGCCTGACTCAGGGCAACATACGGGATCTTTTGCAACAATAAGACAAGGTTATCAGGAGCCCTATGTGACATTTATAGATAGATTGCAAGGGGCGATTACAAGGCAAGTAGATAACTCTGAAGCCACTAAATCTTTGCTATTTCAGTTAGCTTTTGAAAATGCTCACATTCCCTGTCAAACAGTGCTATTACCATTGAAATGAAAAGCAACTGACATAAGAGAATATATTAAAGTATGTCAAAACATTGGAACCGAAACTTGCAGAGCATCGCTTCTCGTTGCTGCATTATCTCAATTGCAAATTAATCAGAACACCGTTAAATGTTTTAATTGTGGAAAATGAGGACACATAAGCAGAGAATGTCCTGGAAAGCAGTAGATGCCCCAAAATGAAGAAACCTACACAGCATTGTCCCCAATGTCAGAAAGAATATAATTGGGCTAATCAATGCAAATCTAAATTTGACAAAACTGGGCGACCTCTGTCGAGAAACAGAAAGAGGGGCACATAGCCCAGTGACCCTCAAACCAACAGGATATGGAACCCTCCTGAACAATATACTCATGCCCCACATCTGACACATGATTAATCTCAAACCTTTCAGACGCTACAACAGGCAGTGCCGGATTTGATCTGGCAACAGTCTCAGAAGTAATTCTTTTACAACCGCATGCATTTCTAACTGTAGGAACTAATATGTGTGGGCCTTTACCAATGGTATATGTAGGACAGATTGTAGGGCATTCAAGTACTTAAAGAAAAAAAAGAAAGTTTGTGCTACTGAGAATAATTGACTCAGACTATATACATCAGATTCAAATAATGCTAGCTGCCTTTCAAACCCCATGCTGCATTGCAATAAATCAGAAGGTTGCACAAATTATTTTGTTGCTCTTTTGGGTTCCCCAAAGTTCCCCTGAGATTTGAGGGCAGGGGCGATTTGGCAGTATTAATTCTGCCCAGGTATCTTGGACTCAGCAAGCAAAACAACCTATACTTACAATTAACATACAGGGAAAGACATCTAAAGGATTGTTGGATACTGGAGCTGATGCTTCTATAATTTCTCAAACTGAATGGCCTCCTCAGTGGCTTCTTGATGTAACTTTCACTACTGTTACAGGCATAGGTGGGATACAAATTCCTATGAAGAGTGCCAAACTATTTCCAGTGACAGGACCAGAAAATTCACGAGCATGGATTCAACCATATGTAATGCCAACACCAATAAATTTATGGGGAAGAGACTTACTAAAGCAATAGAATGCATCTGTCACTACTATAGCAGCAAATTTATCCTAAAGGTCACTGGTCTAAAGCCCCTGCTCAAACTCTCCTTGTTGGCAGAGAAACTTGTTTGGGTTGATCAGTGGTCTCTTAAAGGGGGAAAACTTGCTCAAATGCAACATTTAGTAGAAGAAAAACTAGAAGCTGGACATATTGTTTGATCTAATAGCCCATGAAATGCTCCTATATTTGTTATTCCCAAAAATTAAAAAAATGGTGGTTACTGCGTGATTTAAGAGCTATAAATGCAGTAATGCAACTGATGGGTTCCTTACAGACCGGATTACTGAATCCAACTATGTTACCTGTTGATTGGTACTTTTTTGTAATAGATCTAAAAGATTGTTTCTTTACAGTTCCCCTACATCCAGACAATTGTAAGTATTTTGCACTTTCAGTACCTGCTGTAAATAATCTGGAATCCATTAAAAGATATCACTGGACAGTATTACTGCAGGACATGATGAACAGTATGGGACTGAAACATCTGGCATAATAATGCCAATGATGATTTCATGTAAGTTCTTGCAGAATTTCTAACTCTCCCACACTCAGCCCTGTTGCAAGATGTAATCTCTTGCTAACATGGTGTCGAATGTCAGTATCATGGACTTATTGCAGTGCCCTGCAGTAAAGTTCTTTCCCCTCCCCTGGTGGAAAAACAAGCTCCCCAAGGAGAGAGCAAGGAGGAAGGGCATGCTAACATCCCTTATCCGACTTAAAGACACATGCACATGTCTAAAATTATGGGTCTGACAGAATGGATTTGTGTGCTAACTTTTGCTGAATTGCAGAAGGGGCCTACAGTCAGAAGAAAAGATGCAGCTTGCCTAGAACATCATCAAATTAGCTGTTGCACAGCCCACGTGTGAAGAATACTTCAGGGTTTGGAAATGGGTAAAGGTGCAGTTGGGCAAAAGTTCCTTTATCCCATGTCTCCCCACCTTTTGGAGACACCCTGAATCTAGGGTATAGCCCAGATGGGACCCTAGAAATACATCTCTGAAACCTTTCCGCTCAAATGTCCACTAAGCTGGCAAACATGTGAATTCACCTGGGATATTTGGAGTGGAAGGCTGCAGAGGGTAAAATGTTAAAATAACAGACATGAAAAAGGGGACGCCTTTAGCTGGGGTATTGGAAAAGTTTCAAAGTGCACAGTTAAATTATGTCAAGAAATTTGACTAATTCTGACAAAAAAAGATGGCGGTCATTACAAATAGTTTTAATCTCGAGAACATTTGGCAAATACAAAAGCCTCAAGAGAAAAAAACCAAGCCACAGATGTGTGTGTGAATGCCCCCACTTCTCCTCTCTGTCCTTGAAGGTTTTGGTTTTTTTCTTTTCAGCTTCTTCTCTGGGTCTGCAGGAATTAACCCTATTAACAGACTTTATTAAAATATGGAGGGAGGACCCTTCAAAATTTTAATAGAGCACAAGCTATCAATTTATCCAAAACTTGTTGTGTGGTTATTTCTGCAGGCAGTTTTAATGTTGTGGATGTGTAATTGGAGAACAACACACACAGGTTTTGTGTGTGTGTGTGTCATATGTATCAATAATGTAGGAAATATTAAACACTTGCCTAATTGGCAGAGAGAAAGTTTACAGTAATTTAATAGAAAGTGTGATTAGTGGTAGAAAATGTATGTGAAGAGAGAAAGAAGAAAGATTTGAAGTTAATGTCTTTACATCAAGCATGTAAGTGGAAGTGGTTTGATGCAAAAGTGATAAATGACACAACTCTGTGTTACAAATGGAGGGATCAACTCAGTTAGTGGAATTAGGTGCAGTGTTACATGCTTTAGACATCATCTCAGAAGAACCCCTCAGTATTGTCGGTGTTTCAGAATATGTAGTAAATGCTGTAAAATGAATACCTTCTTCCTTCCTTCTTTAAAGAGTTAGATGATGAACAGCTTTTTCTAATGTTCATTAATCTCAAAACCAAATTAGAAAAAAGATTATTTCCTTTATTACTCACATTCACTCGCATATTACATTGCCTGACCTGCTTGTTGAAGGCAATGCAGTCTCAGATTCCTTCACAGCAGCTGTTTTAACCCTTGATTATGGAAGAGCCTCACATTTTTTTTCACCAAAATGCTATGGTTCTAAGCTAACAATCCAAAATTACTCTATCCCAAGTGAAAGACATAATTGGGGCATGTCCTGAGTGGCAGTGACTCCGTTGCCTAAACATGAAGTAATTAAACCCCCGTGGCCTTCATTCAAATAAAATTTGGCAAACAGATGTCACACATCATGTGCCTTTTGGCCACTTATGTTATGTTCACATATCCATAGACACTTTTTTGGGTGCTATACGTGCCTCTGCTCATGCTGGTGAAAAGGGGTATGCTTGGAATTCCTAAGTAATAAAAAGAGATACTGACCCTGGATAGATTTCTCAATCCACTTCTCTTTTTTGCAACAATGGGGCATTGAACATGTTTACAGGTATACCCCACATCCCTGTTGGTCAAACCATCACTGAGTGGAGCCATTCAACTTTGAAAAATAAAAACAAAAAAGGGGAAACATGCCCCTCTCCCCCAGAACAATTAGACAATGCTATCTGTATCCTCAATTTTTAAAATGCCAATTTGGTTTCTGGTAGAAATATGACTGCTGCAGAAAGGGACTTTTCAATTTTTGAGAAATTATCACATTGTCCAAAGGTTATGTACGAGGACCCTATGGCAAACAATCATTGGAATGGTCCTGCTGAGCTAATAATGAGGGAGAAAGGGTATGCCTGTGTTCTTCTTCCCTCGGGACCTCAATGATTTCTGGCACAATACATCAAGGCTTATCATGAGCTGGAAAAACATGACCCAGAATCTGATGCCTCAAGTGGTGAAGTTGAACCTGAATGAAAACTGAAACAACTACAACAAAACACAAGTAACACGATGGCAACTGCGAGTGTACCACCTACCCCAGCAAACACCTTTCTGGCATACTTAGCCATCATTACCAGGAACAGTACAGTAAGAGTGTTACTTGTTCTTTCTCAGCATTTGTATTGGGCACATGTGTTGGACTCTGCTGTTTAAACCAAATACTTAGTGGGATCCAGAAATTCCCATTTCAAATAATGATTCAAAATGGATGGGAAGAACCTGGATTCCCACATCAGGATCTTTAATTGAAGGCAAAGACTGAGTACGAAGTAATGAATCCCATCAGTACCATACTGAGTTGCCATCCATTTGCATGTCAAACAAGCCAATACTGAATTGTCTTAACATGGGAGAAAAATTTCATCTTTTCTAACACCAACAGGAGAGTAGTCAAGGAGTAATAGGCAATTTAACATTTATTTCTGCTCCCGGAATAGCTGATGGTACATTGCTCAAAATAAGACCATGATTCTCCTGGTGTACTTACTTTTTTGTAAGACTCAAAAAGGTACCACAAAGGATGTGATAAATCTTAACTGGACACCTTGTAGACTACCAGAAGCTGCCATACAAAATGCAACTGATTTAAAATTTTGGGACTGGGACCCTCGCAGACACCTCATGACTAGCTCCTCAAGTGTAGAGACATTTTATAAAGAAGAAGGACTTGATGTTATAAACCTTGTTGACGCGGAACGACCTTAAACAGGGAGTTAGCTTGATGGAAAGAAGGAGTAACTGAGAGAAAAACAAGGGAGAAAAATGTTAACATGGTTAATTTAGTGTAACTTGTTTAAAAGCATGCATGGTTGTTTAGCCAATAATATGTTAGTAATAGTAATAGACGAGTACTTTTAACTAATAATAAACTGTAGATAAGTGTGTGAACAGCTTATGCATAACCAAATGTGTAACCCAAAAAGGTATATAAAGAGAAAACTAACACAATAAAGGGTCTTCGATCCATCAGATTTACGTCCGTGTCTCAATCCCCTCAGTACTCGAGGGCTGTAAATTTTTCTGAAATAGCTAACAAGATGTTGAAGTGATCAGAATGAAGTCTTTCAGGACCTGTGCTACAGGCTCAGTTTAATAATACTTTTAGTTCAGATTTTGTGAAGCTGGGGTGATTGGCCTTACCGTTTAGTCACAGACACGTAGCATATGGAGCCTACACAAAAGTTAATACTCAGTATTCTTTAAACTTGACCAATTTTCATAATGTACCTCACATCCTTATGTTTTAGTTGCTGCATCTTGGATTAATATTTCCAAAACAAACCATACCTTTAAACTCACTTTGCAGAACCCATATTATTTCAGTTGCATTACACATGCAAACATCTCTGAATTAAATATTTCTGTCGTGGTCAGGACAATCCATGACACATAGAAGTTGTGGGCAAAAGGACATCTTTATTGAGTTAACGAGACTTTTTATACCCCTTCTCGAGCTGCACGTCCATGCACAATTGGTTTAGCTAAAGACTGACAGTTCATAAGTGGATGACTCCTTCTTAGTTGTAACTTCATAACTGGGTGATTCCACCTGCAGCCTGGCAGTTTCCTAATCTTGTTTACTCGGCTCTTCTTGGTGCCCTCCAGCTTCCTCAAGGATACATGGGCATCTATTCAAGGCCAATGTTAAGTTCACACACTCTAACTCCCCGAACCATCCGAGGTTTCCCACAATTCCCCCTCTTTGTATTTGTGCTACAAAAATTGCCTGTGTCTTCTGCTGCAGAGTCCTTGCAACAAAGACACAAGACATAGCAACATTAATAACACAGACACAACAAAGAACAAAATCAACAATCTAGATCTTACCAAAGATAACAACGACCTTGACAGTCCCCATCCTTTAAGCAAGCTATTCAACCAATTCCACCCACTGACTTCTTATCCAATACAACACATTCCCTCAAAATCTTTAGATTCATGTCCTTGGACTAATAATGAGAATCTATTATGGCTCTATTTTGTGATACAGCATACCTAACACTATCAACATCAACTAACAAACCACTCAGTGAAATCAGTGTAGGATTGGTTTGCCTACCCAGCGAACATTCCAAGTTCATTAGCTTTTTAAGGCAGCCGCAGCAGGAACCCCAGGTGTCAATGCTGAGGTTGCTACAATTCCCCAGGTCCTAATTAGCTTCAAATAAATGGATATAACCTTTTAGTTCATTTTTCTGTAATAAGGTTAGATGTTGGTAACATAAACTCCCCAAAGCTGCATGGCCCATCCTTAAGTTTCAAAAGAATTCCACCCCCCGCACTCTATCCCCACAAACTAGAAAGATCCCTACAGGCAAAACCAACTAGAACAGAAAAAGAGTCCTGGAGGGGCACCCTGGAGGTGTTTAAGGCACGGGTGGACGAGGTGCTAAGGGGCATGGTTTAGTGTTTGATAGGAATGGTTGGACTCGATGATCCAGTGGGTCTCTTCCAACCTGGGGATTCTATGATTCTATGATTCTATGATTCTATATTAGAGGAGGTGTATCTGCTTCAGTTGTGGGACCATTCATTCTTCACTTGAGCAGGCCATCCACAACAGGCTGAATGCAGTGAGCAGGACCCACTGAGGGTGGAAACACAAGCATGCCCTCTTCCCCAGGTTAATAAATGATATGGTCCCTCCCGTTGGCCTGTTTACAAAGATTTTAATAATACTGTGATTCCTCCGCCTTACTATAGGTGACTGCTCTATTCCCTGATCTATTCTGTGATGTTTTACCCTTCATTTCCCATTTTTGTATTTGATAACATATTCTTCAGTGTCTGATAGGCTTACTCTACTATCGCCTGTGACATATGCTTGGTTGAGTAGAGAGATCTTAAGTGACATTAGGAAGAAGAGGAATGTTTATAGGCTCTGGAAGAGGGGACAGGCCTCTTGGGTGGACTACAGGAGGGAAGTGAGGTTGTGTAGAGAAAAGATCAGGAGGGGCTAAGGCCCAACTAGAAATCAGGTTAGCAAAGTCCGCGAAGGATAATAAAAAATATTTCTATAAATATATAAATAAGAAAAAGAGAACTAGGGAGACCATACAGTCCCTTTTGGACACAGAGGGAACAACAGTGACAGGGGATGAGGAGAAGGCTGAGGTACTTAATGCCTTCTTTGCCTCAGTCTTTAATTGTAAAGAAAGCTGTTCCCTCTGTGTATAAACTCCGGAACTAGAGGAGCAATACGAGGCTCCCATGATCCAAGAGGAGGTGGTCAGAGCCTTGTTTGCCAAACTAGACACCCACAAGTCTATGGGGCCAGACGGGATTCACCCTAGGGTACTGAAGGAGTTGGCGGATGTACTGGCAAACCCCCTTCCCATCATCTTCCAGCAGTCCTGGAAGACTGGGGAAGTTCCACTGGACTAGAGGCTGACTGATGTTGTGCCCATCTACAAGAAGGGTCGCAGGGAGGATCCAGGGAACTACAGGCCAGTCAGTCTGATCTCAGTGCCAGGGAAAGTCATGGAACAGGTGATCTTGAGTGCTATCATGAAGCACATGCAAGAGAACCGGGTCATCAGTCCCAGTCAACATGGATTCACAAAAGGCAGGTCTTGCCAAACTAACCTGATCGCCTTCTATGATAAAGTGACTCGCCTACTGGATGAGAGAAAGCCTGTGGATGTAGTCTTCCTGGACTTCAGTAAAGCCTTTGACACAGTTTCTCACAGCATTCTGCTATGGAAACTGTCAGCCTCTGGCCTGGACAGGCGCACATTCTCCTGGGTAGAAAACTGGCTGGATGACCGGGCCCAGAGAGTGGTAGTAAATGGTGTTAA
The DNA here is from genome assembly GCA_033558105.1 of Coccyzus lansbergi. NCBI lineage: Eukaryota > Metazoa > Chordata > Aves > Cuculiformes > Coccyzidae > Coccyzus > Coccyzus lansbergi. The sequence continues at coordinate 701,179 of JAUMJK010001213.1, read as the reverse complement.
ATCCAGTTGGAGTCCAGTGACAAGTGGGGTTCCCCAGGGCTCAGTGCTGAGTCCAACCCTGTTCAATGTCTTCATCAATGACCTGGATGAGGGCATGGAGTGCACCCTTAACAAGTCTGGAGATGACACAAAGCTGTGTGGAAGTGTCGATCTGCTGGAGGGTATCAGAAACGATGTGAGAGCAGGTCCAGGGAGATTATTCTCCCTCTGTACTCGGCACTGGTGAGACTGCACCTTGAATACTGTGTTCACTTCTGGGCCCCTCACCACAAGAAGGATGTTGAGGCTCTGGAGCGAGTCCAGAGAAGAGCAACAATGCTGGTGAAGGGACTGGAGAACAGGCCTTATGAGGAACGGCTGAGAGAACTGGGGTTGTTTAGCCTGGAGAAGAGGAGGTTGAGGGGAGACCACATTGCTCTCCTGAAAGAAGATTGTAGAGAGGAGGGAGTTGGCCTCTTCTCCCAAGTGACAGGGGACAGGACAAGAGGGAATGGCCTCAAGCTCCACCAAGGGAGGTTCAGGCTTGACATCAGGAAAAAATCAGGTTTGACATCAGGTTCATGTATAATGCAATAGTGGGAAGATAGAGCAGAAAATGATAAATTGGGAATTATAGAATGGTTGTTTCTTAAACATCAAATGAACAAAACAATAGTGACCAGACCTGAATCTTTTGCCATGCTGATAATTAGAGGTAGAGAAAGCATATTAGAGTTGAGAGGGTATGAGACAGACAGCATTATAATTCCCATGAAGGAAGAATATTTACAGTGGTGTTTGCAAAACAATACAGCATTGCAAGTGGCACTGGAAAATTATACAGGACAATCAAAGACACATCATCCTAGTAGTATATTGATAACCTTTTTAGAGAATCAAGTTATTGAAGAAAAAACAAAATTAAGCCCGGTGCCGGTGAAGGAGTCACAATAGTTTGCCAGGGTTTTGTGCAGGAGGAAATGCTAGAGTGGATAAACTAACGCAATCTATTTTTTTAGCATCGCAACCAACACTTGATTTGTGGCAGCAGGCACGAATTTCTCATGATTTTTTTCATCGGTCAGCAGAAGTATTAAAGAAACAGTTCAATTTACCAATCACAGAGGCAGAAGTGATTGTGCAAGCCTGTCTAAATTGTCAACAAGTCATCAAAGGTCCATTGTTCACGGTGTTCCCACGAGGATTAAAGTCATTACAGTTCTGGCAAACTGATTTTGGAAGATTAAAATGTGTACATATCAATGGCAGTTGTATTTTCTGCACTATCAGGGGAAACATCACGTCATGTACAGACACACTTTAGACAAGCTTTTGCCACTTTAGGAATTCCACAATTAATCAAGATGGATAATGGACCAGTATATGTTTCACAAAGTGCGCAGACCTTTTTAAGAGAGTGGGGTGTATCACATAAAACAGGAATCCTGCATTTCCCCACTGATCAAGTCATTATTGAACTTACCCATCAAGTGGTAAAAGCGTTCTTAACAAAATAGAAAAGGGGGGGAATCAGGAGAGACACCACAAAACAGATTAATGAAGGTGCAATATGTCATGAATTTTTTGCAATTAGCAGATGATCAAATTGTGCCGATGTTGAAGCACATGCAAACCATGTTGTCAAAAATAGAGCAAGTACAAGAAAATGTGAAAGCACTGTTGAAAAACAGAGAAGGGCAATGGACGGGCCTGTTTAAGCTATTAACATAGGGATGACGTTATGCTCGTGTTTTAACAGATACAGGACCATTCTGGGCACCAGTGAGGTGGAGAAAGCCCACGTTGTTGCGTGACAAATGTGAAGTCCCAACCACGAAAGCAGTTTACAAGAATGAGGAGGATGTTAACATTATGGATGTTCTTAATCCTATGGGTGATAGTTGAAGGAGGTCCCTGGACAATCGATACTCAAAAGAAAGTGTGGATAACATTTGCAAATGTGACAGGTCAAGGCTCATTTTGTCTCTCTTTAGCCACCCCAGGAGATCCATTTAGAACATGTTTGATAGGATTGCCATTAACACAAAAGACTATTTGAGTTTTAAGCCTTATGTAAACAATAATTCTACTCTCACAATACGTAATGCCGCAGATGTCAAGAACTTGATACTAAGTTTGAAGTACACTGGCTTGGAGTCTCAAGAGTTAGGACTGTTAGGATCACTGAAAGATGGGAGCTGTGTATTTTGTTATGGATGGGAAGCCCCAGGAAGCTGAGTAGGATCGTCTAGCTACCAATTTGTCTATCCTGAAAGTAGGTGGTATAATGTATCATGGTGGTATGAAGGAGGAAAAGACACCATAGAAACCAATACAATTTATAGCCTGAAGAAATTACCATCTGGCATTTTCCTGATATATGGTGATTGAGCGTTGTCAGGAATCCCCTCAAGACCTTGGGGGGGGGACCCTGTATTTTAGGGCAGATAACCACGTTTATGACATCTATGCAACAACTATTGTAGCAGCACAAAAGAAACAAAAGTCGAGCTAGACGACTAGTCAATAATATGTTAGTAATAGGCACATGGACAAACACTTTTAACCAGTAATAAACTGTAGATAAGCACGTGGACAGCTTATGCATAGCTGGATGTGCAACCTGAAAAGGTATATAAAGAGAAAACTAACACAATAAAGGGTCTTTGATCCATCAAATTGAAGTCTGTGTCTCAATCCCCTCGACAGATATGGTTGTCCTGGGCTGCGAGAGCACATTGCTGACTCATGTTGAGCTTCTCATCGACCAGCACCCCCAAGTCCTGCTCTGCAGGGGAGCTCTCAGTCACTTCAATCCATTCTCTGCTCAACCTATATTTGTGCTTGGTATTTCCCCGACCCAGGTGTAGGACCTTGCACTTAGCTTCATTGAACTTCATGAGGTTTGCACAGGCCCACCTCTCAAGCCTGTCAAGGTCCCTCTGGATGGCATCACTTCCCTCCAGTGTTTCAACTGCGGCACACAGCTTGGTGTCATTGACAAATTTGCTGAAGATGCCCTCAATCCCACTGCCCATGTCTTCAATAAAGATATTAAACAACACTGGTCCCAATACCGATCCCTGAGGAACACCACTGATTACCGGTCTCCGCTTGGAAATTTAGATTTTGAGTACAGCTCTTTCAGTGCAACCATCCAGTCAGTTCCCTATCCATTGAGTGGTCCATCCATTAAATCCATATCTCTCCAATTATAGACCAGAATGTCATGTGGGACAGTGTCAAATGCTTTGCACAAGCCCAGGTAGATGATGTCAGTTACTCTTCCCTTATCCAGCAATGCTGTAGTCCCATCATACAAGGTCACCAAATTTGTCAGCCACCATTTTCCCTTAGTGAAGCCATATTGTCTGTCACCAGTCACCTCCTTACTTTCCATGTGTCTCAGCAGTGTTTCCAGGAGGATCAGAGACTTGACCAGCCTTTAGTTCTCTGGGTCTTCCTTCTTAAAAATGGGAGTTATGTTTCCCTTTTTCCAGTTAGCGAGGACTTCACTGGACTGCCACAACTTTTCATATAAGATGGATAGTGGCTTAGCAACTTTGTCTGTCAGTTCCCTCAGGACCCACAGATGCATCTCATCAGATCCCATGGAGTTGTGGACCTTCAGGTTCCTTAGATGATCTTGAACCTGATCCTCTCCTATAGTGGGGGGTTCTTCATTCTCCCAGACCCTGCCTTCACCTTCTGTGACTTGAGTGGTGTGGCTTGAGTCCTTACTAGTGAAGACTGAGGCAAAAATGTCATTGAGTACTTCAATCTTCTACATATCCTGGGTAACCAGGTCTCATGTTTCTTTCTGAAGAGGGTCCACATTCTCCCTAGACTTCCTTTTATCACAGACATATCTATAGAAGCTTTTCTTGTTGCCCTTGATTTCCTTGACCAGATTTAATTCTATCAGGGCTTTAGCTTTCCTAATCTGATACCTGGTTGCTCAGACAATTTCTCTCTATTCCTCCCAGGCTACCTGCCCTTGCTTCCACCCTCTGTAGATTTCCTTTTCTGAGTCTAAGTTTGTCCAGGAGTTCTTTGTTCATCCATGCAGGCCTCCTGGCGTTTCTGCCTGACTTCCTCTTCGTTGTGATGCATCACTGAAGCTTGGAGGAGGTGATCCTTGACTATTAACCAGCTTTCTAAGGCTCCTCTCCCTTCCAGGGCTTTATCCCATGGTACCCTACTGAGAAGATCCCTGAAGAGGCCAAAGTCTGCTCTCCTGAAGTCCAGGTTAATGAGTTTGCTGCACACCCTCCTCACTGCCCTAAGGATCTTGAACTCCACCGTTTCATGGTCACTGCAGCCAAGGCTTCCCCTGAGCTTCACATTCACACCACTTGGAGAAGGAAGGTATCATCGACGCACTCCAGGAACCTCCTGGATTGCTTGTGCCCTGCTGTGCTGTCCCTCCAACAGATATCGGGGTCCCTCATGAACATGGTCCCTCATGAAGACCAAGTCTTGTGAATGTGAGGCTGTGCTGTGTGTCTCTAGAGGGTCTCATCTGCTCTCTCTTCCTGGTCCGGTGGCCTGTAGTAGATCCCAACGTAATGTCTCCTGTCCCTGTCCTCCCTTTAATCCCAACCCATAGGCTCTCTATCAGCTCTTCATCCATCCCCAAGTGGAGCTCCATGCACTCCAGCTGGTCAGTGACATAGAGAGGGACACCCTTTCCTCATCTGTCCTGCCTGTCCTTTTTAAAGAGCCTGTATCCCTCCATCCCAACACTCCAATCATAGGATCCATCACACCATGTCTCCGTGATGCCAATGAGATCATAGTCCTGCAGGCATGCACATGTCTCCAACTGCTCTTGTTTATTCCCCATACTACATGGGCATGTTTACTCCTCATGCATGGAGCCACTTAAGTTGGGCTCCTGATGGAGCTGTCTGACTGGCAGGAGATCCTTTGTGTTTGTCTTCAGATGCTCTCGTGCTGACCTGTGTTCCTTCTCCAGGCTCTGGGCATCTATTGCTGGCATTGGCATCAAGCTGGGATGGACTGAGGTTCTCCTCCTCTGGCAACTTTAGTTTAAAGCCCTCTTCACCAGCCTGGCAAACCTATGACCGAAGATGCTCTTCCCCTTCTCTGACAGGTGGACCCCATCAGACTCCAGAAGGCCAGGTTTCTCAAAACGAGTCCCATGGTCTAAGTAGCTGAACCCCTGACTTCAGCATCAGTCCTGAAGCCATTTGTCTGCAGACTCAACAGGCCTTTTCAAATCCCTCACTTTGACTGGGAGGATTGATGAAAAAGTTACCTGTGCTCCAGAATCCCTTACTGCCTCTCCCAGGGCTCTATAATGCCTCTTGATACCCCTCAGACTAAACCCAACCCGAATCCTTATCTAGATGTATTTATCATCAGAACTCATGAAGGTACTAGGAGATAATTTCTGAAGTTATATATACATGCACGTTGCTAGAGCAGTATAATGCTCTAGATCTATCAACATTAATTTGCACTGTATAGTTGTTTAAATTGAACACAAATACTGTTTTGAGCACTGGGTTAATAGAGGCCTATGGATGTATTTTTCAGATATGTTATTAATCTGCAAAATATGACTGGTTGGTTTGTATTGCCCCCCAGTGGGAATAAGACTGAATGCAGGAATGAGGCAGAATGCAGGAATGAGGCAGAATGCAGGAATGGGGAGGAATGTGGGGAGAAATGGGACTGGGTGCCTCCCCCCCCCCATGGACTGAGTACAAGGCTTTCAAAAGCAAAGTCAATGGAGATGAAGCACACAGAGGGGCAGCAGACTATTCATCAGAAAGGCATGCACCAAGGATATGTTGCTCTGTGAAGTGGGGGATGGGATGTCTGAGGACACGTGTAGCTAGCTCCTGCTATCAGCAAGGAGCCTGATTCCCCTGCAAGGATAACTACCCAATTATTTTCCAAGAAGATGGTTTGCAACTGCTATTCTGACAATCCTGCCCTCCAGTTGAACTGTATTCACTATAACGTCATTGTGACATATTACTCCCCTTTGAGTTGCTGAAGATGGCTACTGCCTTTCTGACCCGCAAGGTGGAGGGGAGCAAGACGAAGGTCTGGTGGTCACTCCATGCTGACAGTCACGTCCAAGTCCATGTGTGCAGCGAGGATAAGTGGGGAAAAATAACTGTAGCTGTTATGCCTCCGCCACTCGTTACCTATCAAGATGACCAGACTGGCCCATGACCATTCTCCCACATATCAGAGCAAGCAGGCGCATATAACAGAGTCATGCTAACATGACACCATATCCATAGAAGAAAGAATCAGAAGCGATCCTGAAAGCAAAAGTATTAATAAGATTTATGAATTGAAACCTATATATGTAGACTACTGATAGATATAGAAACCATAAGGTTTGTGTGTTAGAAATAGATTGGTATATAACCCTGGAGTTTTCAGTTCTCTACACATTAGTAGGAGCTGCACCAGCATAGCCAGGACAAAACAACCTGTCATCTCCCTTATATGCTGCACCACTGACGAGAGGTGAAGAAGAAGATAAGAACTGGGCCAACTGCCACCCCAGACATTATCACTCCAGACCACTCGTGAATGGACCATAAGAGAGCAAGCAGAGCAAGCCATGATCAGAACTCTGTCTCAGCTGGACCCCCCACCCAACGTCAACATCACTTCATGGATCTGATACCTATGACCATCGAAGCGTCTGCAAGGACTTCGCCTGCAACAACCTCATGGGAACATCTATAAAGACTTTGTCACTGGACTCCAGACAGGTCATATAATCCCTCCATATAATCCCTCACAAACCCTTATAGGATATTAATATGGTATAGAATTAAGCTTATACCCTTGACTTAGAATTGTAACATTAGAGGTAATAAACTAACTGTTTAAGTGCAGCTCTGAGTCCTACTCTGTCAACATTGGGGTGTGACACGTTGCAATATCATTATAATACTAAAACACGCTTCAACAGCTAAGGCTCATAGAATCATAGAATCATAGAACAACCAGGTTGGAAGAGACCCACAGAATCATCAAGTCCAACCATTCCCACCAATCTCTAAATCATGTCCCTCAGTATCTCATCCACCCGCACCTTAAACACCTCCAGGGAAGGTGAGTCAACCACCTCCCTGGGCAGCCTGTTCCAGTGCCCAATGACCCTTTCTGTGAAAAACTTTTTCCTAATGTCTAGCCTGAACCTCCCTTAGAAGAGCTTGAGGTCATTCCCTCTTGTCCTGTCACTAGGGAGAAGAGGCCAGCTCCCTCCTGTCCACAACCTCTTTTCAGGTACTTGTAGAGAGCAATAAGGTCTCCCCTCAGCCTCCTCTTCTCCAGGCTAAACAACCCCAGCTCTCTCAGTCGCTCCTTGTAAGACTTGTTCTCCAGCCCCTTCACCAGCTTAGTCGCTCTTCTTTGGACATGCTCCAGAGCCTCAACATCCTTCTTGTGGTGAGGCTATCCATCTCCTCCCCACCTCTGAGGCAAATCACTCCCATAACCACTGGGCATGCGCTGGTAAGTTTGGACAAGTAAAGCAAGACTTTTTCTCCACCAATCAGCAGAGTTTGATGTAATGACTTCAACCACTCAAGATCCACCTAAAATTCCACAAATTATTATAAAAATCCAATACAGTGGGGGGAGTCCTTGGGGAAGAACCTACCATCAACACTTTCCTGGGATCAATTGACCAATTGATCTCTGTTTTCCCTCCCAGTCGGGGATGCCCCCGGTATGTATATGTGCTCTAACTTCTAATCTCACATTAGCTATCACTATCTTTCTGTACTTTATTCTTAACTATATGGTTCATACACCATGTGGTTCATACACCACAGTGTTCATTTTTCTTCTTTCTAGTTTTCTGCTTAGGTGATTATGGAGGTTTCTCTGTTGATGCACATAGTCGCAGATTTGGGGATTTTTCCTTTTTCAAATTTTATTTCTGCTTCCAATTTTTCCAACAGGTCCCTCTCCAATAAGGGTTTCGGTGAATTTGGCATATATAGAAATTTATGCACCCTAATTGTTTACCTAATTTAAAATTTAGAGACTTCAAAAAGTATGCCTTTTCGCTCTGGCCAGTTGCTCCCCTTACTGTTATTATCCACAGGTGTCAAAGCTTGTTTTAAAACCGAGTAGATTGCTCCCGTATCTAACAAAAATTCCAATTGTTGTTGTCCTTTCTCTAGCTTTAATATAATCAGTGGATCCACTAGGGTAGATTCCCCAGGTCCCCAGTAGTCATCTTGGACAGAAGCCTGTACTCTATTCACCTTTCCCTTTCGCCTTAGGTTCTTCACCCAGAAGGTGGTAGAGCACTGGAACAGCTCCCCAGGCCCATAGTCATGGCACCAAGCATGATGATATTCAAGAAGCATTTGGACAACACCCTCAGACACATCGTGTGAATGCTGGGGTTGTCCTATGCAAGGACAGGAGTTGGACTCAATGATCCTTGTGGGTCCCTTCCAACTCAGGACAGACTATGATTCTATCATAAATAACAAATTTTCAAAACAAATTTTCTTGTCCAGATAAAGCTATTTTAACACAGACTTTAATCAAAACCTCCTAGTGAGTATTTTGTTTAGGTTTGTCTTTTACTTACCCACAGAGGATGAGCTGTTGCAAACCCTGTCCACAAAATTTTGACTCTCTGCATCATACTGCTACTGAGCCTGATGCAGACTGTAGTTCAGGATCTCAAGGTTATCTTGTGTTTTTTTGTTTTGTTTTTTTCTTTTTTGTATTTTGAGAGTATAGCTGAATATAATAGAGTATGATTAAATAATCTAGTTTAATGAATTATATGTAGAACAAAAATTATTATGTGAATGAATTTCTGCAAGTGCAGTGATAGGCCCAAAGGAATATCCATAGGAATCTAGATCCTAGGAATTAAATTCAAGGTCCATTTGAATTTTAACTCATTTCCAGGCCCAGCAGAGAAACTGATTGTTCTATTTTTCTAAAATCACTGTACCTACTTATTGTTTCTCCTTTCAGTTTTCTTGGCTTTTTCTTCCTGCATGTATTGTATTCTGGTTGTGTATGTGTATAACAAAGGGAAGGCGAGATAATAGCATGCACTTGACTCTGGATTAATTGTAATAATCCTAGCTGGACCCAGTGACAATGAAGTCACAGGCATACAAAAACAGTCAAAGTATAGACTGTTGACAGAATCTGAGTATATGCTTTGCTTAGTATATGCTAAAGTTTACACCATTGTTTCTGCTTTCTGAATATACATAGAAGTCATATCCAAAAGTCTTAAAAATCTTGAATCCATTTCACTTTATCAGCATGAACATTTGGATAGCTTTTTATTGCTTACAGCAAAAATTCTACTTGATTTAAAACCAATTGAAATGCATAGCAAATCTTTTAGTGAAGTAAAAACATACTATAACATCACAGTAGCAAACTCCTGCCTTCTTGCTCCAGGTAAAAGACTTATCAACTTTAGCAGTGCTTTGTCTGAATAAGGATTAAGCAAGGTTTCCTAGAAGCACTACCAAGTAGATTATTTTTGTTCTCTCTTACATAGTATAGTTTGAGTATTGCTTTCACTTCCATGCCTTTTCTTTTTTAAAAAGAAACCCCAAACACAACCAACAAACAAAACAAAACTAGGAAGAAACACCTAGATCTCAGTCTTTACTAAAAATAAAGGACTATGAACAAATCATTTCTCAAGAATATCCAAGACTGAAAAATTTCAAATTACATTAATAACTTCAAATATAAGTTAATCTTTATATACTGAAAGAGTCATTATACTAACACTACAGCAGGGAGTCTCTATCCTCTGAATGCAGAGGTATGTGTCTGAATACACCTGCTTGAGAAGCCTGCACAAGAAGACCACAAACAAGTGAATAAATTTGAGATATCTCATGCAATAAATGCTACTGCTTTGTGTTGTAAAACTAAAGGACATCAGAGTCATTGCAATCTTAGAATGTAATGCCAGACAAATGAGAACCAGACCACAAACAATGAAGCCAAGTACATTGTTATAGGTTAAGTAATGTGAACAACTTGCAGAAACTATGGCTAAAACTCAGAATTGAGCAAAAGACAATCACCCTTAATTGCATCAAAGACTATTAAAATTTCTTTATTCTGCAAGTTGTCCATTAGGAATAAGAATCTCATCTATCTAAGTCATAATTTGCTCTTTGCTCAGGAGTTTGCAGGGCTTGTAGATAGGGTTTTAAACTACATGTGAAGGGCGGGGGGGGATAATATCAGGCTAGCCTATAACAAGTGGTGGGAGGACAGTGACTGGAGGGATGGGGTGCTGCTGTGGACCCTCCATCTGCTGTCCAGGGGCATGTTGAGGATGCCATGGCACGGCTGTAGTCCTGTGGAGATGAGTGGAAGGCTCCTGAGGTAGAAGGTGTCAGGGAGGCAACTTCTCCAAAACACCTTATAGGTAATAAAGGGTCCACTAAGAAGGCAATGCAACCAGTAACACAGTTGAAGTACCTCTATACAAACGCACAAAACTTAGGTAACAAGCAGGAGGAGCTGGAAGCTACCATGCTACTAGAAAGCTACGATCTAGTTGCTATCACTGAAACTTGGTGGGATGAATCCCATGGAGTATGGCTATTGAAGGCTACAGGCTGTTCAGAAGGGATAAACTGGGTAGGAGGGGTGGAGGCATTGCCCTCTATATCAGGAAAGGGATAGAATGTGAAGAACTGTCATTGAAGAGCAGCCACGAACAGTTTGAGAGCTTGTGGTTGGAATAAAAGGCTGAGGAACCAACAGGAACCTTGCGGTTGGTGTCTACTACAGGCCACCTTCCAACCTTCATCCTCCAACTACAGGAGGCTTCATGATCGCAAGCTCTCATCCTACTGGGGGACTTCAACCACACCAACTTATGCTGGGAAAGTAGAATGGCAAACTGTAGGCAATCTAGGAGACTCCTGGAGTGCACTGAAGATAATTTCTTAATCCAGCTGATAGAGAATCCCACCCAAGGGGATGCAATACTGGACCTGATGGTGACTAATACAAGTGAGCTCACCACAAGAAGGATGTTGGGGCACAACAACCCTATGCAGAGCTACAGACTAGGAGAAGTCTGTCTAGAAAGTTGCCTGGTGGAGAGGGACCCGGGGATGTTGGTTGACAGCTGACTGAACATGAGCCAGCAGTGTGCCCAGGTGGCCAAGAAGGCCAATGGCATCCTGGTTTGTATCAGAAATGGTGTGACCAGCAGATCGAGGGAGGTTATTCTCCCTCTGTACTCGGCACTGGTGAGACCGCTCCTTGAATCCTGTGTTCAGTTCTGGGCCCCTCACCACAAGAAGGATGTTGAGGCTCTGGAGTGAGTCCAGAGAAGATCGACGAGGCTGATGAAGGGGCTGGAGAACAGAACCTATGAGGAGCGGCTGAGAGAGCTGGGGTTGTTTAGCCTGGAGAAGAGGAGGCTGAGAGGAGACCTCTTCACTATGAGGGTGGTGAGACACTGGAGCAGGTTGCCCTCCCATCCCTGGAGGTGTTCAGGGCCAGATTGTATGAGGCCTTAGTCCCCCTGATTTAGTGAATGTGTCCCTGCCTATGGCAGGGAGGTTGGAACTAGATGATCTTTAAGGTCCCTTCCAACCCTAACTATTCTATGATTCTATAATATTTTATTCATTTTGATTTAACTATTTTCCTTGATCTTACCTTTCTTCTTATTTTATATATTGCCTTTCATTTATCCAATCTCTTCCTAAAGATGAAGAAATAATTGTGTATTTATCTTTACCTAGTCTCCATTTCCAGCAAGATTTTTCAGCCCAGGATCTTTCATAAAAGCCTCCGTATTTCTGAAGACCTTTTTTTTATTTTACTAACAACACTCTCTCCTGAGTTTGGTGTTTGGTTCCTCCTTTTCTGACCCCCTGGTTCCATGTGAGAATAATTCAGGTGATCCTAACACTCTTGAGGGAAAAAAAGTGTTGTTGGTAGCTCTAAGATCCATAGGCTTTGTGATAACTTTGTTTCCACCCTTAATTTAAAAAAGATAAAAATCACTTATCAATCAGCTCCTGTTGATGCTAGCTAGCAAACATCACAATTAGGCTTTTGCTGTCTGCAGTGGATGAAGTCATTCACTAAGAAGCACCATTTATAGGATGCACGCCCACGTGATGAAATAAACCACAGATTATCAAAGGTTTTAACAGTTGCAGAGTACTCTGAACAAGACTGTGGAGAGAAGAGTCATCAAACTAAGAACAAAACTTAAGTTCTGCAAGGCAATGCTATAGCATCTCCAACATGCTGTCACGCAGCCACTTTGAGAAACACACATCTCTCTAAGTTGCCTTAAAGACTATGAGCATTCTCTAGTGGCAGAAGGTAGGATAGTAGACACTGAAGTCCTACTGAGAACAAACACATCAAGGAATTCTCTAATGTGTATTTGAAGTGGTTGACCATGTGATCTGAATGTATGGAGGCAGACTATCCCATAAGACATTTTATGATGGAATGGCATGGGGTCAACACTCTTAGGAATCAGCTTTAAGGTTATAAAATTTTTCTAATGATAATCCTGAAAATGTGAAAAAAACATTGATTTATGAGCTCGTGATAATGCTACTGACAGCAAATAACAGATGATGATTTACAGGGATACAAGTTCCTTTGAAACAACTAGTGTCCAGCCAGCCGAAAAGAGCGTCAGTTTTTTTTTGTAAAGAAATAGCTATACTAAATTAAATCTGACAATTGTGTGGTGAAAACATTTCTAGGAATTCATAATCATAGGAGAACTCATAATCAGAATTAATGTAGAGAGGAATTTGCTGCCATCATGGCCATCTGCATATTAAGCAGAACAGAACAAATAATCTCTAATCAATAGCTAGTTCAACTTTCTACATGTCAGATTTTCCAGTTACCATTTCAAATACCTAAAGAAGTGGCAACAAATCTAATCTCACTTGTGAATTGTCTTCTTAACTGAGTTTCTCATAACAAGTGCCACAGAATTCAAGCGAGAGACAAGCAATAGGGATTTGTTGGCATCTGCTGAAGAGGTATTTGGTTGAAATGACATATTTTTATAGATTCATTGCAGCAGCTATTTTTCTCTACCCTCCTTGACACTTGCTTTATCATAGTCTAGCTACTTGATTTCAGATACGAGAGGAGAGTTCAGAACCTCTCTTATCCTTTGATGTAAAGCAGAAGCTCTTACCTAGTTCAGGGAGACTGGAGACTGACAGGGAAAAAAACTGGATGCTTCAAACCATTTTATTCTAATCAACAGATGTTATGAGTTTAGAAGGTAAAAGGGTGTGTACATATGTATATGTATGATAGCCACTGAGATATTTGTGAAGTCATCTTATCCACAATAAGATGCTTCTCCATGTTGTGTCATTGGATATATATTAATACTAAATTTGCTGAATAATACTAGCATGAACAACTTATGATACTCATCAGTATCTCTTGACAAAGCATATCTTGATAAGTCCTGCTAGATTAAGTAAGATGCTGAAAGTGATTGCTCCAATAAATTTTGACAAACTAGGCATTTGGTCTGCTTTTGCAGCTTTTTCATAACATCTGGTACAGTGGCTCCCACAAGGAGAAGATTTGATGCCATTGATTCATCTCACTAGGTTCCAGACATAATAAAAACTGAAATGTTAGAAAGTAGAAAACTGAACATCTCACTTTTTTAAAGTTGAGCTAGCAAAGCATTTTATTGTCTGCATACATTTTTAGTGTTCCTCTAACTACTCGAGGAGCCAGATGTTATTTTAAATCTGACAAAAATAAACTTTGAGCATAAATTAAAATTCCAACAAGGATTTCATTATGTCATTTTTGATTCCTCTCATTTTCAAAAGTTACAGACCTATAAAATTTTCTGTTTTAATTGCCAGTTCTGGGGATGGATGACTTTTATAATTCAACCGTAAATGGAGTGCCAAAAAATAATAACCATGTCAACTATGTGATCCAGTGTGATGAATTTGTCTGGATATTCAATAACTTGCACTTCTAATCCATTCAATTATTGGATTACATCATATCTTGTTCAGGTCATTGTGTATGTGTCTTTTTGGCATTAATAATAGACCTTTACAGTCCAATTCCTAGAAATATAAATAAGTTCTAGATCAGGTATGGACCCAGACTAGACTTCTATACTAAAGCACAGAGCCAGAATGTATGCTGGTCTTGTGGTTTTATGCTAATTGTAGAAAGGAAGAGTATTTGGCATAAAACCTATAAGTAACAAGTTAATTAAGCAATATTTTTTGAATGCACCTGAAGTATTTGGTGATTTTGTATTGCAACAACACTTTGTGTTTCATAGGTGCAAGATCTTTGATCTAGAACTTGGAACCTTCAAATTAAATTTTATTGTACCTTTGAATAGCAATCAAATGCCCATTGTCATGTAAATATCAGATATTTGTAGACTTACAAGTGAATTTTGTAAGTACATCATCTCATGTAATCTAAAATTTTCACAGTGATTTCCAATATGAATTCCAGCTTTCTAAGTGTAACATAGCTGTTGAAATATGATCATGACTACATAGGTATTGTCAAGTGACAGCAAAATGTGGAAAGCATTCGGGACTAGGTTTTTTAATGCTTACCACCATATATTGCTCAAAATATTTGCCACTCAACAAATTCCACTAATTGTCCCAAAATGGAAATTAAATTAATTCCAAAACCTCTTACTGACTATAGGTGAGGAAATGAGGAACTGGGACTATCCTTTATCACTAAGCCAAAATACGTCATGATTCAGTGATCGGGGAACTCTTTCTAATGAACTCATATAATTAACTTCACATTGATAAGTATCCCATACTTTGGGAAGAGTTTTAATGCCTGGAGAACTGGATATATATATCACCTCAGCAGCTTTTTGAATCAAAAAGTACATTTTATCTCAGTTCTAGAATTCTGTGAAGTGAATTACTCTGTTCCCCTTAAATGATATATTAAACACAATTAATTTTTTCAGTCTGCCTTGGATATGATCCTTTTCATTCTCATTCCTCCATTTTGGTCATGCATTTTTTTCTGATATCCAGCATCAAATATTTAACTGGAAACTGAGGGAAAGTATTCAGTTTAATTTTGGAGCTGTTAACATAGACTTTTATTTTATTTTCTGTCTTGTGTCATAGCAGTTCTGCCCCTCTGTTTTTATTTCCTTTTCATTTATGTGGCTAGAGAACTTCCTATAATTTGCATTAGTCTTCTATGAAGCTGCTTATCAACTTTTGATATTTCTTGCCTTACCCCTATAATTTCTGAATTTTGAGCTTATTTTGGTCAGTCTTTCCTCCGAACTCTTTTCCATAAGCAGATATCCTTTTTCAGGTCTTCATTCACTGGTTTATAATTAACCACCACTTCCTGTAAATTTATTGTTCTAACTTTGTTGATGCAAATAATGAATAATGCTTGGATTTTTATTTTTAAAACATTTCAGGTCTCCTATATACTTCCTTATCACTTTAGTCCATTTGACTTCATTAACTATCTCCTAGAATTTCTCAGTTCACCTATCTGAATTTGAGAGCCTTCAATGCAGATCTACGTTTGCTTATCTTTCTATTTGAAGTAAAGCAACTCATGATCACTTGTTTTACACGTCCAGCTGTCTTATGATGGCCTTGACTAATTGCCCAAAGTCTAAAAGACCCTCACCTCTCATGGGTTAAGTTGATTGTCACATGAGAGATACCCCTGACCTTGTTATTAAAAGATTTGCTATCCAATGTTATAGTCTCGCATAACAATGTGAATTTGCAACAGTGTTTGTCTCAACACTACCAAGTTCATTGTTTATATACAAATCTAATCTAAAATATTCACAGAGTTCCAATATTAATCCAAATAAACTGTCACTGTCATTCTTCACGAGACTGATTTTTTTCACTTGATTAGATTTATTGTTATTGTATTAGTTCTGATTAACAGTGTGTCACCACCAGTGTACATTTTCCTACCCTCATCCTTATGTTTGTCAGTTCCTCTAAATTCTACACTTATACTTCAGTTACAGTAGCTGTTTGCTACTTCTGCCATCTCTGGTTTCATATTTCTTGAGGGACTTGGTTTAGTGTTAGATAGGAATGGTTGGACTAGAAGATCCGATGGGTCCCTTCCAACCTGGTTGTTCTGTGATTCTGTGATATCCCAGACTAGCAATTCTTAATCTGTTTTTCTTCCATGTTCCTTATCATAGAATCATAGAATCACCAGGTTGGAAGAGACCCACCGGATCATCGAGTCCAACCATTCCTATCAAACACTAAACCATGTCCCTCAGGACCTTGTCCATCCGTGCCTTAAACACCTCCAGGGAAGGTGAATCAACCACCTCCCTGGGCAGCCTATTCCAGGGCCCAATGACCCTTTCCGTGAAAAACTTCCTCCTAATGTCCAGCCTAAATCTCCCCTGGCGGAGCTTGAGGCCATTCCCTCTTGTCCTGTCCCCTGTCACTTGGGAAAAGAGGCCTGCTCCCTCCTCCCTACCTCCTTTCAGGTAGTTGTAGAGAGCAATGAGGTCTCCTCTATGTTCATTTGATAAAGATTTCAGGGTTTATTTATGAATCATGCATAAAATATCCTGAGAGCAAGTACTCTTTTTCTCAGTATCTAACTAAAATAACTGAATGTATTATACAATTGTATGTACATTTGTTGTACACAGACTTGGCTTCATATATTATAAAATAATTGAATGTATACACAACTGTATGTACATTCATTGTACACAGACTTGGCTCCTAATTTCATTTTAACAAAAAAAATAGATCTTTTTCCCTTTCTCCAAATACCAGTAGGGCACACGCTTATATATTTTTTCTCAGCAAACATTATTTTCTTCTAAGAATATCGTCAGGCCTATGACTGCATGATTGCAGTAGGAATAAAATTCAAGTGTTACTCAATATTTTTATTGAAGGATTGCAGGATTACTCTTTTTAGTGCCAATTAAAATTAAAATTGGATGGAAAAGCAGACATGTTTTTGTCCTAAGTAACAAAAAAATCTCCAAAATTCTTATCTCTCAAACAGATATGGTTTTTTTCCCCAAATTAAATATAAGTACTTGTCTGTATTTGCTGTCTTATTGCCCTACAGCAGAATCAGGAAGGCTGGAAATCTCAACTCAGTGGCAGCAGGCAAGGCTGCTTCAGGAAGCTCTGCCATACAGGGACTGAACGTGGGACCTTGAGTGCCTTGTTTTGAGGCTGGCAGCCTCCAAGGTTCTCCAGACTCACAGTGTTAGAAGCCTTTGTTTCCTGGCACTTTCCACATCTTCCCCAAAACAATTTCCAAAGTCAGAACTGATAGTTTTAATCTGTTATTTTTAAATACTGAAAATATAATTTTCTGCTTGTAAAAAAAATACTTCTGAAAGAAAAATCCATAACAGCCCTAATAAAAATGACCTTCAGAAATATCCCTTCTCTACTGGAAATCTATGTTATGTTTGGAAGCAGTACAAACCCATCACTTTGAAGCACAGCTTGGGAAACAAGGACTGTTCAGCTTGCAGCAGTTGAAGGTTTTCATTCTGATAAGGCCTGAAAGCATTTCCACTTCCTAGAATATTTCTCTCTGAGCCATTAACTTCCAGAGGCTACTGAATGCAGCAGGTGAAAATTTCGGTTGCTCGGCTCATCTATCCCAAATATCACAGCACAATTAGACTTTATTGACTCTAATGATTTCCAAGCAGCAACATCTGAAATAGACTTCAAGATCCATGAAAAAAAAGGAAGAGACCTGAATGTTCGGCATGGATCTCAACACAGTATGGAATAACATATATGGAAGTTTGGCTCCAAATTGTGGTACTGTGCTCAAAAGACATAGTGCTATGGCTTGAATCAGCATTATCATAGAATCATAGAACAACCAGGTTGGAAGGGACCCATTGGATCTTCTAGTCCAACCATTCCTATAAAACACTAAACCAAGCCCCTCAAGACCTCATCCACCCGTGCCTTAAACACCTCCAGGGAAGGTGACTCAACCACCTCCCTGGGCAGCCTATTCCAATGTCCAATGACCCTCTGCGTGAAAAACCTCCTCCTAATCTCCAGCCTAAATCTCCCCTGGCGGAACATGAGGCCATTCCCTCTTATCCTGTCCCCTGTCACTTGGGAGAAGAGGCCAGCTCCCTCCTCCCTACAACCTCCCTTCCCTTGTAGAGAGTAATGAGGTCTCCTCTCAGCCTCCTCTTCTCCAGGCTAAACAACCCCAACTCTCTCAGCTGTTCCTCATAGGTCCTATTCTCCAGCCCCTTCACCAGCCTCGTTGCTCTTCTCTGGACTTGCTCCAGAGCCTCAACATCCTTCTTGTGGTGAGGGGCCCAGAAATTAACACAGTATTCAAGGAGCGGCCTCACCAATGCTGAGTACAGAGGGAGAATAACCTCCCTGGACCTGCTGGTCACACCATTTCTGATACAAGCCAGGATGCCATTGGCCTTCATGGCCACCTGGGCACACTGCTGGCTCATGTTCAGTCGGCTGTCGACCAACAGCCCCAGGTCCCTCTCCTCCTGGCAGTTTTCCAGCCAGGCTTCTCCCAGTCTGTAACTCTGCATAGGGTTGTTGTGCCCCAAGTGCAGGACCCGGCATTTGGCCGTGTTAAAGCTCATGCCAGTGGACACTGCCCAGTGGTCCAGCCTGTTTAGGTCCCGAACCACCCCATGATCAAAGAACCCAAAGCCCCTTTCCTCTCACAAGGTTCGGAGCCAGGCATTAATCGAGTCCTTCTTTGTAACCTGCAGGTCCACTCCATGTAGCCTAGGGATGGAGCAGAACACCACCTGTGCCCCAGAGCCCTCCATCATCTTCCCAAGGGCCCTGAAGTCTTTTTTGATGTCCTTGGCTTTTTTTTTGACTGCTCAAGGGGAGCAGGCTTCCTTATCTAGCTGTGCAAGAGATTATTAGATAAATACAAGTGATTGTGAAATTCTGAGCACTGCAAATATCTGTCTGAAAGATTTAAAGGTCACATAAATTGTTTAATAGCTGCAATTAAAATATCAATAATCAAAATATTAATTATAAAAAATAAAATTACAATTGTTTAAAATGTTGCCATGATATTTACCTAGATACTAAGTCACTCTTTACTCCTCAGTTGCCAAACAATAGTGCGGTTAAAATAATTACACAAAATATTTACATTTTTTAAAAAAAACTGAGGTAGATTTTTGGTTAGAAAAGGTGGTAAATCATTTCTGGTTTTAATTATTGGGAATATTTAATTGATATTTTAGCGTATGTGTGGTTTTAACATATTTCAATATATTAAAAAACAAATTGTAATGTATCTGTTTTTAGTGACAATGAATAAATCATAGAATTATAGAACAACCAGGTTGGAAGAGACCCACCGGATCATCAAGTCCAACCGTTCCTATCAAACACTAAACCATGCCGCTCAGCATCTCATCCACCCGTGCATTAAACACCTCCAGGGAAGGTGAATCAACTCCTTAGGCATCCTGTTCCAATGCCCAATGACCCTTTCCGTAAAAAACTTCCTCCTAATGTCTAGCCTAAATCTCCCCTGGCAGAGCTTGAGGTCATTCCCTCTTGTCCTGTCCCCTGTCACTTGGGAGAAGAGGCCAGCTCCCTCCTCTCTACAACCTCCATTCAGGTAGCTATAGAGAGCAATGAGGTCTCCTCTCAGCATCCTCTTCTCCAGGCTGAACAACCCCAGCTTTCTCAGCTGTTCCTCATAAGTCCTATTCTCCAGCCCCTTCACCAGCCTCGTCGCTCTTCTCTGGACTGGCTCCAGAGCCTCAACATCCTTCTTGTGGTGAGGGGCCCAGAACTGCAGACAGGATTCAAGGTGCAGTCTCACCAGTGCTGAGTACAGAGGGAGAATAACCTCCCTGGACCTGCTGGTCACACCGTTTCTGATACAAGCCAGGATGCCATTGGCCTTCTTGGCCACATGGGCAGACTGCTGGCTCATGTTCAGTCGGCTATAAATCAACACTTGCAGGTCCTTCTCCTCCAGGCAGCTTTCTAGACAGACTTCGCCTAGTCTGTAGCACTGCATAGGGTTGTTGTGCCCCAAGTGCAGGACCTGGCATTTGACCTTGTTAAAGCTCATGCCATTGGTCTCAGCCCAGCGGTCCAGCCTGTTCAGATCCCTTTGCAGAGCCTCCCTACCCTCCAGCAGATCGACACTTGCACACAGATTTGTGTCATCTGCAAACTTGCTAAGGGTGTACTCAATGCCTTCATCCAGGTCACTGATGAAGACATTGAACAGGGCTGGACCCAGCACTGAGCCCTGGAGAACCCCACTTGTCACTGGCCTCCAGCTGGATTTAACACCATTTACCACCACTCTCTGGGCCCGGCCATCCAACCAGTTTTCTACCCAGGAGAGTGTGCGCCTGTCCAGGTCAGAGACTGACAGTTTCTGTAGCAGAATGCTGTGAGAAACTGTGTCAAAGGCTTTACTGAAGTCCAGAAAGACCACATCCACAGCCTTTCCCTCATCTAGCAGCTGAGTCACTTTGTCATAGAAGGCAATCAGGTTACTTTTTGCAAGACCTGCCTTTTGTGAAACCATGTTGACTGGGCCTGATCACCTGGTTCTCTTGCATGTGCTTCATGATAGCACTCAAGATCACCTGTTCCATGACTTTCCCTTGCACTGAGGTCAGACTGACAGGCCTGGAGTTCCCTGGATCCTCCCTGCTACCCTTCTTGTAGATGGGCACAACATCAGCCAGCCTCCAGTCCAGTGGAACTTCCCCAGTCTTCCAGGACTGTTGGAAAATGATGGAAAGGCGTTTGGCCAGCACATCTGCCAGCTCCTTCAATACCCTTGGGTGAATCCTGTCCGGCCCCATAGACTTGTGGGTGTCTAGTCAGGTAGCAAGGCTCTGACCACCTCCTCTTGGACCATGGGAGTCTCATTTTGCTCCTCTAGTTTCGGGTTTTGTACACAGAGGGAACAGCTTTCTTTACAATTAAAGACTGAGGCAAAGAAGGCATTAAGTACCTCAGACTTTTCCTCATCCCCTGTCACTGTTGTTCCTTCTGTTCTGTTACAAAGAATAAAAAATGAAGTTCTACCTGGTATAAACTTTTTCACAAAAGATTATACTATAAGCAGGAATTCCTAAAGATGTTAGAAGGACATCCTTTAAATACCTCTCTGTGAAACAGCACACATTTGTTCACCTTCTAGATAAATCATTACCAAATGAATCATAGAATGGTTTTGGATGGAAGGGATCTTAAAGATCATCCAGTTCCAAACCCCCTGCCACGAGTGGGTACACTTCCCACTAAACCAGGCTACTCAAGCAAGGACCCATCCAACCTGGCCTTGAACACTTCCAAGGAGGGGGCACCCACAACTTTCCCAGGCAACCTGTTCTAGTGTCTCACCACTCTCATGGTGAAGAAATTCTTCCTTATGTCTAGTCTAAATCTGCCCCTCTCTAATCCTATTGCCCCTCATCCTATCACTACAAGCTTTTCTAAGAAGTCCCTCCTCAGCTTTCCTGTAAGCCCCCTTCAGCTATTGGAGCTCCCCAGAGCCTGAGTACCTCAGCCTTCTCCTCGTCTATTGATCACCATTTTCATCAATCAGTGGGGTATGCTTTTCTGATTGATGTACCTGTAGATGCCCTTCTTGTTAGTCTTTGCTTCCCTTGCCAAGTTCAACTCCAGCCATGCCTTGGCCTTCCTGACCCCATCCCTACACAACCGGTTAGCATCCCTATACTCTTCCCAGGTTCCCTGTCCCTGCTTGCACTGCCTGTACCCTCTTATGCTTGAGTTTGACCAGCAGGTCTTGACTCAACCACATTGGTGTATTCCCTTCAATGCCTGATTTCCTACATCTGGGAAAATGAATAAATTTATAGTATATATAATGATTATAATGATAATTTTAACATTTATTATATGCTGTTGTAAAATGTATATTGAATTTATATTTTATAACATAAGCCAATACGATATAAATATAATTATTTTAAAATGCATATATTCTAAAATAATGTTATGGAACAGTGACATTAAAATATACTAATTTTCAAAAATACTGTTAATATGCAATTTTTCTAAATACGTACAGAAAAGACAAAATTAAAATATATCAGACAACAGATCAGATACAAAAGATTTGCCTACACCATTATATATTAATTTCTGTGGGAGCAACGCCAAGTATGTGGAAGATTAAGTGGGACTAAGATAAAGCATGAAGTAGGTACCAAGCATATTACAATAAACATTATTTAAAAAAAACAGGTGTTCCGAGCTACACACACACAGGATGATTTATCTTGAATGTGTGATAAGGTCAGGCTGGGAAAAACCACCAGGGAATAAGTGAATTAGAGGTATGGCTGAAAACAGTCATGCAAGTGTGGAATAGATAAAACCAAAAACATCCTGTTTGTCTGAAGGCCTGAAAGCCAAGAAACTGTATAAATATCTGCCTGAATGGGAGAAAAAAAAGAGAGAAACAGTAGTAGTACTACCTTAATTTGACTACTGTATGTCGTGCTGATTAAAAAGAATATGCTTTAAAACACCTGTGAGGTCTGCATCTCCTTCATCGCTGCAGAATGGTGCCCGGTGTGAGCCACTTCTGGGTGGATACGCAATCTGACTGGTGTGTGTGTGTGTGTATGTTCATTTTTTTCACGATTTTTGAGGCCACAACCCTTAAGTAAGGGTACAGGAGCGCCTTTTGAAAGGGAATGCTACGAGATTGTATTGCAATGGGACAAACGCTTTCGCAAGAACACAGGCTATATTTGAAAGTACTGCAATAAGCATTGTATGTCATTGGCTATAGAGAAGCCAAAAAAAATTTAAAGGATTATTACTACTGGTAAAAGAGCATTGTGACTGATTAGGAGCAAGTAGGGGAATGCTTACAGGCACGTAAATCATCAGGTGCCCAAATCCCTGATTCTGTTTTTATGACATGGTGATTCTTATACTCTGCATTAGCGCAGCTCAAACCATCAGAAGATATTCTTAAAAAAGATAGAGATGAAAGCCAAAATATACATGATCGGTTTAAAAAAGCTCCAAATGGCTCTGAGGCTGAGGACCCTTTTAGTCCTGGGCCAGTTAATTCACAGACTAACTCAGACTTATATACTTCTGCTTTGACAAAACCTTACCTCCACTGCCATTAACCCCTACATTGCCCACGGCTCCCACTAATTCCTTTACGGAGCAGTCGACAGAGGTAAAATCAGTAATGCAAAAACGTAAAGAAGAAGTTATGAAACATGGTGATTATGGTTTTGCCTTCCCTGTTATACATGATCCAACCAGCCTCCAGTTTATGAAACTTTGCCCTACCAACTTTTCAAAGAGCTTAAAAAATCTGTTACAGACAATGGTGTACAAAATGCATTCACTGTAGGAATAATAGAGGCAGTAGCTACGGCATATATAATGTCACCATGGGATTGCAAAATATTCATGAAAACAGTATTATCCTCAGTGCAATATGCTGTTTGGTAATTAGAATATAATGATTTAGTAACAGAGCAAGCGATGGACAATTTGACCTTGGGAATACCAATTCATCAGGATATGCTAACAGGTACGGGACAATATATACCTATACAAGCACAAATAGCCTTTCATAGGTGAGTTTTTGAACAAATCTCTCATATTGCTGTAGTTGCATGGAAATGAGGGCCTGACTCTCAAAAACCTACAGGATCTTTTGCAACAATAAGACAAAGTTCTCAGGAGTCCTATATGACATTTATAGATAGATTGCAAGGGTCAATTACAAGGCAAGAAGATAACCCTGAAGCTGCTAAAACCTTGTTATTTCAATTAGCTTCTGAAAATGCAAACACTGACTGTCAAACTGCACTATTACCACTGAAAGGAAAAGCGACTGACCTTGGAGAATATATTAAAGTATGTCAAAATGTTGGAACCGAAACTCACAGAGCGTCACTTCTTGCTGCTGCATTAGCTCAAGTGCAAATTAATCAGGACACTGTTAAATGTTTTAATTGTGGAATACAAGGACACATAAGCTGAGACTGTCCTTACAAGCAGCAGATGCCTAAATACAAAAAACTTTAACAGATATGTCCCCGATGTCAGAAAGTATATCATTGGGCTAATCAATGCAAATCTAAATTTGACAAAAATGGGTACCCTCTCTTGGGAAACAGGCAGAAGGGCGTGCAGCCTGGTGCCCCTCAAACCAACAGGATATTGAATGCTCCTGTACAATATAGCCATGCCCCACCTGTGATAAATGTTTCATCTCCAATCTTTCAGTTGTTACAACAGGCAGTGCCGGATTGGATCTGGCAATTGTGTCAGAAGGAATTCTTATACAACCACATAAATTTCAAACTGTATGAATTAAGATGTGTGGACCTTTACCGACGGGATATGTAGGACTAATTGTAGGGTGTTCAAGTATTTCAAAACAAACTTTATATATATTATCAAGAATAACTGACTCATATAGGTCAGATTCAGATAATGGTAGCTGCATTTCAAACCCCATGATGCATACCAATACATCGGAAGGTTGTACAAATTATTTTGTTACCCTCTTTCATTCCCCAAAGTTCCCCTCAGATTCAAGAGCAAGGTCGAATTGGCAGTACTAATTCTGCCCAGGCATCTTGGGCTCAGCCAGTCACAGCAAAACAACCTACACTTAAAATTACCATACAGGGAAAAACATTTACAAGACTATTAGATACCAGAGCTGATGTTTCTATAGTTTCTCAAACCGAGTGGCCTCCTCAGTGGCCTCCTGATGTAGCTTTCACTACTGTTACAGGCATAGGTGGGATACAAATTCCTATGAAGAGTGCCGAATGATTACCGGTGACAGAGGTAAGGAGACAGAGGTTAGGAGACTCAGGACTATCAGGGAACGTGAGAGGGAGATAGACAAGTGGAGCAGTTCTCTCTCACTCCCTCAGCAACCTGTTGCACCTGGTGTGCCCGATAACCACCCACCTGCATGCTGCAAGCTTGGGGCTATAAGGGATGGGGAATGGCAGTGGGTTCCTTCCAGGGGAAGGAAGCCTGCTCCCCTCAAGCAGTCAACAATACCCGAGATCCCCCTGGTGAACAAGTACCGGGTGCTTCAGGAGGAATCTAGTCCTGAGGATGATGGTCACCATAGCCTAGAATCTTTTCCTAGGCCACATCATTCTCGGAAGAAAATTACAACCTCCTCCACTAAGAAGCAGAGGAGGGTGATTGTTGTAGGGGACTCCCTCCTCAAAGGAGCGGAGGGACCCATTTGCAGACCTGACCCGCTCCACAGGGAGGTCTGCTGCCTGCCAGGGGCATCAGGGAGGGAAGTAGCTAGGAAACTCCCTTCCCTGATCCATGAGATGGACTACTACACTCTGGTAGTAGTCCAGACTGGTAATGATGGCCTAGCAAACAGAAAAGCTAAGGACATCAAAAAAGACTTCAGGGCCCTTGGGAAGATGATGGAGGGCTCTGGGGCACAGGTGGTGTTCTGCTCAATCCCTAGGCTACATGGAGTGGACCTGCAGGTTACTAAGAAGGACTCGATTAATGTCTGGGTCCGAACCTGGTGCGAGGAAAGGGGCTTTGGATTCTTTGATCATGGGGTGGTTCGTGCACCCCCTGACACGGCTGCAAAGGTTGGGGCACGTGGGTCTCCTAGCAGGGCTAAGGCCTTTGCTAAAAACTTAGCCAAGCTCATAAATCAAGCTTTAAACTAGATGTGAAGGGGGAGGGGATTGAGTCAAGGCTAAGCAAGTGCGTACCTGGACGTGGGGCACTAGAGATTAGGAGAGGGTGTGCTGGTGAGGACCACCAGCACATCACCACACAGGAAGTAGGGGAGAATGCACCCTGGATCAGCAAGGGGGATATAGGTATTCTGGTGCCAGCTACTCCAGTTCACAGGCAATTGGGAACAAGCACTGTCCCCTCTAAGAGGGCTGAAGGCTCGGCTACTCAGCTGAAGTGCATTTACACCAATGCACGCAGCATGGGGAATAAGTTGGAAGAGCTGAAAGCCGGTGTAGGGCAAGGAGTCTATGATGTCGTTACCATCACGGAAACGTGGTGGGATGACTCATATAACTGGAGTACAGGTATGGTGGGGTATAAACTCTTCAGGAGGGATAGAAAGGGTAGGAGAGGAGGTGGAGTAGCCCTCTTTGTAAGGGAGGACTTGGACACCTCTGAGATGGATTGTGGTGATGAGGAGACTGAGTGTCTGTGGGTTAAAATCAGAGGAGCCCATAAGGAGGTAGATTTTGTGATGGGAGTCTGTTACAGGCCACCCAGCCAAGGAGAAGCAGCTGATGAGCTCTTCTTTAAACAGCTGGGGTCAATCTCCAAGTCAATGCCTCTTGTCCTTGTGGGAGACTTCAATCTCCCTGATATCTGCTGGAAGTACAATACAGCAGAAAGGAAGCAGTCTAGGAGGTTCCTGGAGTGCGTGGAAGACAACTTCCTTGCACAGCTAGTGAATGAACCAACAAGGGAAGGTGCCCTCCTGGACTTGCTGTTTGTCAACAGAGAGGGGCTTGTGGGGGATGTGACAGTAGGGGGACGCCTAGGACTTAGTGATCACAAGATGATAGGGTTTTCAGTTCTAGGTGAAGTGAAGAGGGTGCTTAGCAGGACAGTAGCATTAAATTTCCAGAGGGCAGACTTTAAACTCTTCAGAAGGCTGGTTGGCAAAGTCTCCTGGGAAACATTACTTGAGGGCAAGGGAGCCCATGAGGGCTGGGAGCTCTTCAAAAAGGAGATCCTAGCAGCTCAGGAGAAAGCCATCCCCGTGTTCTGGAAAAAAGGCCGGCAGGGGAAAAAAACAGCTTGGTTGAGTAGAGAAATCTTGAGTGACATTAGGAAAAAAAGGAATATTTATAGGTTCTGGAAGAGGGGACCGGACTCTTGGGTGGACTACAGGAGGGAAGTGAGGCTGTGTAGGGAAAAAATTTGAGGGGCTAAGTCTCAGCTAGAAATCAGATTGGCTAAGTCTGTAAAAGATAACAAAAAATCCTTCTATAAATATATAAATAATAAAAGGAGGACAAGGGAGACCATACAGTCCCTTTTGGACACAGAGGGAACAACGGTGACAAGGGATGATGAGAAGGCTGAGGTACTTAATGCCTTCTATGCTTCGGTCTTTAATTGTAAAGAAAGCTGTTCCCTCTTTGTAGAAACCCCGGAAACAGAGGAGCAATACGAGGATCCCATGGTCCAAGAGGAGGTGGTCAGAGCCCTGCTTGCCAAACTGGACACCCACAAGTCTATGGGTCCAGATGGGATTCACCCAAGGGTATTGAGGGAGCTGGCGGATGTATTGGCCAAACCCCTTTCCATCATCTTCCAGCAGTCCTGGAAGACTGGGGAAGTTCCACTGGACTGGAGGCTGGCTGATGTAATGCCCATCTACAAGAAAGGTCGCAGGGAGGATCCAGGGAACTACAGGCCAGTCAGTCTGACCTCAGTGCCAGGGAAGGTCATGGAACAGGTGATCTTGAGTGCTATCATGAAGCACATGCAAGAGAACTGGGTGAGCAGGCCCAGTCAACATGGGTTTACCAGAGGCAGGTCCTGCCAAACTAACCTGATCGCCTTCTGTGACAAGGTGACTCGGCTGCTGGATGAGGGAAAGGCTGTGGATGTGGTCTTTCTGGACTTCAGTAAAGCCTTTGACACAGTTTCTCACAGCATTCTGCTACAGAAACTGTCAGTCTCTGGCCTGCACAGGCGCACACTCTCCTGGGTGGAAAACTGGTTGGATGGCCGGGCCCAGAGAGTGGTGGTAAATGGTGTTAAATCCAGCTGGAGGCCAGCTACAAGTGGTGTCCCCCAGGGCTCAGTGCTAGGTCCAGTCCTGTTCAATGTCTTCATCAACGACCTGGATGAGGGCATTCAAGGTATCCTTAGCAAGTTTGCAGATGACACAAAGCTGTGTGGAAGTGTCGATCTGCTGGAGGGTAGGGAGGCTCTGCAAAGGGACCTAAACAGGTTGGACCGCTGGGCAGAGTCCAGTGGCATGAGGTTTAACATGGCCAAATGCCGGGTCCTGCACTTGGGGCACAACAACCCTATGCAGAGCTACAGACTGGGAGAAGCCTGGCTGGAAAACTGCCAAGAGGATAGGGACCTGGGGGTGTTGGTCAACAGCTGACTGAACATGAGCCAGCAGTGTGCCCAGGTGGCCAAGAAGGCCAATGGCATCTTGGCTTGTATCAGAAATGGCGTGACCAGCAGGTCCAGGGAGGTTATTCTCCCTCTGTACTCGGCACTGGTGAGGCCGCTCCTTGAATCCTGTGTTCAGTTCTGGGCCCCTCAGCACAAGAAGGATGTTGAGGCTCTGGAGTGAGTCCAGAGAAGAGCAACAAAGCTGGTGAAGGGGCTGGAGAACAGACCCTATGAGGAGCAGCTGAGAGAGCTGGGGTTGTTTAGCCTGGAGAAGAGGAGGCTGAGAGGAGACCTCATTACTCTCTACAAGTACCTGAAAGGAGGTTGTAGAGAGGAGGGAGCTGGCCTCTTCTCCCAAGTGACAGGGGACAGGACAAGAGGGAATGGCCTCAAGCTCCGCCAGGGGAGATTTAGGCTGGAGATTAGGAGGAAGTTTTTCACACAGAGGGTCATTGGGCATTGGAATAGGCTGCCCAGGGAGGTGGTTGAGTCACCTTCCCTGGAGGTGTTTAAGGCACGGGTGGATGAGGTCCTGAAGGACTTGTTTTAGTATTTGATAGGAATGGTTGGACTAGAAGATCCGATGGGTCCCTTCCAACCTGGTTGTTCTATGATTCTATGATTCTATGATTCTATGACAGGACCAGAAAATTCATGAGCAGGGATTCAACCATATGCAATCCCAACATCAATAAATTTGAAAGAAAAAAAAAGATTTACTAAAGAATGTTTCTATCAGTACTATAGAAACAAATTTATCCTAAAGGATAAAGAAGTCTATTTGGGTTTATCACTGATCTCTTAAAGGGGAAAACCTTTTTGGGTGTAATCTGTGCCTCTGCTCATGCTGGTGAGCAGAGATGTCCATCAAGATTGGACTCGCTGCTTTGCTTTACTACACTTGGAATTCCTAAATTAATAAAGACAGATAATGTCCCCAGATATACTTCTCAACCTACTTATCTTTTTTTTTTTTTTTTTTTTTTTTTTCAACAATGGGATATTTAACACGTTACATGTATACCCCACAACCCTACTGGTCAAGTCATCATTGAGTGCAGCCATTCAATGTTGAAAAATATGTTATGAAAACAAAAAAGAGGAATATGCCTCCCCAGGAACAATTAGACACTGCTATCTATACCCTCAATTTTTTAAATGCCAATTTGGTTTCTGTAGAAAGGCATTTTTCAATTTTTGAGAAATTATCACATAATACAAAGATTACATACAGGGTTTCTATGGTAAACAATAATTGGAATGGACCTGCTGAACTAATAACATAGAGGAGAGGGTATGCCTGTGTTCTTCTTCCCTCAGGACGTCGATGGTTTCCAGCATGATATATTAAACCCTACCATGAGCTGGAAAAACGTGATCCAGAATCAGATGCTTCAGATGGAGAAGTTGAACCTGAGTGAATAATAAAGACCACGTAAATGAAAGAGAAAAACACAAGATGATCCTATCACCTGGGGAAATCTGAAACAACTATAAGAAAGTGCAAGTACCATGATGGTACCTGTGGGTGTATCACCTACCCCAGCAAACACCTTCCTGGCATATTTAGCTATCATCATCAAGAACAGTAGAGTAAGAATGTTAAAATGCTAAGGCAAAAGCTAAAATATTTTAATAACTGTACATCATGATGGAAAAGCTATAAAAAGGGTAATGGAATGAATTGACAGTGGGAGAACACCATATGTTGGAAACTTCCTTTAGTTGGCCCCCCACAGCCACCGGCATCTTCAGCCAGTGCTAAGTGCTAAGAGAAACAGTAGCAGTACTTTCTTAATTTGACTCCTGTGTGCCATGCTGATTAAAAAGAATATGCTTAAAAAAATTTACGAGGTCTGCATCTCCTTCATCACCACATCCAATAGTTAACACTTTTTTCATATTATCATCATACATGCCTAAATATATACTCAGATTTGATATATTATCAGCTGTTTAGTTATCTGAATTAGCTGTAAGAAAACAATTGGATTCTACTTCTAAAATTCAGTAGCTGAGGCTG
This sequence comes from Coccyzus lansbergi, assembly GCA_033558105.1. NCBI lineage: Eukaryota > Metazoa > Chordata > Aves > Cuculiformes > Coccyzidae > Coccyzus > Coccyzus lansbergi. The sequence continues at coordinate 670,954 of JAUMJK010001213.1, read as the reverse complement.
AACACTGTCAGTGACATGACTTAATGCTTCAGGGCTAGAAATAAAATATTTGTAGTGCTTGAAAACATGAGTTTCTTTTCTTAATACTGCTGCTTCCAGGAATTTTTATTTTCATACTGTTATTTGTTGTTGGTCTCCTCGTTAATGGAACAACTATGTCAAGTACCTGGGAAAGCACGCAGCTGTCCAGGTCTCAGGCTGCATGGAGTGCCATCAGCTTGCAATGGAAATGAAGGACAGCAAGGGCAATGGCTGCATAAGGTGCGAGCAGATGGACTACCTCCTCAGCCTAGCGGCAGACCTGTAGGAGGAAGTAGAAAGGCTAAAGGATCATCAGGGAGAGTGAGTTAGAGATAGACTGGTGGGATCACACTCTGAGCTCCAAAGCACAAGAGAATCACAGAATCACAGAATCACAGAACAATCAGGTTGGAAGGGACCCATCGGATCTTCTAGTCCAACCATTCCAATCTAACACTAAACCAAGTCCCTCAATACCTCATCCACCCGTGCCTTAAACACCTCCAGGGAAGGTGAATCAACCACCTCCCTGGGCAGCCTGTTCCAATGCCCAATGACCCTCTGCGTGAAAAACCTCCTCCTAATCTCCAGCCTAAACCTACCCTGGCGGAGCTTGAGGCCATTCCCTCTCGTCCTGTCCCCTGTCACTTGCGAGAAGAGGCCAGCTCCCTCCTCTCCACAACCACCTTTCAGGTACTTGTAGAGAGTAATGAGGTCTCCTCTCAGCCTCCTCTTCTCCAGGCTGAACAACCCCAGCTCTCTCAGCCGCTCCTCATAGGGTCTGTTCTCCAGCCCCTTCACCAGCCTCGTCGCTCTTCTCTGGACTTGCTCCAGAGCCTCAACATCCTTCTTGTGGTGAGGGGCCCAGAACTGGACACAATATTCAAGGAGCGGCCTCACCAGTGCTGAATACAGAGGGAGAATCACCTCCCTGGACCTGCTGGTCACACTGTTTCTGATACAAGCCAGGATGCCATTGGCCTTCTTGGCCACCTGGGCACACTGCTGGCTCATGTTCAGTCGGCTGTCGACCAACACCCCCAGGTCCCTCTCCTCCTGGCAGTTTTCCAGCCAGGCTTCTCCCAGTCTGTAGCTTTGCTTAGGGTTGTTGTGCCCCAAGTGCAGGACCCAGCATTTGGCTGTGTTAAACCAACACAGGAAGACACAGGTAAGAGCCCAAGATCAAAAGGATCTGGCATCTTCCCCTGATCAGGTTGTAGGCAAGAACTCAATAGGAGGTAATGAGTGAAAGCGTGTCCTGATGGAACAGAAAATCAACCCCCTCCTTGCCCACATCACCTTAGGTGTTGCTCAGCAACAGATTTGAGTCTCTTGATGTGGAGGATGGACCAGAGGAAAACAAGGAGAAAGACGCACCCATATCAGAGCAGGGTCAGAGACCAATACAGTGTAACCACTACATTGCCACGACTGCCACAAGGACCAATGGAAGAGTAATATTTGTAGGAGACTCGCTATTGAAGCAGACAGAGGGTCCAATATGTCGAGCAGACCCCACTCACAGGGAAGTCTGCTGCCTCCCAGGAGCCCAGGTAAGGGATGTGGCCAGGAAACTTCCCAACCTGGTGAGATCTACAGACTATTACCCGTTACTACTGCTCCATGTGGGAGGCAATGAAGCAGCAGTATAAACCCCAAGGGGGATTAAAAGATATTTTAGAGCCTTAGGACAGATACTGAGAGAATCTGGGGCCCAGATGATTTTTTTTCTTCCCTCCTTCCAGTTACGAGTGGCGACATAGCACAGCTCAGATGTGTCAGAAGAGATGCTGAGCAAGAATGACCATGAATGCTGCAGAGCCTCTGGAGATAAAACTGCAGAGAGCTTTGAAAACCAGCTAGCCTCCTGCCTGAGAAAATTCAACATCAGTGGCAAAAACAAGAAGACATAGAAACAATAACAGTGGTCACGAGGAGCTGGGAAGGAGAAGAACAGCTGTGGAAATTTTTATGAAGGACTTGCAGGACTGTTGTTGACATTTCACTAAGGTATAAAGATGAGGTTGTAACAATAAACTTGGTCTCAGCTTGAAATGAAAGCAGAGTCCGTGTCTGTTTAATATGCCACACAGATGGGTCCAGTTAATTAATACATGGCTCCGTGGCTGGTGTCCCTGCAATAACTTTAGGTTTTTTGATAATGGGATGGCCTACGTGGCACCAGGAATACAGGTTTCAGATGAGAGCCACCTTTCTCAGAGCAGGAGGAGGGTCTTTGACCAGGAGCTTGCAAGGCTTGTAGATAGGGCTTTAAACTAGATGTGGAAGGGGATAACATTAAACTAGCCTGTAACAAGCAGAGGGAGGACAGGTGTCAGGGGTCAGGTGTTAGGGAAGATACTTCTCTAAAACACCTTGTAGGTAATAAAGGGTCCACTGGGAAGGTGATGCAACAGGCAGCCCAGCTGAAGTGCCTCTATACAAACGCACGAAGCTTAGGCAACAAGCAGGAGGAGCTGGAAGCTACCATGCTAGTAGAAAGCTATAATCTAGTTGCCATCACTGAAACTTGGTGGGATGAATCCCATGGAGTATGGCTATTGAAGGCTACAGGTTGTTCAGAAGGGATAAACTGGGTAGGAGGGGTGGAGGCATTGCCCTCTATATCAGGAAAGGGATAGAATGTGAAGAACTGTCGTTGAAGAGTAGCCATGAACAGATTGAGAGCTTGTGGGTCAAAATAAAGGACAAGAACCAATGGGAACTTTGTGGTTGGTGTATACTACAGGCTACCTGATCAAGGAGAAGCAACTGATGTAGCCTCCAGCTGCAGGAGGCTTCATGACCGCAAGCTCTCATCCTACTGGGGAACTTCAACCACACCAACATATGCTGGAAAAGTAGAATGGCAAGCTGTAGGCAATCCAGAAGACTCCTGGAGTGCACTGAAGATAATTTCTTAATCCAGCTGACAGAGGCCCCCCCCTGAGGATATGGAATACTGGATCTTATGGTCACCCATAGAAGAAAATTCATCAGTGACATTAGGATCAGAGACAGCCTGGGCTGCAGTGATCATGCACTGGTGGAATTCAAGGTCCAGAGGGATATGGGACAGGTGAGGAGTATAGTCAAGACACTAAATTCCAGGAAAGCAGACTTCCAGCTCTTCAAGGAATTACTCAGTAGGATCCCCTGGGACGTGGTACTCCGAGATAAGGGAGCAGAACAGAGATGGAAAATATTCAAGGATGCTTTCTATAAAGTACAAGAACACTCGATCCCTATATGTAGAAAATCATGCAGGGAAGGGAAGAGACTGGTGTGGATGAGTTGAGACCTGCTGGTTAAACTAAAGAAGAGGGAACTACACAGGCAGTGTAAGCAGGAATGGGTAAACTGGGACGTGTATAGGGACACCCCTTGGATGTAGGGTGGAAGTGAGGAAGGCCAAGGCACAGCTGGAGCTAAACTTGGCAAGGGAAGTAAAGGCTAACAAGAAGGGCTTCTACAGGTAAATCAATCAGAAAAGGAAGGTCAAAGAGAACGTACCTCCACTGATGATTGGGAATGGTGACCTTGTATCAACAGACGACGAGAAGACTGAGGTACTTCACAACAATTTTTTTGCCTCGGTCTTCACTGACAACCACTCTCCTCACTCCTCCTGGGTCATGGAACAGCAAGATGGTGACCAGGGGGATAAACCCCCTCCCACTGCAGAGGAAGATCAGGTCCGTGACCACCTGAGGAGCCTGAACATTTATAATTCTATGGGAACTGATGAGATGCAGCCCAGAGTACTGAGGAAATTAGTAGATGTGGTTGCCAAGCCACTTGCCATGATATGTGAAAAGTCATGGCAATCAGGAGAAGTCCCTGGTGACTGGAAGAAGGGTAACATTGTGCCCATTTTTAAAAATGGAGGACACGGAGGTGATTAATGGCAGCCAGCATGGCTTCACCCGGGGCAAATCCTGTATGACCAACTTAGTGGCTTTCTGTGATGGGGTGACCGCAGCAGTGGACACAGGTAAACCAACAGCTGTGATCTATCTGGACTTGTGTAAAGCCTTTGACATGATCCCCCACAACATCCTTCTCTCTAAATTGGAGAGACATTGATTTTGGACTGTTCGATGGATAAGAAACTGATTGAATGGTCGTATTCAGAGAGTAGCAGTCAATGTCTCGAACTCTGGATGGAGATCCATGACTAGTGGTGTCCCTCAGGGGGACTGTGTACCTCAGTATTGTGACCGGTGCTGTTTAATATCTTCATCAGTGTTACTGACAGCAAGATTGAGTGAACTCTCAGCAAGTTTGCAGATGACACCAAGCTGAGTGGTGTAGTTGCCACAGTGGAAGGACAGGATGTCATCCAGAGGGACCTGGGCAAGCTGGAGAAGTGAACCTATGAGAACCTCATGAGGTTCAACAAGGCCAAGTGCAAGGTCCTACACCTGGGTCAGGGAAATCCCTGTTTCCAGTATAGGATGGGGGATGATGTGTTTGAGAGCTTCCCTGCAGAGAAGGACTTGGGGATGCTGGTCAATGAGAAGCTCAACATGAGCCGGCAATGTGTACTCATAGCCCAGAAGGTCTGGGCCATCAGATCGAGTGAAGTGATTCTGCCCCTCCATTCCTATCTTGTTAGACCTTATCTGGAGTACCGTGTCCATTTCTGGAATCCTCAACGCAAGAAGGATATGGAACTGTTAGAAAAGGTCCAGAGGAGGGCTATGAAGATGATCCAAGGGCTGGAGCACCTCCCATATGATGACAGTCTGAGAGAGTTGGGCTTGTTCAGCCTGGAGAAGAGAACGCTCTCCATTGTCTTAGACTGAGACCCAAGTGATCTTGCTTTGATCCTTCTCTCAGGCCTACCATTTTTCTTCAGTGCAAGTCATTCATTTGACCTGGCCAACTCTTCCTTGGCACCCTACCTCTTGGAAAATCCACCTTTCCAATCTATTTCACCAGCCTTTCTGTTCAGGCGTCTCACTGACTGAAACCCTACAAACCAGCAGGAACAAGGGTCCCTTAAATAGCTGTCCCTTAAATATTTGTCTGATACTCTTTGTCCTGCTTGCCTTCATGGCTTTAAGGTCCCATTCATTTTGACATGCTCTGATGAGTGTTTTTACTTACATACACCTCAAAGATATTACACATGAAGTATTAAACATGCTACACAGACAAGACTGATCTATTATTTCAGATTTCTTCAAAAAGCAAAAAGGACACACAAAATTCAAAATGAAGTTGGTCGCTAATTCAGTTAGCATACTTTGAGCACATGAAGCAAACATATTCCACCCTCAATATCTTACATTAATAACAGTACCTTCACAGCCCTCACCACATCACCAGACACAGAAGATGCACAGAAGCCAAGAATTGTCTCATCCCCTCTTCAGATGCTAACATCAGGTGGGGAAGGCTTTAACATATTAACTTAAAATTCATGATATTTATGGAATAAATTATTTTGCTAGGCCAGTGTTAGCATGACAGATACCTTTTTTCCTTCATTTTCCAAGCAAATTCAAGATATTAGTAGAGAAGTTTTAACTGAATCCCCTAGTTGCATTACTATTTCTCAGAATACAATGACAATCTGAATGACAGTATTCTGCTCATTTTCCTTCAAACAAGCAATGGACCAAACTAATCCTTGATACAGTGAAATCAAATGGTACTTACTAGATATGCTTAATGTCCATATCAACAGCAAAAAATCATGTTTTGCTTTCTCACAAATCAGAGAAAACAAAAACATAAAAACATCTTCACATTCTGCAGAGAAAGGACATGACAGAGTACATAGGATTCTGCAATAAAATTCATCTTACAGATGCGAGTCATGACACCTGTAACTCAGGCATTTCATCCTGCCATCTAGGTAGCATCTCAACAGTTGCTTGTCTTCGTCACACTGAACTTCAGCTAGAAGTCTGTCTCCTAACCACACAAACTAGCTTGTAGTCTAGCACTGCTGTTTTCTGGGGCTCTCAAGATGGTAAAGGCACTCCTGCTGAGCTCTAACAAGCAGAGCCATCATGCCCTCAAAGTCCTGATTAAAAACCAGAACATGCTGAATTACATTTGCCAGTTAAAATGCAAACTTCTGCATTATGAATAAAATACATAGTACATAAAATCAAGGCTTATATTCTAAAGCAAGGAAAAAACAAAATTATCACAGATTTTTGCAATAACTTCAGTGAGTATGGAGCTGTTTGCATCAAAGAGTAAAAACAGGTGCCCTCACCACAAGAAGAATGTTGAGGCTCTGGAATGAGTCCAGAGAAGAGCAACAAAGCTGGTGAAGGGGCTGGAGAACAGACTTAATGAGGAATGGCTGAGAGAGCTGTGGTTGTTTAGCCTGGAGAAGAGGAGGCTGAGAGGAGACCTCATTGCTCTCTACAACTACCTGAAAGGAGATTATAGAGAGGAGGGATCTGGCCTCTTCTCCCAAGTGACAGGGGACAGGGCAAGAGGGAATGGCCTCAAGCTCTGCCAGGGGAGATTTAGACTAGAGATTAGGAGGAAGTTTTTCACGGAAAGGGTGATTGGGATTGGAACAGGCTGCCCAGGGAGGTGGTTGATTCACCTTCCCTGGAGGTGTTTAAGGCATGGGTGGACAAGGTCCTGAGGGACATGGTTTAGTGTTTGATAGGAATGGTTGGACTCGATGATCCAGTGGGTCCCTTCCAATCTGATTCTATGATTCTATGATTCTATTTACACAATGTACTGGAAGAAATCTTAATAAACATGGGACTTGCTTTAACTTCTTTAATCCTGGTACTTTAAAATGATCAAATTGGAAGAAATGCCTCTTCTCCAAGGCCCCCAGTTATCACATGCTGCTCAAGTTCTGTGGGTAGGCAAATGAGCCAGAGGATAACAGGAAAAATCCACACCAAGAATTTATCACCAACTATGATATTTCACCTAATGGTTGCACGAAGGTCCATATCTATAAAGTTTTCCTTTTTTACCCTTCTGCTCAACCTTCAAAAGCTCATTTTCATACCATAGAATCACAGAATCACAGAACAACCAGGTTGGAAGGGACCCATCGGATCTTCTAGTCCAACCATTCCTATCTAACACTAAACCAAGTCCCTCAAGACCTCATCCACCCGTGCCTTAAACACCTCCAGGGAAGGTGAATCAACCACCTCCCTGGGCAGCCTATTATTCCAATGCCCAATGACCCTTTCTGTGAAAAACCTCCTCCTAATCTCCAGCCTAAATCTCCCCTGGCGGAGCTTGAGGCCTGTCCTGTCCCCTGTCACTTGGGAGAAGAGGCCAGCTCCCTCCTCTCCAAAACCTCCTTTCAGGTACTTGTAGAGAGCAATGAGGTCTCCTCTCAGCCTCCTCTTCTCCAGGCTGAACAACCCCAGCTCTCTCAGCCGCTCCTCATAGGGTCTGTTCTCCAGCCTCTTCACCAACCTCGTCGCTCTTCTCTGGACTTGCTCCAGAGCCTCAACATCCTTCTTGTGGTGAGGGGCCCAGAACTGAACACAGTATTCAAGGAGCGGTCTCACCAGTGCTGAGTACAGAGGGAGAATCACCCCCCTGGACCTGCTGGTCACACCGATTCTGATACAAGCCAGGATGCCATTGGCCTTCTTGGCCACCTGGGCACACTGCTGGCTCATGTTCAGTCGGCTGTCGACCAACACCCCCAGGTCCCTCTCCTCCTGGCAATTTTCCAGCCAGGCTTCTCCCAGTCTGTAGCTCTGCATAGGGTTGTTGTGCCCCAAGTGCAGGACCCGGCATTTGGCCGTGTTAAACCTCATGCCGTTGGACACTGCCCAGCGGTCCAGCCTGTCCAGGTCCCTTTGCAGAGCCTCCCTACCCTCCAGCAGATCGACACTTCCACACAGCTTTGTGTCATCTGCAAACTTGCTAAGGGTACCCTCAATGCCCACATCCAGGTCATTGATAAAGACATTGAACAGGACTGGACCTAGCACTGAGCCCTGGGGGACACCACTTGTCACTGGCCTCCAGCTGGACTTAGCACCATTTACCACCACTCTCTGGGCCCGGCTATCCAGCCAGTTTTCCACCCAGGAGAGTGTGCGCCTGTGCAGGCCAGAGGCTGACAGTTTCCATAGCAGAATGCAGTGAGAAACTGTGTCAAAGGTTTTACTGAAGTCCAGAAAGACCACATTCACAGCCTTTCCCTCATCCAGTAGCCGAGTGACTTTGTCATAGAAGGCGATCAGGTTGGTTTGGCAGGACCTGCCTCTGGTAAACCCATGTTGACTGGGCCTGATCACCCGGTTCTCTTGCAAGTGCTTCATGATAGCACTCAAGATCACCTGTTCCATGACTTTCCCTCGCACTGAGGTCAGACTGACTGGCCTGTAGTTCCCCGGATCCTCCCTGCTACCCTTCTTGTAAATGGGAACTACATCAGCCAGCCTCCAGTCCAGTGGTACCTCCCCAGTCTTCCAGGACTGCTGGAAGATGATGGAAAGGGGTTTGGCCAATACATCCGCCAGCTCCCTCAAAACCCTAGGATGTATCCCATCTGGCCCCATAGACTTGTGGGTGTCCAGTTGGCCAAGCAGGGCTCTGACCACCTCCTCTTGGACTATGGAAGCCTCGTATTGCTCCTCTGTTTCCGGGGTATCTACACAGAGGGAACAGCTTTCTTTACAATTAAAGACTGAGGCAAAGAAGTCATTAAGTACCTCAGCCTTCTCCTCATCCCCTGTCACTGCTGTTCCCTCTGAGTCCAAAAGGGACTGTATGGTCTCCCTTGTCCTCCTTTTACTGTTTATATACTTATAAAAAGATTTTTTATTGTCTTTTACAGACTTAGCTAATCTGATCTCTAGTTCAGCCTTAGCCCCTCTGATTTTTTCCCTACATAGCCTCGCTTCCCTCCTGTACCATGAATCAAGCAAGAACTTTTGGGAGTCAGACAAGATAACATGAAATGTATTACTAAGGACAAGTATTTAGCTTTATTTTCAGTCTTTTCACTTAAGTTATTCCAGGGGTATATACATGTTCAGATTTTTTCTAGGTACCTTATTGATTATTCCTCGAAATCATGCAAGTAAATGGACAAAGATGTCTCTGAATTAACTTTTACCCTAAATTTATTTTTAAATTACAAGATTGGAGTGGATTAGTCATCAGGTTTTAAGACTTAATAGTAGTTAAATTACATTAGGTTGAATTTTAGGATAGATATTTACATATAGTGAAAAGAATAAGTAATCATGATGGCAAAGATTGATCCAAAGTTGCATTTAATTCCTGGATTTTGCTCTATTCAACAATTATTGCCAAGGAAGTAGAGAAGAGTTCCTCTATGTTTATGACTAGAAAACCAAATTTAAGGTTTATAGCAATTTTTCACATCTAGTCACTAAAAGCAGAAACAAACAGAAAAACAATCTAACCTATGAACAAAGAACCCTGGAACAACCGGTTAACAAGACATTTCTAAAAGTAGTCTAGGTGATAACATTCCTGTCCTTACAGTAAATTAAGCTAAACTGCATCTGGAATATCAAACAGGTAGGCGATGATCTAAAAATACCCATTTCCCTCTGTTCTACAGCATGGAAAAGCAATTTTGCGGCACTTGCAAGACAAACAAGTGAGAGGAATGAAGCCTAAACAGCACAACATAGAGCAGGGGAAGAAATAACACCATTGATACCTGTTAGGAAAAAAAGTTTAGAAAGGTCCAAAAGCAACATACTGATAACCAGGTTTTCTTTTTAATTCTTCTAGTTCCTTGATAATCTCCATATTGAAGTAATCTTTCCTCTGCAATTTATGTCTAAAATCTCCCATGCAATCGAGTTGTATGTCAGTTAGATTATTCTTGCAAAACTCATCCAAATATTTTAAGGGAGAACTTAAAGCAGCTTAATTGTTCAGTTTGAATTTCTATCATTACTTAGCACAGCACTTTAACACACAATACAATGAGTGAGTTATTTTCCCACCCTCCACACCACCAGTTTTCTTGAGTTGAAATAGACGTTTTCCTCCCCTTGAATAACTTGAGTTTCAGCAATTAAGTTGATGATCTTCAAAATCCAGAAAAAGAGAAACAAACCCAAATATGGTCCTCCTATACTCGTAGGAAAGAGGTGAAGTCCTACAACAGCAGAACAAGCATAGCTCTCCAGACATAGAAGCAGACAAGGTGAGAACACAAAGTTGCTTTGGGATCCAGAGACACTGCTGATGAGCCACAACTACATACTCTGCCTTATAAGTAGGCCCAGCAACCCTCTCCTTTCCAGGGGCCCAGAGAAGGATGAGGAGGAAGGTTCCAAGAGAACATAATTTTCAATCTACTGCAATCTCCAGAATGCAAGCCTGCTCCAATTCAGCATGTTTTCCTTGTCATGTTTCACAGACACCCTGGAATTTGTTCATGGACACTTTGAGATCTAAAGTTCAGTAGTTTCCTTTACAAAATAATTTTCAGTCTGTGAGAAGACTTGTTACTGCTGCTTGCAAACAACTAATTAGACCAATTGATTCTGACTGAACAAGGTGGGAATTAAGCCAAATTGGAAGGGGCTACTTAGGTGCTGTTACTGAAGGCATGTGATGCTGTGAAAAGCCAGACTCAATCAATGCCAATTTGATTATTAAGTAAGGTATTCTTTAATGTGATGGGGGCATGCAGGGCATAGCTCCACCTAATGTGCATGCCACATCCAGTACAATTCAAAGGCTGTATACAGTCAAAACCTACATATTCATCACCTTTCCTGGAACAGGTACGTCTATTATAATCAGTTCTCAGAATTTATTTACATAAGTTTCCTCCCCTTAGAGCATGTGCTCTGCCCTCTTAGGATCTCCTTTGGGGGTTCCTGGATGAAGGCCATAGATCTTCCTCACAGTTGAGCTTTTCGACTCTCCTTCTCGCGCATGCTCTTAAGACTCCTTGGGCACCTCTTCAAGGTTGCATCTGGTGCTAGCTGTTTCTTCTTCTTTCTCTTATCATTGAGCTAGTTCTTGTTATCTGGCTTCATTAGATACAGTCACATTCTTTCCCATTCTTTCTAACTGCAGCCTTGTTAAAAGTCCTTAGTTAAGCATAAATATCCAGGCACAGACAAGATAAAAGTTATTATTTAAGTTAAACCTACATTTTAGTTCTAAAATCACAAAATCTATACATAATATTCAAATATATAATAGGTTAGCAACTTATAACAAATCATTTCTTCCTTGAATTGGATAGGGAGAAACAGCAAACACATGAAGGCTCTGATTAATATCAGGCTGTTTAGTGGGACATAAGAGTCATAAGACGACAGTGGTAGAAGTACCACCCACAGTAGCACATTCAAACAATTGACAGACTGAAATCACACCACCTGCTTTGTTCTGATGTGAAAGTGTGAGACTGTCCGAAAATCAACACCTCTGTTCTAAAGTTTGGTTAGCTTTAGTTGTTGCAATGAGGTCCTTCAAAAGCATTGACAAGTGTCACTACACAGCAAGAAGGAACCAAGAAGAAAGGGTTGGCACTAGGACTAATGCTGTATTTCACAAGTACATGGCAACAGAGACAAAGCTGAGGCGTTTGGTAATAGACACAGATGAGGATTTTGGAACCTAAAAAGGAACAGAAGACAGTCAAAATCATAGAATCAATTAATCAAGTGTTTCTACTGAGATAAATCAGCAATTATATGTTAAACACTGATAGTATCTTAAATTAGTATTTTTAGAATAAGTTTAACTGGAGCTCTTCAGATAATCTTTGAAAGAAAACACTCAATTAATACTAGTCATAATTTTGCTATTCTAAAGACTAGAACTTGTTCACAAAAAAGGCAGCAACTTGTTCACAAAAGAAAACAAAGAATATGTATATTCCTTGTTTATTATAAGACACTCCAAATTTGTCTCTAAGATATTTCTGTAGCAAAATAAGGTATCCTCACTTGGCACCACAATCTTTAGCAATTCCCCCTTGTAATGTTTCTTACTAGTTTTCTTTCATTATCACCTTTATAGGCTTTAAAATTCCATTTGCTTCCTTGTAGGTCTTCATACAGAAGTGATCACACCCTTTTATTACTTCTCGCTCCGTCAACCAAATCCACCTCACCTTTTTCTGCATCTCCAAGTTACTAATGCCTCCTACATGTGAAAATACTTTTCATTTATTGCGCCTGGCATTTGTCATTACTTCTGTTTCCAATTTAAAACCTGAAAAACCCTTGTTTAACATTAAGAAGTTGTGAGTTAATAGTCAGGTTTGAGAGCTTTTACACTTAACCCTCAGAAATAAACACCTTTAAATGATTACCGCAATTTGCACTTTGCAGACAGCTCAAAACTGAAGTCATGCCTTGAGCAGCACCAGTGGAGGCATCGGAACTTGTATATGGAGTAAATGGAATGAACCAGGCTCAATAAACATGCATTTCATCACTATCACTATCAACTGATCTTCAAACAATTTGCAATCCCTTCAAGACTGTTAGAGCTGCATGCTAAGTTTCAAAAAGATTCATTGGTACACATCATAAGATGAGAAATGAATTTTCATTTGTATCAAGGAATTAAATTAGATTCCTAGAAAGGTAAACAATTAAATTTTGTACTCATAAGTAACAAATCAATTTGAAACATCCCATTGAGCACTGCAGGAACTATAAAGCATCTTTAATTCAGTTTTGAGTATGCTAGTGCCACACCAGGAAGTCCCTCCCTTTTAATAATATGAGTTTTCAATATGGGATGGGGGATGACATGACTGAGAGCGGCCCAGTGAAGAAGGACTTAGGGGGTGCTGATTGATGAGAAGCTTGACATGAGCTGGAAATGAGTGCTTGTAGTCCAGAAGGCCAACCATATCCTGGGCTGCATCAAAAGAAGCGTGGTCAGCAGGGCGAGGGAGGTGATTCTGCCCCTCTACTCCACTCTCGTGAGACCCCACCTGGAGTCCTGTGTCTAGTTCTGGAATCCACAACATAAGAAGGATTTAGAACTGTTGGAATGGGTCCAAAGGAGGGCCAGAAAGCTGATCAGAGGGCTGGAGCACCTTCCCTATGAGGACAGGCAGTGAAAGTTGGGCTTGTTCAGCCTGGAGAAGAGAAGACTCCGGGGAGAACTTATAGCAAACTTCCAGTACCTGAAGGGAGCCTACAAGAAAGCTAGGGAGGGAATTTTTACAAAGGCATGTAGTGATAGGGCTGGGGGAATGGTTATAAAATGGAGAGGGGAAGATTTAGGTTAAACATTAGGAAGAAATTCTTCATGATGAAGGTGGTGAGGCACTAGAACAGGTTGCCCAGGGAAGTTGTGGCTGCTCCCTCCCTGGAGGTGTTCAGAGCCAGGTTGTATGGGGGTTCTTGAGCAGGCTGGTCTAGTGGGAGGTGTCCCTGCCTGTGGGAAGATTTTACAGAGAAGGAGACCTGGATGCTGTGAGACTGCTTGATACCTAACAACTCTAACAAGACCTTGAAGCAGAGAGCTGAAAGATAAACACTGGCCACCTGGGAGGAGTCCAGCAGCTAGTTCGGTGGGAACCAGTACCAGCTGAAAGGAAAACAATGGAAATGAATTGTCAACATAGCTAACTTTAGGATAACCTGGTTTCTTAGCATGCACGGTAGATTAGCCAATAATATGTTAGTAATAGCTTTATGGACAGCTACCTTTAATACACTGAAGTCACCCTCATGGGCACACAGTTATGTAACCAAATAGGATATATAAGGAAACAGCTAAGCTCAATAAAGTGAACACTTGCTGATCATATTGATCTCTGCATCTGTTTCTAACACCTGCCCACGATTCTTTGATTCTATGATAACTTAAAGCCTAGTAGATACTATTGAATTTCAGAAGCAGTGTTTGCATCTATATCTAGTTATATCTAGTCTATGTCTAGTTATAACTGGAAGTGACAGATCACGCTTTCCTTGATTGTTCACACCATTCATATGCCAAACAGTTTCTGAGACTCTTCCTAAGGCTGGACACCCAAATCCTGTCCCTGATGGGCCTCCAGAGCAGTTGGTTCATGAGATCACTCAAGGCATTCCTAGGACAGCTCCAAATCCCATTTCCCCAACAACCTGCCTTCGACTATCAGTCCGCTTCCCACCATAATGGCAAGATTCACAGCAAGCATACAGGGCACAATCTGGTTTTAAATAATACTAGTATGACTATGTCACAGTTGGGGCAATCCACAACATGTAGAAGTTGTGGGCAAAAGGACATCTTTATTGATTTTACAAGACTTTTTATACCCCTTCTCAAGCTGTGCATCCATGAACGATTGGTTTAGCTAAAGACCAACTGTTCATAATTGGATGACTCCTCAGTTGTAACTTCATAATTGGGTGATTCCACCTGCGGCCTGGCAGCTTCCTAATCTTGTTTACTAGGCTCTTCTTGGTGCCTTCCAGCTTCTCCAAGGATACACGGGCTTCTGTTCAAGGCCAATGTTTAAGTTCGCAAACACTGACTCCCCTGACCAGCCGAGATTTCCCACATGACTATACAGTGTGCCTGGAGAAAATGGTGCCCTGATGAACAGCCTGCTACAGAGGCTGACATGGGGAAAAGTACACAGATATGTGCAGAAAAAGTCAGTCAAGGGATTGTGCCAAGTACTGTGCGTCATGGGTACAGGCCCCAATTGCTAGAGATGAACAGCCATACCTGAACTAGGCTGTCTCACTGATGAGCAGCTCATAGTGAAAATGACTGTGCTGGAAGCAGAAAGGCTTCATCAGTACTACTCTTGGGTATTGCTATCCAAATAACAAACATTTCTTCATTGACAGCTCATGTCCTTGTTTTGACTGTACTGGTGGAGGATGAGAAAGACAAAGCATCATGTGTTAGTTGTACAGGAACTAGATTATCAACTAGTTTGCAACGTATACTTTAAACTAAAGCTTATACTCCAGAAAGGCACCTACAGTTACTGTAGTTGTAATTCCAAGATAGCAGATGGGTATAAGGGCTTTACCCAGATGGAAGTTAACTTGTTGGAAGCATAATTACAGGACATTATCAGGTCTCAGGAAACTGCGCTGCATTTTGACAAACTAAGAAACAAAATGCATGCCATACAGTTTGTGCATAAGTGTTGGCTGAAGTGCCTGTATGACAGATAAAACTGGAATTTTCTTATTTATTTCACACAGAATTAGAATTGCCTATATTAAAGACTTATACCCAATAGTTCAATAAAAAAATTCTACCAATAAATATGTGCTACTATACTTAGGAAGCATCTAATCATAGACCATGAAACAGTGCTTTTTAAGAGGTAGATATTTCAGTATGACCTCTTATAAGAACTCATAAGAGCTATTTCCCTTACACAGTACCTGAATGAACTGACATGGTTCAATGCAATCAAAATCTATGTATGAACCAAGAACTTGAAAAGCCTCCCTCCCTCACTCCTTTGCATAAATATAAGAATAAATATTAAACAAAAGAAGCCAAGCCCCTGTGCTTCTATATCCTTGAAATAAACAGTGGCCAGAAACAAGCAGATTTCCTTACAGAATGCTTGCCATTGCAAAGTCAGTTATAAAGAAAGCTGTATTTAAAAACATTTTATTTACTTCGGGAAAACTATAATAAGTTTTGCATAATTGGAGCACTTAGATGCTCACGTTTATGTCCAGAAGGGATTTAACTGAAGCATCGTCTATGTAGAAAATCTGACATGAGTTGGAAGTACTAAAATCATACTTAATTAAAAAAAACCAAACAAATAAACCAAACATACAAATCAAAAAATACCCTCAGTGTTTACAAGCAAATGAAGACGAATGGTTCGTTAGGAAAATAAAAAACATACAGATAAGATACAGATAGATTAGATGATTTAGAACAAAAGTCTTGTCTTTTTTTTGTTGTTGTTAATTGCCTTCATTAAGGTGTCAGGTGACAAGTGAGTCACCATGACTGTCAAGTTTCAGTTAAGAAGCTTGATTACTACTGTGCCACTCTGGTTAGGGATATTTCTTGTTCAGTACAAGCCTCTCCTAGAAGAATACTAGCTACAGTTTTCAAATATGTAAGATACAATTGCACTTAGTGATAATAACCAGTAATGCTAATCAAATTTTGTGTTATAATCAAGTACTTAATAGCAGCACACAGTCATCCATTTTGCTGCAAAACTGGTATTCATATGAGGTAGCACTCAATTATCTGGTTTTCAAAAAAATCAGTTAACTTATCCACTGTCTGAAATCATCATTCTATCCCTCACAGTATTTCTCCTCTACAATGAGGAAACTAGCAGAACTTTCACAGGGTGAAGACAAAGGTGTATTTTTAACTGGGCAAATGCCACCCAAATTCAGAAAAGTAGTTTCATATGCAAGTCACAGGATCATCAAGCCAGCTATTTTTAGGGTCTATTTGGACTCAAGGATTTGTCCAGAGCCATATAGGACATCAAATTGAACCTCTATTCCAGGTTCCTACTACATAACCTGCTTTTTTCCAAAGTTGCAGAAATGTTTGGATTTTGTAAAACCACGTTGAACTCAAATATGGTGTTGACACTTAATATTCTTCCTTGAGAGAATCCTCCTGCCAGGGTGTTCAACTATTCTTTTCCAAATGACTCCAGATACATATGCAACATCCTACCCGTTGCTCTAAGTGACAGCAAAGTCCTCTGAATCAGGAAGGTCTTTGGTTTTACAAAAATAATAGCCAGTGGCAGGAATAACAAGACAAGCAAGAAGGTGAAACAGAAGGTAATTGTTACAAGATCTAAACTTGGGTCCTATCTGTAATGGTTGAGTTAGTGCAAGTGATTTGAGGATTACCGTGAGAACTCAGGAGCAGCAGTATTCTTTAAATATAGGTTTTAAGGATGTTACTGAGGAGCAGAAGAGGAGTCTAAAGTTATTTTCATGCTAGTAAAGGCAATACTTTGTAAGATCAATTGGGGAAGTAGCAGATTATTTTCTTTTGTCTAAGGAAAATGTTTGTGCTGCAGTACAGACAACAGGAAAAAGCAGCCCCTGTCTTCTGTTGTCTCCACTTCTTGGTAGCAAGCTCAGTGAAAACTTAACAAGTAAGATGTTGAGAAAGAATGCAACCACAAAGATGGACAAAACAGTGCTTGTGAATAATTTGCAGGTATATGGAGGAAGAAAAACCTGAGAGGAACTATGTATTTCAAGTTCTTCCCTCTTTATTCAGGTAAAAGCCATTAGTCAAAACCAGTGATACTTATACTGACTGCTTAAGTTAACTAACTTGAAATCTATAGCTGGGGGACAGAAAAAAAAATCATGACAAGATACTGGAAATGTCAATATATGCTTGTACCTGGCAATCCAGCATGATCTATTATATGTTTTAACAGTGTCTCCTTAGACTAATTTTTTTAATGACTGGCATTCACCAATGCTTGACACCAGAAAAATGTGTCATAATGCAGTGTGTTGCTAGAAGCATATTTGTGATGAAGTTCCAGAAAATCAATACAGTATTCAAACACAATTACACTACTTTATAAAACGGAGTAGGCTACATTAATAATACTCTCATTGAAGAGACAACATTAACTGTAAAATAGTATTACAGTTCAAAGTTCCATTAAGAGGTCACTTATCTTCATCATCTAATTTATAAAGGGGCCACCATTGATTATAATATTTTATAAGAGTTTTCTTATTCTCCGTTCCTACCCTCTATTTCTTTCCAATGTGCTAGAATGCATCCTAAGGGGGTTTTCTTCCATATCTCCTTTCCTTGTCTTCCTCCCATTCTCTGATCTTATTCAGGATCAAATCCTGCTAACATACATAAATTTACTCCTTTGTTGCCGTGCAATTGTTTTCCCTTTTGTCGTGATAACCCAGACCTGCCACTTTCACAACACCAACCGTGATTTACAGGGTATCTGGTTCTTGCCTCATTCCAAAAACTAGCAACAGCTAATGATTGCCTACACACCTGGCAGATAGGATTTAAACTTTTTCGTAAACTTACTTCAGAGGGAGTATCAGACCAACAATATTTTTTAACATTTGACAATCACTGTCAGATGACAATGATTATAATGTGAGCATAAGAATACCGAAAGATTATTTCCCAAAATAACTTTCTCAGTGTTTCCAACTCTAGCACCTCCCCTCCTCCCAAACAACTTTCACATAAGAATACCAACCAATTAGCTCTGCTACAATAAAGCTGTATCCAGGGTGCAAGATGTAACAGTGTATTTGTCTGCAATGAATACGCCCAATATTTAAACAATATTTCAATTCAACTTCTTATTTCCCTGTGCAGGAGATGATAGGTTTATGACAATGCTGGCACTTAACACATACAAACAAATTATACTGATGACAAATCACACACAAACCCAAGTCTTCATTCGTCTCCCTAATTTTACAAATTCTTACAAAACACTTCAAATGCTTTGTCTGTCTCTGGCCGCGTCCCTCAAGGACCCATGGAACTGCAGATCAGTACTCCTCACTTGCTTTGCAGTGATATTGCATCTCAAACATGCACGCGCGCACGCGCACACACACACACACACACACACAGACAGTTGTTTCAAAGCTAGCTCAGTATACCAATATTATGTTGTTTATGACCAGTCAATAATAAGTTGTTCACTATTGGATCCATGACGTTATGCGTATTTAAACTATACACACTACCAGGCACATACAACACTTAAAATATGCACATGCAATAATTATTACTCTAAGGAGTCCATTACCAAACCACAGCCCACCAAAATAGCATTGGAAATTTGGCTTTTAACCAAACTGGACCGGACCCAGACCAAAACCTCCCCAGAACCCCTGGGGGAAGTCACACAGACTTCTTCAGCTGTACGTGAAGCGTCCTTCGATGAATTATAGGCGTTTGCCCCCTTTACCTCACATACCTTATCCACAAACAAATGGCTCTTGTCTGCCCCCAACAGTGATCAGATGAGTGAGGGAGGACTTGTGAGAAAATCCTGGGGTGCACCAAAGACGTTCCCCCCTCAGCCGGTCCAGCAGCCAGGCAGAGAGTGTCTGGGGTGCCAAAATTGACTCGCAGAATAACGACACCAAACTCAGAGTTAGGTGCAGGTATGTGGCCATGCACGGGGTGCAAGGGGGATTTCTCCTCTTAGCTTGCACACCAGCTGTCAAAGCCGGCACATCTTTATTATGCTATATTATACATATGCATTGGGTTATTCATGACTTTTCTGAGAAGTGGGTTGGAACTCATTATCATAAGTCTCCTCCTCACGCACGCGCTCCTCCTAGTGGTAGTGGTTGACAACGGTCTTTGGGGATGAAGGCAAATAGTCATCCTTGTGTTGAACTTTTCAACTTTCCTTCTTGCACATGCCCTTAGAATCTTTGGGCCCCTCTTCAAGGTTGCATCTGGTCTCAGCTCATTCTTCTCCCTCTTATTGTAGTTCTTGTCCTTGCAGATTTTGCAAGTTGCAGTTCCCTTCCTCAGGATGTTTTGGTTTGTTCTTTTTATCTCAGGGTCAGTTGTCCTTTCTTTACATCAGTCTATGTTATCTGGCTTAACCAGATACAGTCACATTCTTCCCATCCTTTTTACTACAGCTCTGTTAAAATTCCTTATGTAAGCATAAGTATCCAGGCGTAGGATTGAAATTATGCATAATATTCAGAATTATAATAGGTTAGTGTCTTATATCCAATGATTTCTTCTTTCAATTGCTCAGGCTGGAATGAATGCACTTCACACTAGACGCAGTATGGAAACTGCACAGTCATGAATTCTGGAAAGATTGAGAATTTGGTGTCCTGTTAAACTTAATCTCTCAGATTAATTACTGCTTTATTAATGAGTAGCCCCTGTAACTACTTTCCTTTATGGTCTTTTGTGCTGTGGACAAGTATGCAAATTCATTTTACTAGCTTTTCCCTTCGCTTTTTACCTTACAATTCCTCATCATCCAGAAAACCTTCTGTAAGATTAGCTTGTCTCAGTCATGTCGCTTTAATCAAGGTGTCTTATAAAGACTTTAGTTTCTCTTCACTTTTCTTGGACTATATTTAGTATGTTATCTTCATAAAAATGTGTCAGTTTGAGTTGGTAGATTTAGAATACAAGGATTCTTAAGCTGGAAGATGAGTATTTTGGGTAACTACAATGTTAATAAATATATACTAAAATAAGGATTTTAATTTAAGTTTTGGCAGTTAGGGGAAAATGGCTGTTACTGGTTAATCCACTCCTAGTTCTTACCCTTGTTGAAGGATGGGGAGTTAGTCAAATGTGTTTCTTGAAAGCATTCAGGATGCAGAGTCCCATTTTGAGGAGAGGATACTGTAGTTGTAGGAGAATTGACAAATCATGCTAATTCTGAACTCTAGGATGTAATAACTTGTACAAAACCAGTTTTAAGCTTTAAAATCTAAAACAATGTGAAAAACTATACTGTTCAAGAATATGGGATTGACAAATCTTGCTGTGCAAATAGGTTTGCTACTGAAACAAAGAAACTTATGCTTAACAGTTTAATTTAACCATTAAGGCAGGTACACTTTTATTCAGCACTGGAGAAGACTCGGGATTTGTCCTCAGAGTGCTTCTGCCAAGCAGTGATTTCATAGAAAATTTATAAACAGGATTGTTTTCAAATTCATATCTTTCCCCGAAATGACAAGTATACCCGGAACCTCATTGCATATCCAGGGGGAATGAAATCAGATCATCTCAGAGTCGTTAAGATGTAGTCATATCTGAGTAGTCAATCTCAACGACTCTAGGCAGCAAGAAGATAAGGGTCCTTATAGTTATCTTAGTGATTATCTTGTTTCTAACACATTATAACTGATGTTCCATTCCACCATTTACAAATCACCATTTCACTACCTGTTGATTTGCTTTTTAAGGTGTTTCCAAACCAAAGTTTTGTCCTTAAGCTTTTCAGTTTCTTTTCCCTAGCTGGGTAACAAGACGTTAGTACTATAAATCTGTTAGGAGCCAGAAGTATTGTTAACCACTTAATTTGACCTGACTCCTCCTTCCCGTGGTGGTGGATCCGCTCCTTGCCGTTAGGCCTTCTTCTACGGCGAGCAGGCGAGTATTGTCCTGGGGCACAGTGAGTCTGTCACTACCAGCGAGAGGGGCCTCTGAGCATACGCTCCCCTGCGGCAGGGCTATGGGCTCGGCCTCACTGCTGGGACAAAGGGAAGAAGCTCTGTGTCAGACCCTTGGTACTGCAGCTCCCTCGAGCCACTGCTTCTGCCCGTTCACATCCCCCACCTACCCGTATTCTCACAGTGGGCAAGTGCAGCCACCATGCCTGCAGCCCACACCTCCATCCCTCTGGGGGAAAAAGGAAAGGTCCAACAGCACACCACGCACGACACCTCCTCACTCTTCCTCCATCTGCCACTCAGGGAGCTTTAAACATCACACATCACCACGCTCCTCTACGCACTGACCTCACGCACTGCTCCCGACGCTGATGTTACCAGGATGTGGAGGATGATGTCAGAGTTTGTCCACGCCACTGTAAGAGTTTCTATAACAGGGAATGATGGTGGGGCCCTGTATTAAGAGTCCAGTGTGAGCTCCTGCACCTGGAAGCTATGGGTGAAGAAAATGTCTGCAGCAACTTTCTAGACCTTTCCCTGCTTGTGGGAATGGCAGTGTGCCCGACTCCAAAGGCAGCTGGTTCCATGTCCAAAACACATGCTTGCATCTCCTCATCTCATGCTAGTAGTATTGTGTAGCAATTAAGGCACGGACCCTGTCGATGAGGCAACAAACAAGATCACTTTACTGAGTGGATGCAAACCTTATATAGTGTTTCTGTGCCCAGTCAGCAGCTACCCCAGTGAATTTCCACCTGTGAGAATCCCGCAGTTAGAGTAATAGAGTGCAACCCACTATTTACCACAGATGTGCCCTTTATCTTCATGTTTTCCATCTAATGCATTATTTTCTTATTAACTCACAGGTCTTAGTAAGGATTCCAAGGTCTCAACAAGCTAGCAAGCATGAGAACATCGGCCATTTGCTCTGTGCTTGCTGCTGATATCACAGGTATGCCAGCAACAGTGGAATCTCTTATGCCTCCATTTCCCTCTTCTTTGTTTACAAATATCACGAACTATCAATTGCTCGTTGTACCTTTCACAGAAAACATGAAGACATATGATTAGGCATAGAAATACCTTATAACAGATACACAGGAGTATACTAATGCAAAGAAAAGCAGTTTTCATTAAAGCCTTTAGCTAGCTAATCAGTCCTTATCCACCAAATGAATTTTCCGACTCCAAAATACTTTATAAGAAGTTTTTAAATCAGCGTTCATGGTGGGGTATAAATGCTTCAGGTGGGGAAGGAAGGGTGGGAGAGGAGGCGGGGTAGCCCTGTATGTAAGGGAGGACTTTGATACCCTTGAGCTTGAATATTGTGATGAGGAGACTGAGTGCCTGTGGGTTGAAATCAGAGGAGCCCAAAAGAAGGCAGATTTTGTGATGGGAGTCTGTTATAGACCACCCAGCCAAGGAGAAACAGCTGATGAGCTCTTCTACAAACAACTGAGAGAGGTCTCAAGATCGCTACGTCTAGTCCTCATGGAAGACTTCAATCTTCTAAATATACGCTGGAAGTAGAATACAGCAGAAAGGAAGCAGTCCAGGAGGTTCCTGGAGTGTGTGGAAGACAACTTCCTCGCACAACTGGTGAGCAAATCGACAAGGGAAGGTGCCAACCTGGACCTGCTGTTCATCAACAGAGAAGGTCTTGGGGAGGATGTGGTAATAGGAGGACATCTGGGACAAAGCGATCACGAGATGATAGGGTTTTCAGTTCTAGGTGAGATGAAGAGGGTGGTTAGCAGGACAGTCTCATTAAACTTTCAGAGGGCAGACTTTGAACTCTTCAGAAGACTGGTTGACAACGTCCAATTGGAGACAGTACTTTCGGACAAGGGAGCCCATGAGGGCTGGTTGCTCTTTAAAAAGGAAATCCTTTCACCTCAGGAGAAAGCCATCCCCATGTTCCAGAAAAAGAACTGGCAGGGGAAAAACCCAGTTTGGTTGAGTAGGGAGATCTTGAGAGATATCAAAAACAAGAGAAGTGTCTATGAACTTTGAAAGAAATGACAGGCATCTTGGGTGGACTACAGGAAGGAAGTGAGATTGTGCAGGGAAAAAATCAGGAGGGCTAAGGCCCAACTAGAAATCAGATTGGCTAAGTCTGTGAAAGATCATAAAAAATCTTTCTATAAATATATTAAAAATAAAAGGAGGACTAGAGAGAATATACAGTCCCTATTGGATGTTGAAGGAACAGTGGTGACAGGGTAGAGGAAAAGGTTGAGTTACTTAATGCCTTCTTTGCCTCAGTTTTTAATAGTAAGGAAAGATCTTCCCTCTGTGTACAGACCCAGGAGTCAAAGGAGCAGAATGAGGCTCCCATGATCCATCATCTTCCAACAGTCCTGGCTGACTGGGGAAGTTCCACTGGACTGGAGGCTGACTGATGTTGTGCCCATCTACAAGAAGGGCTGCAGAGAGGATCCAGGGAACTCCAGGCCTGTCAGTCTGACCTCAGTGCCAGGGAAAGTCTTTGAACAGGTGATCTTGAGTGCTATCATGAAGCACATGCAAGAGAACCGTGTGGTCAGTTGTGAAGTCAGACTATGATTATCTATTTGCTTTAAATATTTTGTCGGAGGACTACCCACTTGTGGCACCAGCTTGTCTGTGGTGCCATGGTTCAGCGGGGGGCAGTGCAGGAGCAGGCACAGCTCTCCCTTGCTGGGGTGAAGTCAGGCCCCAGAGCTGGCTTCGGTGGGGGGAGGGGATGCAGCCGTGGCTGCTGCCCCCGCTACCCCCCCATCTGCTCACTTACGAAGCCCGCCAAAACAGACAGGGAGATATAAAAGGACTCGGAAGGGAGGAGGCTGGGTCTCACTTCCATGCTCACTCTCACTCACCCACTTCAATCGGAGCAGCCTGGACCACGCAGCCTGGACCACGTGTTCCCAAGATCATCTGCTGCCTTTGATGTGGTGATCAACTAGAGATCAGATTGGCTAAGTCTGTAAAAGACAACAAAAAATCTTTCTATAAATATATAAACAATAAAAGGAGGACAAGGGAGACCATACAGTCCCTTTTGGACACAGAGGGAACAGCAGTGACAGGGGATGAGGAGAAGGCTGAGGTACTTAATGCCTTCTTTGCCTCAGTCTTTAATTGTAAAGAAAGCTGTTCCCTCTGTGTAGAAACCCCGGAACTAGAGGAGCAATACGAGGCTCTCATGGTCCAAGAGGAGCTGGTCAGAGCCCTGCTTGGCCAACTGGACACCCACAAGTCTATGGGGCCAGATGGGATACATCCTAGGGTATTGAAGGAACTGGCAGACGTATTGGCCAAACCCCTTTCCATCATCTTCCAGCAGTCCTGGAAGACTGGGGAGGTACCTCTGGACTGGAGGCTAGCTGATGTAGTTCCCATTTACAAAAAGGGTAGCAGGGAGGATCCGGGGAACTACAGGTCAGTCAGTCTGACCTCAGTGCCAGGGAAAGTCATGGAACAGGTGATCTTGAGTGCTATCATGAAGCACTTGCAAGAGAACCGGGTGATCAGGCCCAGTCAACATGGGTTTACCAGAGGCAGGTCCTGCCAAACCAACCTGATCGCCTTCTATGACAAAGTCACTCGGCTACTGGATGAGGGAAAGGCTGTGAATGTGGTCTTTCCAGACTTCAGTAAAGCCTTTGACACAGTTTCTCACAGCATTCTGCTATGGAAACTGTCAGCCTCTGACCTGGACAGACGCACACTCTCCTGGGTAGAAAACTGGCTGGATGGCCGGGCCCAGAGAGTGGTGGTAAATGGTGTTAAATCCAACTGGAGGCCAGTGACAAGTGGTGTCCCCCAGGGCTCAGTGCTAGGTCCAGTCCTGTTCAATGTCTTCATCAATGACCTGGATGAGGGCATTGAGTGTACCCTTAGCAAGTTTGCAGATGACACAAAGCTGTGTGCAAAAGTCGATCTGCTGGAGGGTAGGGAGGCTCTGCAAAGGGACTTAAACAGGCTGGACCGCTGGGCAGTGTCCAACAGCATGAGGTTTAACACGGCCAAATGCCGGGTCCTGCACTTGGGGCACAACAACCCTATGCAGAGCTACAGACTGGGAGAAGCCTGGCTGGAAAACTGCCAGGAGGAGAGGGACCTGGGGGTGTTGGTCGACAGCCGACTGAACATGAGCCAGCAGTGTGCCCAGGTGGCCAAGAAGGCCAATGGCATCCTGGCTTGTATCAGAAATGGTGTGAACAGCAGGTCCAGGGGGGTGATTCTCCCTCTGTACTCAGCACTGGTGAGATCGCTCCTTGAATATTGTGTCCAGTTCTGGGCCCCTCACCACAAGAAGGATGTTGAGGCTCTGGAGCAAGTCCAGAGAAGAGTGTCAAGACTGGTGAAGGGGCTGGAGAACAGGCCCTATGAGGAGCGGCTGAGAGAGCTGGGGTTGTTTAGTCTGGAGAAGAGGAGGCTGAGAGGAGACCTCATTGCTCTCTACAACTACCTGAATGGAGGTTGTAGAGAGGAGGGAGCTGGCCTCTTCTCCCAAGTGACAGGGGACAGGACAAGAGGGAATGGCCTCAAGCTCCGCCAGGGGAGATTTAGGCTAGAGATTAGGAGGAGGTTTTTCACAGAAAGGGTCATTGGGCATTGGAATAGGCTGCCCAGGGAGGTGGTTGATTCAGGCACGGGTGGATGAGGTCTTGAGGGACTTGGTTTAGTGTTAGATAGGAATGGTTGGACTAGAAGATCCGATGGGTCCCTTCCAACCTGGTTGTTCTATGATTCTATGATTTATTTCTTTCTCTTTCTCCCTCTCCCCCTCTCCCCCATTACCTCATGGTGTGCATGTTGGATCTGATCCGAGGGACCTGGGTTGTTTTCAGGGATTAATTTCTGTAACATTGTGTGGTTGCACCCCCCTCTGTCTTTGTTGTGTGCCCTGGTATCTTGGTGTATTTATGCTTGCTGGAATCAGAAATAAATACTGTTTTGATATTCACCCTGGGAGTGACATTATTGGCCTCCAGATCGCCACACAGACAAACAAATCCACTTTCCCCTCCTTGTCAGGGCCAGACACAAGTGTGTGGCTCGTGGGTCTGGGTTGTGACATTTTTGGTGTAGTCGGCGGGATATGTCTGTTTGTAACGGTGACAGGGTGAAAGAAAATGGTGATTTCTGGCATGGTTATGATTGCTCCCTGGGATTTACCCTGTTTCTATTTTTCCCACTCATCTCTGGTGTTTTTGGGGGTGCTTGGAGTCCTTGTAGCTGCCACGTTGGTGGTTTCTCAGAAGAGGAGGTTGGAAAGACTCAAAGTTATGAGAGAACATGAAGAGTTGAAAACAGTGAATGAGTCTTTGGAGACAGGCCTGGAGGCAAAGTGGGTAGCTCTGCCGAGAGCACAAAGTGCATTGGCTTGTATGAGAAGGTCAGGGGAGATTCTGCGAGGTACTATAGAGGATGCTGTGTTGATATTCACCCTGGGAGTGACCTTATTGGCCTCCAGATCACCACACAGACAAACGAATCCACTTTCCCCCCTGTCAGGGCCAGACACGAGTGTGTGGTTCGTGGGTCCAGGTTGTGACATCAGGCCCAGTCAACATGGGTTCACGAAAGGCAGGTTTTGCCTAACTAATCTGATCACCTTCTATGACAAAGTGACTCGGCTGCTGGACAAGGGAAGGGCTGTGGATGTGGTCTTCCTGGAATTCAGTAAAGACTTTGATACAGTTTCTCACAGCATTCTGCTATGGAAACTGTCAGCCTCTGGCCTGGACAGGCACACACTCTCCTAGGTAGAAAACTGGTTGGATGGCCGGGCCCAGACAGTGGTGGTAAATGGTGTTAAGTCCAGCTGGAGGCCAGTGACAAGCAGGGTTCCCCAGGGCTCAGTGCTGGGTCCAGCCCTGTTCAATGTCTTCATCAATGACCTGGATGAGGGCATTGAGTGCACCCTTAGCAAGTTTGTGGATGATACTATGCTGGGTGGAAGTGTCGATCTGCTGGAGGGTAGGGAGACTCTGCAAAGGAATCTAAACAGGTTGGACCACTGGACTGAGACCAACAGCATGAGATTTAATAAGGCCAAATGCCGAGTCCTGCACTTGGGGCACAACAACACCAAGCAGTGCTACAGACTAGGAGAAGTCTGTCTAGAAAGCTGCCTGGAGGAGAGGGACCTGGGGGTGTTGGTTGACAGCCGACTGAACATGAGCCAGTAGTGTGCCCAGGTGGCCAAGAAGGCCAATGGCATCCTGGCTTGTATCAGAAACCCTGTGACCAGCAGGTCCAGGGAGGTGATTCTCCCTCTGTACTCTGCACTGGTGAGATTGCTCCTTGAATATTGTATTCACTTCCGGACCCATCACCACAAGAAGGATATTAAGGCTCTGGACCGAGTTCAGAGAAGAGCAACGAGGCTGGTGAGGGGCCTGGAGAACCGACCTTATGAGGAATGGCTGAGAGAGCTGGGGTTGTATAGCCTGGAGAAGAGGAGGTTGAGAGGAGACCTCATTGCTCTCTACAACTACCTGAAAGGAGGTTTTGGAGAGGAGGGAGCTGGCCTCTTCACCCAAGTGACAGGGGACAGGACAAGAGGGAAGGCCTCAAGTTCCACCAGGGGAGATTTAGGCTAGACATTAGGAAAAAAAATTTCACAGAAAGGGTCATTGGGCACTGGAACAGGCTACCTAGGGAGGTGGTTGATTCACCTTCCCTGGAGGTGTTTAAGGCACGGGTGGACGAGGTGCTGAAGGGCATGGTTTAGTGTTTGATAGGAATGGTTGGACTCGATTGTACGGTGGGTCTTTTCCAACCTTGTGATTCTATGATTCTATGATAAATGCCATCTCTTTTTAAATACGGACAGACACAATGCACTGACATCCACTTGGATCCTTGACCTGTGGAAAAACAAGCATATTCTTGACCCCATGTTAATTGCAGGCACTGCGCTGCAATGGCAGCCGCCACCTCGCCGTGAGGCCTGGGGGCTCGGGGAGAGATGGCAGCGGGTCCCCGGCGGCGGTTGGGTGACAGCAGGCAGCCTGGGGTGGCGGCTGCCAGGGCGGGTGCTGGAGCTGGTGTTCTTGTACCTGGAGCTGCAGGAGCTGCACAGCTGCGTGCTGGTCTGCAAGCTTTGGCACCGCGTCCTGCACAACATCGAGAACAGCGAGGTGTGGCACAGACTGGTTGCATGCTGCCTGGCCAAGGAGGCACTGCGCACTGACATCCTCTGCAATGTGCCCACCTACAAGGGCAAGGTCCGTGCCTTCCACCACACCTTCAGCACCAATGACTGCTCGTGGAACGTCTACATCAAGAAGAACGGCTTCACTCTGCACTGCAACCCCATCGCCCAGAGCACGGACGGGGTGTGCACCAATATCAGCTTCAGGGAGGGCTGCCACACCTGGGAGGTGTGGTGGGAGGGCCTGCTGGGCACCGTGACCGTCATCGGCATCGCCACCAAGTGGGCGGCCATGCAGTGCCAGGGCTACGTGACCCTGCTGGGCAGTGACGACCAGAGCTGGGGATGGAACCTGGTGGACAATAACTTGCTGCATAATGGGGAGGTGAACGGCAGCTTCCCCCAGTCCAATAACACACCCAAGTACCAGATATGTGAAAGGATCCGAGTGATCCTGGACATGGAAGACAAAACGTTAGCATTCGAGAGGGGCTACGAGTTCCTGGGAGTTGCTTCAGGGGACTGCCAAAGGTTTGCCTCTACCTGGCGGTGTCCGGAAACACGGAAGTGACTTTGGTCTACCTGGGAAAACCTCTGGATGGATGACTCGGAGGGAACGTCGAGCAAGATGGGGATACTCGGGAGGAGAAATCTGCATGTTGGTTAGAGGGAAACGAATATTAGAGGGAAAACAACGAGACAACGCATGTCGCTGTTTCAAGAACCACCGAGAGAATCGTGTGGGGTTTTTGAAGCGGAGCGCCAGCCAGACTTCAGGAATTCTGTTACATTTCCTCAGGATTGCGGTCGGTCGAGCGGGATGCTGACACGTGCATGTTGCAACAGATTTCCTTGCTAAGGTGGCAGCGCGAGACCTCAGATATTTAAGAAAGGATTTGATATCAAACTGCTTGAGGAAATATTCCTGAGATTTGTACGTAGTGTGTTTTGTGAAAGACTCACCTTTTAAACCTGCTTGTTCCTTCTCTCCCTCCCCCTTGGGTCAGCGTGTCTGGCAGGGTTTTCTTTACAGTTTTTAAGAATCTTGGTCTGTCTGGGTTGCCCTTCTCTCTGGTGTGACGATACAAACCGCGTGCAGCTATTTTTAAGTGTATTTTAAGGGTTGTATATACAGAACACCTTGAAAAGAGTAGCTGAAAAGAAAGGGTTTGCTTCATTCTAACTGGGAAATAATTTCTTAAAGGGAAAAAAACCCCCAAAAAACGTTGTGTGGCATCAAGGAAACGCAGAGTGGACGGGTCTTGCGTTCGTGTTGGTACAACTCGCATGTCGTAAAGTGTTTCAGGGCACATGGGACATGGGTTAGTGTTTAATAGGAACGGTTGGACTCAATGATCCGGTGGGTCTCTTCCAACCTGGTTGTTCTATGATTCTAATAACTGATATGGTCCTTCCCATCGACCTGATTCCAAATATTTTAATAATACCTTGACTCCTTCCTTGTTAAGGTGCTGACCCTCTGTTTGTAGAGATGAAAAATGCCTGACTATAGGTGATTGTTCTGTTCCCTAATTCTCTCGCACATTTAAGTTATTCAATACATACAATGCTTTCCCTACTCTGTTCTATGGTGTTTCACCTTTCATTCCCCCTTTTTGTTTAAATAACATATTTTTTAGCATCTGATAGGCTCCTTCTACTATTGCCTGTTCTTGTGTACAACGTGGTATGCCTGTGACGTGTTAGTTGTACAATCTGGGTATATTTTATTTTGTTCCAGGCTAATTCTAATGAAATTTTGAATTGCCTACACAGTACCTTGGCAGACTGCTGATAAAATTATGTGATGTTAGTGCTTATTGAATAATGTTTTGTAGTTGGCCTTGGTCTGTCCCTGCTGTCAGTCTGTCTGCTCATCTCTTCTATAAATCCTGGAAGTGATGTGTCACTCTGAACGTGAATCATGTAAAATTCTGCTTTTCTATTTGTGACTTGAAACCATTACTACTTTAACATTAAGAACAAGCACTCATTGTTTACCTGTTTCAGCCATCCTCTTTCTATATGCTGCACTACTCTGGCTACATATTGTTAATCTGTAACTAAATTAAAGTGACTCTGATGCCTTTCAAAGGCTTTTAGCATTGCATATAATTCCACTATTAGTGTTGATCCTTCTATTATACACACTTTATTTGCCCACTGTCCATTTTCTTTCCACGTTATTCAAAGGATGGAGTTTCCAAATCCTGTTGCTTTCTAGTAATCCTCACTGAAGTGGAAGGCTAGGTGCGGCTGGGCAAGTATTCCGATATAATAACTCAATAACAACTAGATACTCGTTATTAAGCAGACATTATTAGCAGCGCTGGATGCATGGGGGAATCAATCCTCCAAAACCACGCATGCCAAGCAAGAAACTGTGCAGGTTTTTTTATAGTACAGAAGCAGGGGTGCAACCCAAATTTTGGGTAAAATCAGTCCTTTCCCCCTGGTGTGGCAGTGTGGATTTCAGGCTTCCTTACCTTATCTTGCAGGATGCCTGGGATGCCTGTTCCTTTCACAACTGGCACAACTTTAGATAAACATCCTTCCAGACACATATCACTATGGGATAAACAAGCTTAGACAGCTGTTATAGATCAAGACACAATTCAAACATTTGTCATTCATTGGTCCCCTTTTAGGAAAGAAAACATTTTTCAAGGCACATATCACTATGAGACATACTAACTTAGAATTTGCCACTTATCAATCCCCCCTTTTTCTATTACTTAGCAAATTCTTTTGCTTCTTATGAGATACCATTTGAGATCTTCTGAAAGTATTTTCTAGTCTCTATTATTTGATTTTATTTGATTTCCGTGCATTATAATAATCAATACCTTTTTTACAATACTTAGAAGCTCACTGGATTCCCAGACAAATAAAAATTATAAAAATTATTAATAACAATAAAGCTATAAACAATTGTTTTAATCATGCAAAATTGGGTAACCAAGAAGTCAATTTTTCCCATAATTCCTAGAAACCCCAAGAAGTATTATCTAGTGTTATTTTATACAATAATTTTATCTGATGCCAAATTTTCTCCAAATCTTTGGATATTCTGTTACTTTGGTCTATATAGGTGCAACAGCTGCTGTTTATTACCATATTTCCTCAAGGGAGTTCCATACATATCCAATATTCAGATATATTAGCAGCAGTAACCAATTGTTGAGTTAAATTTAGATACACATTTTCTCTACAAGCACAAATACTTATCACAGTGAAAGCAATCATATAAAGCTTAAACATTATTAGGTTCATTTTAAAAACAGCTTCAGTGGTCCTTTTGGAGTTACTTTCCACTTTCCTGGCTTCTCAGGAGTTGGGGCTGATTTTATTCGGCTATAATGTATCCAGGTAGACTGTTCTCTGATCTCGATGGCAGTGAAGGTTGTGAGAAGCACTTGGAAAGGGCCTTTCCACTTTTCTGCTAGTGGCTCACCTGTAAATTTTTTTAATATATACCCAATCTCCAGGTTTAAAGGGGTGCATGAGATAATCCAAGCCCCTTGCCCTGGTACCCAAAATATAGGCATTGATTTGTTTCAACTGTTTTCCTAATGCCATTATATATTGTTGTAAACATTGGTTACCGAATTGTGTTGTACATTCACCTTGGTATTGTACTTGATACAGCCTTCCATATAATATTTCAAATGGGCTTAATTTTTCCTTTGTCCTTGTCTGTGTTCTAATTCTCAACAGAGCAAATGGGAGGGCTTTGTACCAGTACATATTCATTTCTTGACAAAGTTTAGCAATTTGCTGTTTGATTAAATGGTTCATTTTTTTCTACCCGACCACTTGCTTGTGACTGGTGGGGAGTATGCAACTGCTAATTAATTCCTAGCGTTTTACTAATTTGTTGCATTATTTCCACAGTAAAATGAGTTCCCCTCTCTGATGATATTTGTGAGGGTACTCAAAACCTAGGAATGATTTAATTGAGGAGTATTTTAGAAACTTCTCTCACCTTATTTGATCTGCATGGAAAAGCTTCTGGCCATCCGGAAAAGGTGTCAGTTAATACCAGGAGGTATCTATACCCCTCTTTTCTTGGGAGTTCAGAAAAATCAATTTGCCACCCTTCTCCTGGAATATTTCCCTTTCCAATGGTGCCCATCTGTGGTTTTATTCCAGTTTGGGGGTTATTTTTCAGACACTATTTGCACTGTTTTGTTACTTGTTTGACAATGTGTACAGGTTATTCCCTATCCACCTTTTATTTAAGAAGCAATATAATGCCTCTGCACCCCAATGCATTTTATTATGCTCTTTTATTACATGTAGCAGAATAGAGGAGGGTAAAACCACCCTCCTGTCCTTTAACTGAGTCAATTTTGATTCTCCGTTCTCTTCCCCAGATCTTGGATTAATCGTTTATCATTCTCAGAATATATAATTTCAGTTTCTATAACTTTTTCTAAGGTTTCATTCACTGTACTGGGAATTATCACCAAAATTAATGGCTTGTATGTCTTTTCAGCTGCTCTTTTGGCCTCAATATCAGCAAACCTGTTAATTTTCTCCTCGGGAGAATTTCCTTTCTGATGGCCTTTACAATGTAGGATGGCAACTGTAGAAGGGAGTTGCGCTGCACGCAACAGTTTCAGAATCTCTTCAGAGTGCTTTATCTGTTTTCCCTGAGATGTCAACAGTCCTCTCTCCTTCCAGATTGCACCATGTTCATGTACTACTCCAAAAGCATACCTTGACTCTGTCCAGATATGTATTATTTTTCCTTCAGTCAACTCTAATGTTCGAGTGAGAGCTATCAGTTCTGCCTTTTGTGCTGACATGCCTGGGGGTAGGGGTTGAGATTCAACTACCTGGTCCACAGTGGTTATGGCATATTCAGCTCTCTAGACCCCCTGATGCACTGAGCTACTCCCATTGGTGAACCAGAAGTCTTCAGCTCCTTCCAATGGTACCTCTTTCAGATCCAGGCGGCTGGAGTATGTAGCCTCGATAGTCTCAAGACAATCGTGGGTAGAAGGTTCAGTTGTCTCTCTGCTCAGGAAGGAGGGCGGATTCAAGATGTTAGTTATTTTAATGTCAACATCATCCGATTCTACCAAAATCGCCTGATATTGCAGGAATCGGGATAGGGATAACCAATGGTTTCCTTTCTGTTCTAACACTGTGAAGACTCTGTGGGAAACCAGTAGTGTAATCTTCTGTCCCAGGGTGAATTTTTGAGCCTCTTGGATGTTTAGTATAACAGCTACCACAGCCTGTAGACATCCTGGCCACCCTTTGCTTATTTAATCTAATTGTTTGGAGAAGTAAGCCACCACTCGTTTGTATGGTCCCAGTTGTTGGACTAGCACTCCTAAGGCAATTCCTTGTCTTTCATGGGAGAACAGGAAGAAAGGTTTGGTAATGTCTGGCAGTTCCAGAGATGGTGCCCTCATCAGTTCCTTTTTAAAGACTTCAAAGGCCCTTTTTGCTTCCCCAGTCCATGACAAAGTGGAGCTGTTAGTCTCTATCAACTCATACAGTGGCCTTGCTATTATTCCATAGTTATTTATCTACAAACGGCACCAACCTGTCATTCCAGAAAGGTCCTTAGTTCTTTTACCATTTGAGGTAGAGGAGTCTTACAGATGACTTCTTTTCGTTCAGTGTCTAGTTCTCTTTGTCCTCCAGAAATCTCGAATCCAAGATAGGTGACTTGCTTCTGGACCATCTGGGCTTTCTTTTGAGAGACTCACTTAGTCCAAGGAAATTGAGCAAACTTATACTCCTTTTTAAACACTCCTCCTTAGTTTCAGTAGCAATCAAAAGGTCGTCTACATATTGTAATAGAGTCCCATTCTGTGAGGGTGGACTCCATGTTTCAAGTTCCCGAGCTAACTGATTACTGAAAATCATAGGGCTGTTTTTAAACCCCTGTGGCAGCACTGTCCAGGTCAGTTGGGTTTTATTTCCTGTCTCGGGGTTTTCCCATTCAAAGGCAAATATCTTTTGCCTCTCTGGGGCCAGGGTCAAACAGAAAAAGGCATCTTTCAAATCTAGTACAGTGAACCAAACCAGTTTATTCTTCAATTTAGTTAATAATGTATAAGGGTTTGCCACTACTGGGTGCAAGTTTTCTACTGTTTTATTCACTGCTCTTAAATCTTGAATGAGTCTATAATTCTTTCCATCTGCCTTTTTAATTGGAAGGATGGGGGTGTTGTACTCTGACTCACACTCAATCAATGATCCAAATTCCAAAAATTTATCTATAATTTCCTTAATGCCTTTCTGGTCCTCTAATTTAAGAGGATACTGTTTAATTCTAACTGGCTTTGCCCCTGGTTTCAATTCAATCCTTACCAGAGAGGCGTTCTTTGCTCTGCCAGGGGTCCCAGAAGCCCAAACCCCAGGATGCACTTGGCTCAAAATTTCAGTGACCTCAGCGGACTGTTCTGTGTCCCTTACTGGTTGCATGAGGCTTAAAATTAAAATTTCAATCAGTTCATTATTTCCTACTTTGATTTCCATGTTGCCCCTATCAAAAGTTATTTTTGCATTTAGTAGGGTCAAAATGTCCCTTCCAAGCAAAGACTTGGGGGAATTTGGCATATACAGAAATCTATGTACACCCATTTGTTTGCCTAATTGGAATTTAAGAGGTTTGACAAAGTATGCTCTTTCCGATTGTCCAGAAACTCCCATAACCATTATAGATTTTTCACTCACAGGTATTAGTCTTTTGTTTAGAACCTAGTAAGAGACACCCGTATCTATTAAAACTTCCACCTCATGGCCCTGTTCCCCCAGCTTTATATTAACCAGTGTATCCGCTAGGGTAGATTCCCCAGATCCTTGTCAGTTCTGTTCTACTGCAGCTGCAAATCAAGGATTTGAATTTTTCTGTAACACAGGACATTTGTTCTTCCAATGGCCTTATTTCTTGCAACAGGCACATTGATTCATCCTTAATAGGCCTCAGGGTTCTTCCCATCCCATCCTTTTATTTGGTCCTTGTTCAGATCCCCTCTTTATGCCACTTCCTTTTTGCTCCCAGGCTGTCACCATTGCAGTAGCTATCAGTCTGGATGTCTTCTCCCTGTTTACTTCTTCCCTATTTATGTATACTTTCCATGTTTCTTCTAACAGTCTCTCCAAGTCTCTTATATCTGGTTCTTTTAGTTTCTGTAATTTCTTTCTGATATCTGTAGCAGACTGGCCCAAATATAGGGTGACTAATTGCTGCTTCCCTTCAGGAAAGGAGGGGTCCAAGGTAGTGTATTTTCTCATTGATACCCATAGCTGATCCAAGAACTCAGTGGGTGTCTCCCTCGAGCCCTGTTTGATACACTAGAGGGCAGAATAATTTATGGATTTGAGGATAGTGTTTTCTAGTCCCAATTTGATCCAATACCGATATTTCATAGAATCATAGAATCATAGAACAAACAGGTTGAAAGAGAACCACCGGATCATCGAGTCCAACCATTCCTATCAAGCACTAAACCATGCCGCTCAGCACCTTGTCCACCCGTGCCTTAAACACCTCCAGGGAAGGTGAATCAACCACCTCCCTGGGCAGCCTGTTCCAGTGCCCAATGACCCTTTCCGTGAAAATGTTTTTCCTAATGTCTAGCCTAAATCTCCCCTGGCAGAGAGGGAGGCTCAGGCCAAAGGCTAACAGTTTCCATATCAGAATGCTGTGAGAAACTGTGTCATTTGCATAGTCTCTGGTAATCTTGGCAAACATTGGAGTCCCAGTGAGGGTTAGTCAGGGGGAGGTAATTATCTATTTGCCCCGGAGAATAGCTCCAGTGATTTGAACTTGTACGTGTGTCCAGGCAGTTTTCAAGATTAATTCTTTTTCAGTCTCAGTCATCTCCCCCAGTATTAGGTCCATATCTGCCCAATCTGGATCCTGGTTCCTAATGATCAATTCAAATCTCTTAGCTACTTTAATCAGGTCATCTCTATAACCCTTAGCTATTTTCTTCCAGGCATCCAGGTCTGAAGTAGAGAAGGGGACTTTTATCCTGGCCAACCCATCTGGTCCCACAGTCTCCCTCAGAGGGGCTAGTATTGTGGGCATTTCTTCATTAGGAACGTCTCCCCCCACTTTAGTCATTTTCATAGTTCTGTGAATAATTGGGGATCTTTCCTCATCCTTCTCAGAAGTTGAGAGGGATGGGGGAGCAAGTGGGAGTGGATCCTGTGGGGGCGATCTATATGGAAATCCTAAATTCTCTGGAATTTCTATATCTCCCTCTTTCTGCCCCTGGGTAACTTTTATACACCTTTGTCCAATGCTACAAGCAGAGCAGTATCGTAGTCCAGACTCCCATTTTGTGGCCAACTCACTTCATCTTCCAGTTTATACAGTGGCCACCATTGATTGCAATATTTTACGAGGATGATCTTACTGGTTGTTCCTCCCAGGGAATCTCCAATTTGTTCCCAGTGAGATAAAATGCATTCTAAAGGTGTATTCCTAGGGAAATCTTTACTCTGTCTTTGCCCCATAAGCAGTTTGTCTGGTTCTTCTTTTGAAAGAGGTGTGCACACTCTTAATCCATTTAACTCTTTTCTTGTGTGGGGAATTTAGCACACAAATAATCCTGTATCTCCCTCAAAACCCTTACCACGCAAATTATTCAGTCCCGAATGCTACTGTTGTGTGGTAATTTGCCTCAGGTTCAAAAAGGCCCTGCAAATGAACAAGTTCTTATTACACAAATATTACAATTTCTACACAGAGTACAGGTATACAAGTTTGTTTAACAAATACTAATCAGGTTTTATGTTTCTCATGGTGTCTTGGGTGGACTACAGGAGGGAAATGAGATCATGCAGGGAAAAAATCAGGAGGGCTAAGGCCCAACTAGAAATCAGATTGGCTAAGTCTGTGAAAGATCATAAAAAAATCTTTCTATAAATATATTAACAATAAAAGGAGGACTAGGGAGAATATATGGACCCTATTGGATGTAGAAGGAACAGTGGTGACAGGGGATGAGGAAAAGCCTGAGGTATAATGCCTAAGTTTTTAATAGTAAGGAAAGATCTTCCCTCTGTGTACAGACCCAGGAGTCAAAGGAGCAGAATGAGGCTCCAATGATCCAAGAGGAGGCGGTTAGAGAATTGCTTGCCCAACTAGACACCCACAAGTCTGTAAGGCTGGATGAGATACACCCAAGAGTATTGAGGGAATTGGCGGATGTGCTTGCCAAACCCCTTTCTTCCTGGCTGACTGGGGAAGTTCCACTGGACTGGAGGCTGGTTGATGTTGTGCCCATCTACAAGAAGGGTCGCAGGGAGGATCCAGGGAACTACAGGCCTGTCAGTCTTACCTCAGTGCCAGGGAAAGTTATGGAACAGGTGATCTTGAGTGCTATCATGAAGCACATGCAAGAGAACAAGGTGATCAGACCCAGTCAACATGGGTTCACAAAACACGTCTTGCCAAACAAACCTGATCACCTTCTATGACAAAGTGACTCGGCTGCTGGATGAGGGAAAGGCTGTAGATGTATTCTTCCTGGAATTCAGCAAAGCCTTTGACATAGTTTCTCATAGCATTCTGCTACAGAAACTGCCAACCTCCGTCCTGGGCAGGCGCACACTCTCCTGGGTAGAAAACTGGTTGGATGGCTGGGTCGAAGGAGTTGTGGTAAATGGAGTTAACTCATGCTGGAGAGAAGTCACAAGTGGTGTTCCCCAGTGCTCAGTGCTGGGTCCAACCCTTTTCAATGCCTTTGTCAATGACCTGGATGAAGGCATTGAATGCACCCTTAGCAAGTTTGTGGATGATACTATGCTGGGTGGAAACATGGATCTGCTGGAGGGTAGGGAGGCTCTGCAAAGGGATCTGAACAGGCTGGACCGCTGGGCTGAGACCAATGGCATGAGGTTTAACAAGGCCAAATGCTGGGTCCTGCACTTGGGGCACAATAACCCTATGCAGTGCTACAGACTAGGGGAAGTCTGTCTAGAAAGCTTCCTGGAGAAGGACCTGGGTGTCGTGGTCGGGGCAATCCACAATATGTAGAAGTTGTGGGCCAAAAGACCACCTTCATTGGTTTTACAAGACTTTTTATTACCCCTTCCTTAGCTGCGCGTCCATGAACGATTGGTTTAGGTAAAGACCAACAGTTCATATTTGGACGACTCCTTCTCAGTTGTAACTTCATAATTGGGTGATTCCACCTGCGGCCTGGCAGCTTCCTAATCTTTTTTACTCGGCTCTTCTTGGTGCCTTCCAGTTTCTCCAAGGATACACGGGCATCTATTCAAGGCCAATGTTTAAGTTCACACATTCTGACTCCCCAAACCAGCCAAGGTTTCCCACAATTCCCCCTTTTTGTATTTGTGCTACAAAAATTGCCCGTGCCTTCTGCTGCAGGGCCCTTGCAACAGAGACACAAGACATGGCAACATTAATAACACAGACACAACAATGAACAAAATCAACATTCTAGATCTTACCAAAGAGAACAACTACTTTGACAGTCCTCAACCTTTAGGCAAGCCAGTCAACCGATACCACCCATCGACTCCTTATCCGATACAACACATTCCCTCAAAACCTTCAAATTCATGTCCTTAAACTAATAACGAGAATCTATTATGGTTCTACTTTATGATACAGCATACCTAACACTATCAACATCAGTTAACACACCACTCAGTGAAATCATTGTAGCATTGGTTTGCTTACCTAGCCAACATTCCAAGTTCATTAACTTTTTAAGGCGGCAGCAGAGGCAACTGCAGATGCCAATACTGAGGCTGCTATAAGTTTTTTTAATAAGGTTGGATCTTGGTGACATAAGCTCCCCAAAGCTACACGGCCCATCCTTAAGTTTCAAAAGAATTCCACCCTCCATGCTCTATCCCCACAAACTAGAAAGATCCCTAAAAGCAAAACAAACAAAAAAAAAGAGCGTGACATAGTAGAGGAGGTGTATCTGCTTCAGTTGTGGCACCATTCATTCTTCACTTGTGTGGACCATCTACAACAGGCAGAACGCAGCAAGCAGGAACCCACTGAAGGCCACTACCTATGGAAACACAAGCATACCCTCTTCCCCAGTTTAATAAATCACACAGAGGAGACCATTGTCCACTTTGCAGGTCTTTCACCTTAACCTTAACACCAGGGGAAATAGAGGTTGTGTTATGTAGGGATTCAAAGTGGCGAACCATAGGTGGCTCCTGCATATCCTCTATTATGTTAACAAAATTCAGTACATACATGGTTTTATTTAACCGCACTTCAGGGGGTTCTCCAACCATTCCCCCTTTTTGTTTTTGAAGAAGGCATTTTGACGTTTCAAGGCACGAAAACCCCGATGCAAAACCAGATGGAATTCAATTGCTTGTTGTGTCACATTATGCACCGGTCCCATTGCCACAGCGGAGACCAATTGGTCTGCCTGCACATTACTAGCTGCTAGAAATCCAGGTAAAGTGGTATGGCTTTTAATATGCAGGACATAATACGGGTGTGATCTTTTTTGAATCATCAGCCATAATGACTGTAGCACACCAAATAATAAGGCATTACTCACGTCTCCCAAAACTGCTTTATCCAGTCGCTGGGCTAGTCCTGCTACGTAAGCTGAATCTGTAAAAATATTCATTGCACAAGTGAATCCCTGGAATGCCAACGTAATAGCACGAAGTTCCACTATCTGAGGGGAACCTTCTTGTTGCTCGACTATGTGTTGCCACTGGTGACCATCATGCCAGGCAACAGCTGCTATTCCAGTGTGTCCTGATCTATCTGTAAATACTGTAGGACCTGTCATGAGTTCTTTCTGGCTTAATTGTTTCTGTCCAATATGAATCTGATTTCCTAACTTACATAACGGATGAGAAGTAAAATGATACTCAATTTGTCCTGTATAATTTATCAATGCGGCCTGCAATGCCGAACTGTTAGCTAGACACCATTCAAAATAGTCTACCTGTACAGCTAGGACGATTTTTTCTGGGTCTCTTGCCAACAATTCTGAGCACCTCATTTGAGTCTTAATGATAATCTGTGCCAATAATTCAAACAGGCTGGGAGTAGTCTTCTTGTTGCGACAAGACAAGAAGGCCCATTCCAATACATGAAGTGGGTCTTCCCAATCTTGGTTCCATTGCACAATCATTGCAAATGGTATCATGTCATCAATCAAAACAAATACTTGAACTGCAACAGTAAGCTCAATTCTCCACACATGCTTTTCCTGAATTGCCCTTTCCACCATCCCAACTGTTTGCTTTGCTTCGGAGGTCAAAGACCGCGGTGCTGTAATATCAGTGTCTCCTTTTAATAGTTCTAAAAGGGGCCTCCATTGAGATGAAGTTAGGCCTAAATAAGGTCGCAACCAGTTAATGATTCCTGCCAATTTCTGTACATCATTCAAGGTTTTCACTTCCATCATTAACTGGATTGCTTGTGGCTGCACAGTGCGGTCAAGCACCCTCATGCCTAAATAAAACCATGACTGAGTGCATTGTACCTTCTCTGCAGCCACCACTAGGCTGAATTGGTTCAATGAAATTTGTGTGTCAGATTCCATTGCTGACAACAGTTGAGATGTTGGAGCAGCCAGAAGGATATCATCCATGTAATGATAACAGTACCCCATTGCATATTTTTCTCTGATTGGGCTCAAGGCTTGAGCTACAAACCATTGACAGACAGTGAGTGAATTTCTCATCCCTTATGGGAGCACCTTCCAATGGCACCTCTGCGATGGTTCAGCATGGTTGATTGATGGAACTGTGAAAGCAAACTTTTCCATATCATTTACATCTAATGGAACGGTAAAGAAACAATCTTTTAAGTCTATCACAACGATTTCCCACTGCATGAGGATCATTGTAGGTGAGGGCAATCCTGGTTGCAGAGCTCCCATTGTTGCCATCACCTCATTGATCCAATGTAAATCATGTAATAATCACCATTTTCCTGATTTTTTCTTAATCACAAACATTGGGGTATTTCACGGGCTATGGGATGGGTCAATATGACCTGCAGCTAGTTGTTCTGCTACCAAAGTCCACAGGGCTATAAGTTTTTCACAGTTGAGGGGCCACTGATCCACCCAAACTGGCTTCTCTGTTAACCATCTCAAAGCCAGTGTAGGTCTTTTCATGCCCTGCAACACAGTGACCCCTAATGAAAATCCGTGGTTATCTGAACCCCGCATTGTGACAAAGTCTCTTCCCTATAAGCTCAAAGGGGACACAGTCACATAAGGTTGAACAGTAGCCTTTTGTCCTTCCGAGTTGGTGATGAGTACTGGTTTCACTGCCATGAAACCATTGGTGACTCCTCCTAGGCCCACAACGCCTTGAGTAGTAGAGATCACAGGCCAAGAGGAAGGTCATTCTCATTGAGAAATAACAGTGACGTCTGCACCTGTATCTAATAGTCCATTTACCTTCAACAATTTTGGTGATGTCTGATCCATGGATAATGTACACACCATTTGTGGTCGACTGTCAGACGGCATTTACATCCAAAGCACTTGTGGTTGTCCGGTGGATCCAAACGCTCCAGTGCCTCGGGTGACCTGTTCAGTCCTAGGGACACAACTCATAAAAGGTACAAGTTGAGCAATTCGAGTGCCTTTTTCCACTGTAACAGGTGGAGTGGATGTGGAAACTATAGCATAAATTTGTCCCTCATAGCCAGCATCAATGACTCCCGCATGTACCATAAGTCCTTGTATAGTAGCACTTGATCGTCCAATTAGTAATGCACTTAGTCCATTTCTGATGAGTCCCCAAGCATCCAAGGGAACCTTATGCTCCCCCTGTGTTGTTAGAGTTACTGTGTCAGCAGTAGATACATTCATGCTGGCCGATCCCTTGGTTTTCCCTGACAGCCAGTCGCATAGGCCTGTGTTTGAGGATGGCTGTGGGATGGATTGTTTGCTGATGTGGCAGGCATTTTTGTCTGTGTGCGCCTCCTCGCGCTCTTCTTGCCGTTTCCCTGCAGCGAGGGCTGGTTATTTAGATAACTTCTGAACCAACACTGTGTTGCAAAGTGGCCGCTTTTCCCACACATAAGACATGTGATTCCTGCTGCCCCCACTGCTTCAGCTGCGTTATCTCTCTTGTTCTTTTTTGGGCGCACTCGTTTAAAATGCCTGACATGGTTGCAATCAAGACATCTTAAACCCCTTGTTTTCGCAGCAGCTAAGGCTGCGACTAGGGCTGTTACTGTATGCCCTATGGATCCCACCTTGGCACAAGCCTGTATCATGGCATCCAGGGTGGGGTCCCCTGGCAACGCTTCAGTTATCTTCTGGCAATCATCATTTGCATTGTCCTTTGCAAGCTGAATTACTAGCATAGTTCTTAGATTCATATCAAACACTTGCCTTTCTACTGTAGCTTGCAATTTTCCAACAAACTGTAAAAATGGTTCTGTAGTCCCCTGCCAAATCGTGGTGTATTTTGCTTTAGGTTCAGCTAATTCAGCCGTACGTATTAGTGCTTCTAGACCCACAACCTTGACCTGCTCTAAAACCAGTGGATGCCAATGTGCCTGATGCACAGTTAGAAAACTGTCCTGTACCTGTTAGTATGTCCACGCCATTACCAAAACGCACATCATCTTGTGGAAGCTGTACATTCTGAAGTGCTTGGGCCTCAACCTTCTGTGCCCATATTGATCTAAAACCAGCGCACTGTACTGGTTGAAACATTATCTGTGCTAGCATAGTAAATCAAAAGGTGTCATTTCTTCCATAGACAACAGCCTGTGTAACTGCATAGTTGCCAGAGAATTTGGACCATATTGTACCACAGTTTTCTGCAAACCTCGAATCACTTTCCATGAGTACGATATGTGTTCATCCATTGCCCCCTTCGCTGCATCCCCCCTCACAATGGGAAATGCCAGTGCTTCAGAAGGATCAGAAGCAGGCTCTACTAATGGGATATCTATCATCTCAAACAGTTTCTAATCCCCTTCTCGTAAAGCCTGTGGTTTTAGCTTCTGTCAAAAAGATAGACGAATGTATGCATGGATAGTAGCACATATGGGAGGCAAATTCCCTAATTGAGATGTTCCTCTGCAAGAGGGACCTCCAAGAGGTTTTTCCAACTGCCCTTCTACTCTGTGTCTTTGCTCATTCTCTTTCTCCCCACCCCCAAACATCTCATCGTTCTATTCATCAGGCCTTTCTTCTGGGAGGTGGGGGGTGCCTTGACAAATTTACGCAGTGCTGATGTCCTCCTTCATCTAACAAAGAAAGTGGTGGGGCCGACAGTTCTACCAGAACTATACTATCGGTATCAGATGGCAACGATCCTGGATTGTCTGGAAGCTCTACAGGTATTCTAATAGTTTTACTGCCAGCCGTGACAGGGTGTCTTGTGCACATTCCATTGTCAGAATCATCCCAATGCTCCCCTCTCCTCCAGAGGTCATGAATTCTAGG
Organism: Coccyzus lansbergi; assembly: GCA_033558105.1. Classification (NCBI taxonomy): domain Eukaryota; kingdom Metazoa; phylum Chordata; class Aves; order Cuculiformes; family Coccyzidae; genus Coccyzus; species Coccyzus lansbergi. The sequence continues at coordinate 627,290 of JAUMJK010001213.1, read as the reverse complement.
GCGTGCTGTGGAATCTAGCCTATATCCTGGAATTGGTTCCTCTGCAAGGAGCGACACAGGAGGTGCAAAATGCTGTACAATATCAGGAGCAGGAATGATGCCCTCCGCCTGGTCTCGCTGTAGTTTAAAATCATTCAGGGTCTCATAAAGAAGACGCCATGTTGGTAAAAGTGCTGCTGCATCTTTATCCCCCTGTGTAGCAGAGTCAAACAGTTTATCGCCCACCTCCTTCCAGATAGTAACATGAAAGGAAGTTACGGTAGTTGCTTCATATTCCTGTTCTTTACTCCATAGGAGCATTTTTCGCAAGTCCAACTTCTAACTTAACTCCCCATTTTTGCAGGATCGTTTTCCACATGGAAATGATTGTTGTCTCCTCCTTACTTAAGGAAGTACCCATATTTCCCAGCAGCTCACCTCAATCCAGGTGCTTTCTTCTGTGAATAGCTCTCCCACACTAGTCAGCTGGCAGAGTTGGAAATGCTTTTCCTTCGCCGCTCAGCTTGCAGCTCTGGAGCCCCACTCCTCCACCACTCGGCTTCTCTGGGTACTCATGGCTCTGCAGATCCATTGTACAAGTCCTCACAAGTCTCCGGTCCACCGTCTCCGGACCAAGTGCTGCGATCACGTCAAGGGTCTCCAGATGTTGTGGTCAGGGCAATCCATGACATGTAGAAGCTGTGGGCCAAAAGACCACCTTCATTGATTTTACAAGACTTCTTATACCCCTTCCTGAGTTGCGTGTCCATGCACGATCGGTTTAGCTAAAGACCGACAGTTCATATTTGGACGACTCCGTCTCAGTTGTAACTTCTTAATTGGGTGATTCCACCTGCGGCCTGGCAACTTCCTAATCTTGTTTACTCAGCTCTTCTTGGCACCTTCCAGCTTCTCCAAGGATACACAGGCATCTATTCAAGGCCAATGTTTAAGTTCACACACTCCTTGGACCAGTCAAGGTTTCCCCACACCTGGGGGTGTTGGTTGACAGCTGACTGAACATGAGCCACCAGTGTGCCCAGGTGGCCAAGAAGGCCAATGGCATCCTGGCTTGTATCAGAAACAGCATGACCAGAATGCCCAGGAAGGTGATTCTCCCTCTGTGCTTGGCACCGGTGAGACTGCACCTCGAATCCTGTGTTCACTTCTGGGCCCCTCACCACAAGAAGGATGTTGAGGCTCTGGAGCGTGTCCAGAGAAGAGCAACAAAGCTGGTGAAGGGGCTGGAGAACAGGACCTATGAGGAGCGGCTGAGAGAGCTGGGGCTGTTTAGCCTGGAGAAGAGGAGGCTGAGAGGAGACCTCATTGCTCTCTACAACTACCTGAAAGGAGGTTGTAGAGAGGAGGGAGCGGGCCTCTTCTCCCAAGTGACAGGGGACAGGACAAGAGGGAATGTCCTCAAGCTCCGCCAGGGGAGGTTCAGGTTGGACATTAGAAAAAAATATTTCATGGAAGGGGTCATTGGGCACTGGAACAGGTTACCTTGTCAGGTGGTTGATTCACCTTCCCTGGAGGTGTTTAAGGGACGGGGTGACAAGGTGCTGAGGGGCATGGTTTAGTATTTGATAGGAATGGTTGGACTCGATGATCCGGTGGGTCTTTTCCAACCTGGTGATTCTATGATTCTTTTTGCTAATCCTAACTTTCAAGCCATTTCCAATTTCCAGTCTTCAGACGTCCTTTTATAGTCCAATCTCGCAACCTTTCTCTTATCCTAAACATATCACATAGAAAACACCTTCCTTAAGTTGGCACTTTCAACACTCTCCACAATACCACCAATTTTCACCTACACATCCCTGCTTGTAAATCTTTCTGTAATTCTCCCAAATAATCTTTTTCTCTGTCATCTGAAACTTAAGTTTCTAAACCATCAACAAGATTATAAGCAAAATATATCGTGGCTCTCAATACAATGCCAGGTTTTGTTATTCACACACTATTAGGTTAACAACCAAGTCATAAAATTCTAAGGCAAAACTTACACTCACATCATTTATCTTTTCCTATTACTTTAGTTCAAAACCACAATTGTTTTGTCTCTGGTTGTACCCCTTGCAGGATATCAGAAACACCAATTAGGACTCTGCATTTGCTTCATAGCTGTGCTATGTCTCAGGCACACCCATGCACAGTTATGAAATATACCAATGTTAAAATCAGTTATTCGTATTGTACTTTCCAAGTTCAAGACACACACAGTTATGATGTATACCAAGGTTGAAATCAGTTATCCATATGCAGTTCCTTATTATACTTTCCAAGTTCAAAACCGAAACAGCACACAATTTTTATACCAATTATTAGTGGGGACTCAGAACCCCCATACCAAAACCAAGACAGTGGGAACATTAAACCCTGTCATCAAAACCCCCAAAAGCATGTGGTTTCCATCAGTAAGGCTCTTAGAATTATTCTCAAAGAGTCCCTATGACACTGCAAATTCAAAGTTTCCAAAAGTATACTCTGAGTTCCAGTACCCGGTATACCAGTTTTACATGGGACGTCTCCCACGACTTTCCAAATAGCTAACCTCAAACCAAATTCAGTTAAAGAATACCTTTACAATCTGCAATGGTCCTTGTCTGCTCCTGCAGTGATCCAGATGAGGCAAGGAATCTGTCCCAAAAGTCCCGGGGGTAACCTAGGGAGTCCTGGCTCTCAGTGGGTCCTACAGCCGAGCAGAGAGGGTCCCTTCGTGGCTGCCAAATTGATTCAAAGGATGGAGTTTCGAAACCCCGTTGCTTTCTAGTAATCCTCACTGAAGTGGGAGGCTAGGTGCGGCTGGGCAAGTATTCCGGTATAACTCAATAATAACTAGATACTCGTTATTAAGCAGATATTCTTTATTAGTAGCACTGGATGCATGGGGGAATCAATCCTCCAAAAACATGCATTTCAAGCAAGAAAACTGTGTGGGTTTTTTTAGTACAGAAGTGGGGGTGCAGCCCAAATTTTGGGAAAATCAGTCCTTTTCCACTGGTGTGGTAGTGTGGATTTCAGGCTTCCTTATCTTGCAGGATGCCTGTTCCTTTCACAGCTGGCACATCTTTAGATAAACATCCTTCCAGACACATATCACTGGGCTTAGACAATTGTTATAGATCAAGACACAATTCAAACATTTGCCATTCATTGGTCTCCCTTTAGGAAAGAAAACATTTTTCAAGACACATATCACTATGAGACATATTAACTTAAAATTTGTCACTTATCACACGTTAGTACTGCTCTTCCTTTTTTCCTGAGCTGTCAGTAAATATTGTAGGGCCGTCAACCAGTCACTCTCTACATAAGGGCTTCTGTTCTATTTGTAATGTTTGTAAAGAGGAAAGCAATTTATGACTTGGTAAGTGCATATCAATACTTCCTGGATAATCTGTTAGAGCTACTTGTAAATTCAAACTATTTGCCATGCACCACTTAGCATATTCTTTAGTCATTGGGATATAAATGATTGTTGAGTCCTGGCCTGATAACTAAATGCTTCTATTTCTTCCCTTGGTGATTATCATTGTAATTATTTCAAGTCTAGTGACTATGGGGGTTTTTGATGTTGATGTGGTAAAATATCCACTCAATAATTTGTAATGAATCTTTTGAATTTTCTTCTATCCATTGGCCTAATATCCCTAATAGTTTTCTGCACCAGGGACCAGCAGTTGCTGATCTGATAAGGGATACTGGAATGCAGAGTGTTCTCACAAATTGGCATTCCCCTAGAGAGATAATACAGTTAACTCCTCTGGACTTCGGGGAAGAAGTTGAAAAGATAAAAAACTTCACATTCAGGGAGAAAGGAAGGAGAAGTGGGGGGCACTCACTCACAGACGCAAGGCTTGGCTTTTTTCATTTTTTTTCTCTCTCTTTTTCCTTTTTTTTTTTTTTCTGCTTTGCTAGGTATTTAAAAAATTTTCCTTCTGAAGCCTTTCATTCCAAAGATCCTCAAGTAAAGCTACCTGTTTGCCAACTTAGTGGACATTTGAGATTGAAAGGTCCCAGAGATGTATTTCCAAGATTAATCAAAACTAATTTGCAAGTCTTACAAACACTTGAAGTGCTTTAAACACACACATATATGACCACTCATTTCAAAGCTACCTCAGTGAATCCATATAATGTTGATTATGACTAGTTGATAATAGCAGAACAAGTATTTCAATTCCAGTAAAATATTGTTCTTTGTTGCTCTGTGAGTGTCCTACTTTGCAGGTTCATGATTGTAAAGTCAGACTATGTTTATCTCTTTGCCTTAAACATTTTGTCTGAGGACTACCCACTTGTGACACCAGCTTGTCTGTAGTGCTGGGTTCAGCAAAAGGGCAGTGCAGGAGCAGGCACTGCTCTCCCTTGCTTAGCTGAGATCAGGACCCAGAACTGGTTTCAGTGGGGAGAGGGAATGCAGCCGCAGATACTGCCTCCTGGTCCTGCCCCCCTTCACCTTCCAAAAACAATCAAAAAGACATGTGAAGATGGGGGGCAGGCGGGCCTTATAAAAGGACTCTCAAGGAAACAGGCAGGGGTCGATCGGTCTCTCTCCCTCACTCCCATGCTCGCTCTCACTCCCACACTTTGATCAGCCCAGCCTGGACCACGCAACCTGGAAGAAGCTGCTGCTGTCACCATGTGTTCCTGAGATCTTCTGCTGCCGTCAATGTGGTGATTTCTTTCCTTCCCCTTCTCTTTCTCTCTATCACCTTCCCGTTACCTTATGGTGTACATGTCGGATCGGATTCGAGGGACCTGGTTTGTGTTTGGGGATTCATTTCTGTAACTTTGTTGCCCCCCGTGTCTTTGTTGTGCACCCCACTATATTGGTGTGTTTATGCTTGCTGGAGCCAGAAATAAATATTGCTTTTAATATTCACCCTGGGAGTGACCTTATTGGCCTCCGGATCACTACACAGACAAATGAATCCAATTCCTCCCACATGTCAGGGCCGGAGAAGAGCATGTGGCTCATGGGTCCTGGTTGTGACAATGATTTTTGTAGTTTCTGCGTTCATAGAATCATGGACTGCTCAGTTGAGCTAAAGCGATTTCCTGCATGGGCTACAGTTGCTGGAAAACAAGGAATGTTTATAGGCTCTGGAAGAGGGGACAGGCCTCTTGGTTGGACTACAGGAGGGAAGTGAGGTTGTGTAGGGAAAATATCAGAGGGGCTAAGGCTGAGCTAGAGATCAGATTAGCTAAGTCTGCAAAAGACAATAAAAAATCTTTTTATAAGTACATTAACAGTAAAAGGAGGACAAGGGAGACCATACAGTCCCTTTTGGACTCAGAGGGAACAGCAGTGACAGGGGATGAGGAGAAGGCTGAGGTACTTAATGCCTTCTTTGCCTCAGTCTTTAATTGTAAAGAAAGCTGTTCCCTCTGTGTACAAACCCCAAAACTAGAGGAGAAATACGAGGCTCTCATGATCCAAGAGGAGGTGGTCAGAGTCTTGCTTGCCCAACTGGACACCCACAGGTCTATGGGACCAGATGGGATTCACCCTAGGGTATTGAAGAAGCTGGCAGATGTAATGGCCAAACCCCTTTCCATCATCTTCCAGCAGTCCTGGATGACTGGGGAGGTTCCACTGGACTGGAGGCTGCCTGATGTTGTGCCCATCTACAAGAAGGGTCGCAGGGAGGACCCGGGGAACTACAGGCCAGTCAGTCTGACCTCAGTGCCAGGGAAAGTCATGGATCAGGTGATCTTGAGTGCTATCATGAAGCACATGCAAGAGAACTGGGGGATCAGGCCCAGCCAACATGGGTTCACAAAAGGTAGGTCATGCCAAGCTAACCTGATCGCCTTCTATGACAAAGTGACTCGGCTGCTGGACAAGGGAAGGGCTGTGGATGTGGTCTTCCTGGACTTCAGTAAAGCCTTTGACACAGTTTCTCACAGCATCCTGCTACGGAAACTGTCAGCCTCTGGCCTGGACAGGCGCACACTCTCCTGGGTGGAAAAGTGGTTGGATGACCAGGCCCAGAGAGTGGTAGTAAATGGTGTTAAATCGAGCTGGAGGCCAGTGACAAGTGGTGTTCCCCAGGGCTCAGTGCTGGGTCCAGCCCTGTTCAATGTCTTCATCAATGACCTGGATGAGGGCATTAAGGGTACCCTTAGCAAGTTTGCAGATGACACTAAGCTGTGAGGAAGTGTCGATCTGCTGGAGGGTAGGGAGGTTCTGCAAAGGGACCTAAAAAGGCTGGACTGCTGGGCTGAGTTCTAATGGCATGAGGTTTAACATGACCAAATGCCGGGTCCTGCACTTGGGGCACAACAACCCTATGCAGAGCTACAGACTGGGAGAAGCCTGACTGGAAAACTGCCAGGAGGAGAGGGACCTGGGGGTGTTGGTCGACAGCCGACTGAACATTAGCCAGCAGTGTGCCCAGGTGGCCAAGAAGGCCAATGGCATCTGAGCTTGTATCAGAAACAGTGTGACCAGCAGGTCCAGGGAGGTGATTCTCCCTCTGTACTCCGCACTGGTGAGATCGCTCCTTGAATACTGTGTCCAGTTCTGGGCCCCTCACCACAAGAAGGATGTTGAGGCTCTGGAATGAGTCCAGAGAAGAGCGACAAAGCTGGTGAAGGGGCTGGAGAACAGGCCCTATGAGGAGCGGCTGAGAGAGCTGGGGTTGTTTAGCCTGGAGAAGAGGAGGCTGAGAGGAGACCTCATTACTCTCTACAACTACCTGAAAGGAGGTTGTAGAGAGGAAGGAGCTGGCCTCTTCTCCCAAGTGACAGGGGACAGGACAAGAGGGAATGGCCTCAAGCTCCGCCAGGGGAGATTTAGGCTGGAGATTAGGAGGAATTTTTTCACGGAAAAGGTCATTGGGCATTGGAACCGGCTGCCCAGGGAGATGGTTGATTCACCTTCCCTGGAAGTTTTTAAGGCACGGGTAGATGAGGTCCTGAGGGACATGGTTTAGTGTTTGATAGGAATGGTTGGAATCAATGATCCGATGGGTCTCTTCCAACCTGGTGATTCTATGATTCTAAACAGGTATGTCGAGGTGGGGAACGAAAACAAAGACTCAGAGGTGGTACTCAAAACCAAAGTGTTAATAAGATTTGTGAATAGAAATACTATGAGTTTTTGTGATGGAAACATCCTGATCTACGACCTTGGAGTTCTCTGGATTCCTACACATGGATGGGGGTTGCACTGCAATCCATTGTCCCCCTACCATCGGAATCACTGACAAAAGGTAAAGGAGATGGACTGACTGGCATCCAAGATGTTATAACCCCAGGACTTTAAGAGAATGAGAGGAGCAAGCACTAATCAGAGCTCCCTCTCAGCTGGGTCTGAGATCCCCCACCGATGTCGTCCACAATCCATGAGCACCAGAGCATCCACAATCCACGAGCACCGGAGTGTTTTCAGAAACTTCACTCGCAGCAGCTTCGAGGAAACATCTAAAGACTCTATCACTGAACTCCGTACAGGTTGTATTGTGCTTTTTCAAACCATTATAGAATGCTAATATTGGCCTAGACTTTAGCTTATATTCTTGACTTAGAATTGTAACATTATAGGTAATAAACTAAATGATTAAATACAATTCTGGGTCCTACTCTGTCTACCTCAGGATGTGACGTACATCTATAACAGAACGTCTTTCTGTCCTGATTTACAGTCAGGGTGGCAGCCATCAGCTGTGCTTGATAGGTAAATGAGCCCAGCTGCTGTTGTAGGATTTTTCAAACCATACCATATTTTTCTACATTTGTCATTAGGATTTTTTTATTGCTGATTGTAAAATTAAGGCCTCTTTAGCTGCTCGGTTATCTATCTGCTTGTCGAGCGCATCCTTCAATCTGTCTATAAATGCCATTTACAGGTCATGCCTGTTTCAATTTTCTGTCATCCCATATCTTTATAAGTGTTTGATAAGCCAAAAGCTGCGTCTATTGTAACATCACATTATTTCAACTGGTTTGATTCTTGAACTGCTACCAACATCATTTAATTGAGACATTTCTTATTGTGATCTGTTGCAGTCCCTTCTGTAATGCTGAAACTGCCTGGGTTACAGAAACCAGTGGCAGCAGCAACTGCAGCGGGTGGCACTCCCTCAGCCCAGGACAGCAGTGGAGCAGTTAATACTTTCTCTACAGATTTTCATGCCTCCAACCTCCTGCGAATAAATCTCAGGAAAAGTTTGCAGCTGTTTAAGGTCACCACACCTCCGCGGATGAAAATAAATCAAAGTTCTCTTGAAGTCTGCTGGCCCCAGATCAAAGGGATTATCAGCAGTAACTGATAGCCCTGTAGTGGCCTCTGAATACGGAATATCACTGTCCTTCCTCGTCTTTCGTGGCTCTGCTAAATCTATGTGTGCTCTTAAGTGTTTTGACGATTCAGTCATTAACCTCCAGGTAGATAATGGGTTTACTGCTCCAGGGTCGTCCCTGATAGCTGTGTCCCACAGCTTCAGTCCTGCGGTGTTGGAGCGGAGAGGGAAGCAAGACGCGCAATCAATGTGATTGATAAGCAAGCTCCGATTTATTAGCAAGTTCGGTCAGATTATATAGTTTTCAGAACAAAGGAAAGGTGTTTACTTAACATCAGACTTCTAATTGGCTACTTGCTTAAAGGTTGTTGTTCACATATCTGTGGAAAGTTTTTACACCCCCCAGGTTCTTTCCCAGGGGAACCTCTCGCTTCTCAGGCTTGGTATCTCCTGCTTTGCAGCCTATTCCGTGCTTCAAGGGCATCCTGTTTTCGTGATGTTACTCGTGGAGAGATACAAGGTTGCTAGACAGGGGAGTCTTTGATTAGCTGTTCCAGGGAGTTATGGCCTTGTGAAAGCAACCATTCCTCCACACTGCGGCATCCCAGACTTTTATATCACATGCAGGAGTCACATCTAAACCTGGATCCCGACATAGTATCCATTTTATCAAAGTCCTGAGTCATTGCTCAGCATACTTAACATCCTGTTTCTTTAAACTTGATTTTAATATATTAAGTGTACTCCGCGCCTCCACAGACAGCGAAGACTCCATTATTCCCAAGTTCCCTGTTGCTCACCTTATATAAGACGTTACTCTTACGAACTGCTTCAGTGCTTTACACTGGCCAAAATTCGTTCAACCGAGCGTCGCTATCATTTCTTCTACCCAACAATTCTGACCTTGAATATCAAGGATTGCCCTGAGAGGTGTGAGTCCCTTTCAAGTTGGGCGCCATTTGTAACAATTAAGGCACGGACCCCATCAATGAGGTGACAAATGAGATCACTTTATTGAGTGAATGCAAACCTTACATAGTGTTTCTGTACCCAGTCAGTGTGGGAACATTTTACAGAGAACAAGGCCTGGATGCTGTGAGATTGATTGATACTGAACAACTCTAACGAGGCCTTGAAACAGAGAACCGAAATACTGAACAACTCTAACAAGGCCTTGAAACAGAGAACTGAAATATAAATAAATGCCGGCTGAAAGGAATACAACATCTAGTTCAGTGGGAACGAGTACCAGCTGAAAGAAAAACAATTAATGAGAACTATCAACATAGCTAATTTTAGTGTAACTTGGTTTTTTAACATGCACAGTAGTTTAGCCAATAATATGTTAGTAATAGCTTTATGGACAGTTATCTTTAGACAATAATACTCTGTAGATATCCTTGTGGACACCTAGTTATGTAACTAAAAAGGGTTTATAAAGAAACAGCTAAGCTCAATAAATGTCTTTATCAGATTGAAGTCCATGTGATAATCCCCTCAAGTCAGCAGCTATGCCAGTGAATTTCCACCCATGAGAATCCTGCAGTTACAGTAATAGAGTGCAACCCACTATTTGCCACAGATGTGCCCTTTATCTTCATGTTTTCCGTCTAATGCATTCTTTTCTTATTAACTCACAGGTCTTAGTAAAGATTCCAAGGTCTCAACAAGCTAGCAAGCATGAGAACATTGGTCGTTTGCTCTGTGCTTGCTGCTAATATCATGAGTATGCCAGCATACACGCAACAGTGGAATCTTTTATGCCCACAGTATTGCAATGAAACAGCCAGCACCATGAGCTTGCCAGATCTTACTATATTTTGCTCAGTCCTTCAATGGTAGCATACAAACAGACAGCATATGTTTCTGCTTCTAATTCAACAGAGTTGCTCCAGCAGTATCTACTACCTTGCTCAGCACCTATCTCATCTTAGGATGAGCAAATATTTTCATTAACTCTCTAAGTTTTCCTGAAATTATAAATATTAGGTGCGGACATAAAAGATTCCAGTATTGTGTGTATGCTGGGGCAAGCGGCCAGTGTCTTGGTGTACCCGTAATATTAGCGGCAAGCACAGAACAAACAGCCAATTTTCTCATGCTTGCTAGTTTGTTGAGACCTTGTAGTCTTTATTAAGAATCATGGGTTAATAACAAAAGAATGCACTAGATGGAAAACATGAAGATAAGGGGCACATCTGTGGAAAATAGGGGGTTGCATTCTATTGCTGTACTGCAGTATTCTCACAGGTGGAAATTCACTGGGATAGCTGTTACTGGATACAGAAGCACTATATAAGGTTTGCACCCTCATAACCTAAAATGAAGGCACTGAGCTACAAAAACTTTAAACTGAGTGGCAACACTGTAAGGTTTATGTGGCAAGTACAACCAGCCTGACAAGGAGATTATGGCCTACCAAGGACCAGATACAGATTATGGCCTTATAAGGACCTGCCAAGGACCTGACAAAATACTGGACTGACCAAAGACACAGAGGCCAGGCTTTCAAACTGTTGAAACCCCTATTCCCTGTTCCCTCTCCAGCTGCTGGGGGAGGAGGAGGTAGAGGACTGTTGCCAGGCACACAGTCCCGGAAGATGTGGGTCCCCAGCCAATTAGAATGACCACAGATCACACTCAACTATGGTATAAAACGAGGTCTCGCCAGAGAGCCAGCTGGAGCCAGTTCTTCCTCAGAGCTACAGGCCCCTCCTTGGGAATGGGACACCACACAGGGAAACTTCCCAGGATTGAGTGCCCTCACTCTCCTTTTGATGAGTGATTATTTCTTCTGGATATATCCTCAAGTGAGCCCTTGCCCCTTGAGTGAGCGTTTCTGTCTTCTGGGTACCCTCAAGTGAGAGATTTCTGAGTGAGTGATTGTGCACATTTTAGAATCATAGAATCATGGAATTTTGGGTCATCCTTCTAAAGGATTGTTCACAAAACTTAGGAATTCTTAAGGCAACCGTGTAGTAATATTCCTGACTGACATCTGAACTTGTGGTTTACTTTTTTTTTCAGAATGCTAAGTTATTTTGGTTGAAATGAATATTCGTTTTGGTTTACTGTCTGTCTGTTTTGTGTGTGCCTCCATGACATTTTGTTGTGGGCAATGTTCAGAACATGTATGGTTATGATGAAACTGCATTATTTTTCTGGACTGCCATTGTCATTTTTTTTTTTTGTTGGATTTCATGTGCTAACTTTGAAACATATGAAGCTCTATATATTTTTCCACTAAAAATAAAATTAGATGTACAGACTTCTAGCTGTAAACCTGTTTGTGGTAGAAGGATAAAGATCCACAACAGTTCTTTCTTCTGTATGATGAGTGATAAGAGTGAAAGAGACTATGATAAAAAATAATTCAGTCTAGGCAAGTGTAAACAATAAACAAATATATTCCTTGATGTCAAGTAGTTAGGAACCTAGATTCATTAGTTTCTAAAAGTCCCATATGACATTTTGTATGCAGTAATGACAGGTCAAAAGCAAAGAAACTAATGCTCTAAATCCACATATAAGCAACTCTGTTACATCAGTTTTGTTCTTTCAGATCAAGCTCACACACTAGTGCAGATGCTTTATTGATTATGTTCAAAGTATTTTGTTTAGAAATCACAGAGATGGCCCTATTTGTCTCTGCCTTTCAGCTCATTTACATATTTGGATTGCTTGAAGTATGTTTTCCCACTACATGGGTGCAAAACCAGAACTCCCTGAGAATGAAGATAAAAGAAACAAGTTGGCAATGCTAACTTGGCAGCAGTATCAATACTTTTGAAAGGAGTGTTGGGTTGAACCTCCTGGTGGGATACATGTAGATAATAAAAAAACAGATGACTGTGCCATTTGAATCTCAAACCTAGTGAGTATTGGCATGGCCAATGGACTGTTCAATGTCCTTGAAGAGCAGCAGAACAGAGCTGGAAAAGCAAGAAGCACCTCAAGAGTCTGCATTTTGACTAACCTTCCATGATACCTCTGTATTCCCCATGCAAACCCAGATCTGTATTGGTTGATTGCACATTGTTTATGAGCTACCGTTCCTATGGAAAAGACAAATGTGTTTGTGAGACAGACGGGGAAATCCCATTTCTCTGGATAAAGCACTGAAAAGATTTGAACTGTAATTCCTTGTTCAACTTTAGTCATCACATTAAAAAAAAAAAGGAATTCTAGCTGCACCAGAACCAGGTAGAAACTCTAAGGATGTTTAAGGAACATCAGATTTGTTATTAGAGTAGAAAACTAAAAATTGGCTTATTTGGTTTATCAAATTAAACTCCAATACAACATGCTATTATACTCTCCAAATATTTTGTGTGAGGTTAAAATAAGCAGGGAAGCAAAAAGACCTATTAAAGAGCAAAACAATAAATGGGTATAAACTTGTCAATATTTTTTCCTGGTGCTCCAAAGGTTACTGATCTTCAAAGAGGTGGTAGCTTCAAAAGTAACCTTCCAAAGTAAGTACTAGGTGCAAAAGAAACAATAACAAATGTAATCACAGGACTTGGATGGCAGCCATCACTGCCTCCATGTGGGAGAAATGAAGGTAACTGGAAGAATGGAGACATCCTTCCTCCAGCGGCTCACAGACTGCATATTCCTCCAAGTCCCTGGGCTGGGGTACTACTGCTGCTCCCTTACATCAGCTGCCATTTGTTTTAATACTAGATGAGTGTAAACTCCAAAATCCCTAACGAAACCCTTTATTGAACCCTTTGGGTTCACAAAAGGCAGGTCCTGCAAAACCAACCTGATCGCCTTCTATGACAAAGTGACTCAGCTGCTGGATGAGGGAAAGACTGTGGATGTGGTCTTCCTGGACTTCAGTAAAGCTTTTGACACAGTTTCTCACAGCATTCTGCTGCGGAAACTGTCAGCCTCTGGCCTGGACAGACGCACACTCTCCTGGGTGGAAAACTGGTTGGATGGCGGTGCCCAGAGAGTGGTGGGAAATGGTGTTAAATGCAGCTGGAGGCCAGTGACAAGTGGGGTTCCCCAGGGCTCAGTGCTGGGTCCAACCCTGTTCAATGTCTTCATCAATGACCTGGATGAGGGCATTGAGTGTACCCTTAGCAAGTTTGTTGATGACACAAAGCTGTGAGGAAGTGTCGATCTGCTGGAGGGTAGGGAGGCTCTGCAAAGGGACCTAAACAGGCTGGACCGCTGGGCAGTGTCCAACGGCATGAGGTTTAACACAGCCAAATGCCGGGTCCTGCACTTGGGGCACAACAACCCTATGCAGAGCTACAGACTGGGAGAAGCCTGGCTGGAAAACTGCCAGGAGAAGAGGGACCTGGGGGTGTTGGTTGACAGCTGACTGAACATGAGCCAGCAGTGTGCCCAGGTGGCCAAGAAGGCCAATGGCATCCTGGCTTGTATCAGAAATGGTGTGACCAGCAGGTCCAGAGAGGTTATTGTCCCTCTGTACTCAGCACTGGTGAGGCCGCTCCTTGAATCCTGTGTTCACTTCTGGACCCCTCACCACAAGAAGGATGTTGAGTCTCTGGAGTGAGTCCAGAGAAGAGGGATGAGACTGGTGAAGGGGCTGGAGAACAGACCCTATGAGGAGAGGCTGAGAGAGCTGTGGTTGTTTAGCCTGGAGAAGAGGAGGCAGAGGGGAGACCTCATTGCTCTCTACAACTACCTGAAAGGAGGTTGTGGAGAGGAGGGAGCTGGCCTCTTCTCCCAAGTGACAGGGGACAGGACAAGAGGGAATGGCCTCAAGCTCCGCCAGGGGAGATTTAGGCTAGAGATTAGGAGGAAGTTTTTCACAGAGAGTGTCATTGGGCATTGGAATAGGCTGCCCAGGGAGGTGGTTGAGTCACCTTCCCTGGAGGTGTTTAAGGCACGGGTGGATGAGGTATTGAGGGACTTAGTTTAGTGTTTGATAGGAATGGTTGGACTAGAAGATCCGATGGGTCCCTTCTAACCTGGTTGTTCTATGATTCTATTGTTTATTCCCTTCGAAGATGAAGGAGCCAACCTCATACTTCCCTCACATCTCGTACATTGCTGCTAATCTGTGTCTCACTCTTCCTCCTACTCTTTTATGCTTTTTCCTTGTTCTTCTTTCTCCTGTCTAATCACATATCTCCCTCTCCACACACATGCTTCTTTCAGTGAGTGGGATCACTTCATCATTTTGTAGAGAGAGAAGGTTCTCCGGCCCCACTTAGAGCTGGAAAGGGCAGGCTCCTAACAAGTGAACAGCAGATCTGACTCAGCGTGGGCAGGTGCAGGAGTGATGGCAGCAATTTTAAACCCAGTGAACTGGTATTTCAGTGAAGTCACTGAGGCGAAAGGCTCCAGAGCAGAGGACTCGCAGGCAGGGAGACATGACACAACGCTTCTTAAAGCTGCAAAAGTGCAGGGTTCCCCAATCCCCAAGCGGGCTTCTGACTAATGCTTTCATTTCTTAGTCAGGTTTATTAGTGCCTGCAAATTTCTCCAGTATTTTTTCTGACCATAGAGAAAGAACAGCTTATGCCAGCAGACTGATTATGTCAGCTTGTCATTTCTGTCTAAGTCCTCCAAGTTTATCTAGATACATTACTCAGCTTTGCTTTCCAAAATCCTTGCAGATATTTCTGCAGTTTAAGCTGAAGATGCTGAAAATACTGTAAAAAAACAATGTGTATTTTCTTTATGAGTTTTGAAATGTAGCAATAGTGGTACTGTGGATCTGAAAGATCTCCACCAGTGTTCCTTTCTTGGCAAAGCTGTAGTTGCACACAGTGGCTTCTCTTCTAATGTCCCCTCTGTGGATCACATCTGATAAACCACATACTTTTAAAAAAGCTTTTCCAGTCATGTTTTCATAGACTCATAGAATGGTTTGGGTTGGAATGGATCTTAAAGATCATCCATTTCCAGCGCCCCCTGTCATGGGCAGGGTCACCTTTCACTGTATCAGGTTGCTCAAAGTCCCATCCAACCTGACCTTGAACACCTCCAAGGATGGGGCTTCCATGACTTCACCTGTGCCAATGCCCCACCACCCTCATAGTAATGATTTTTTTTCCTTATATCTAATCCAAATCTCCCCTCTTTCAGATTAAAATTGTTGTTCCTCATCCTATCCTTGCACTCCCTGATCAAGAGCCATTCCCCAGCTTTTCTGTAGGCCCCCTTTAGATACTGGAAGACTGCTATAAGGTCTTCCTGGAGCCTTCTCTTCTCTAAGCAGAACAACCCCAACTCTCTCATCCTGTCCTTGTGTGGGAGGTATTCCAGTCCTCTGATCATCATCATGGCCCTCCTCTGGACCCATTCCAAAAGACCTATGTCTTTCCTCTGCTGAGGACTCTAGAGCTGGATGCAGTACTCCAGGTGAGGTCTCACGAGAGCAGAGTAGAGGGGCAGAATCTCCTCCCTTGACCTGCTGCTCACAGTTGTTTTGATGCAGTCCAGGATACAGTTGGCTTTTTGGGCTGCAAACGCCCATTGCCGGCTCAGGTTGAGCATCCACCAGCACCCCTAAGTCCTTCTCTTCAGGGCTGCTCTCAATCCATGCTCCACTCATCCTGTAATTCTGCTTGGGATTGCCCCAACTCAGGTGCCCTTGGCCTTGTTGAACTTCATGAACTTTGCGCAGGCCCATTTCTCAAGCCTATCAAGGTCCCTCTGGATGGCATCCCTTCCCTCCAGCATGTTGATTGCAGCACACTGCTTGGTTTCAATCAGCAAACTTGCACTTGAGGGTACCCACAATCCCACTGTCCATCTCTGTGACAAAGATATTAAGCAACACTGGTCCCGATATCACCTTCTGAGGAACACTACTGTCACTGCTCTCCACTCGGACGTTGAGCTGTTGATCAAAACTCTGGGTGCAACTCTCCAGCCAATTCCTTATCCACCAAGTGGTCCACCCATCAAATCCATGTCCCCCAATTTATTGACCAGAATTTGGTGCGGGGCAGTGAAAAATGCATCAGGTAGATGATGTCAGTTACTCTTCCCTTATTCACCAATGCTATAGCCCCATTGTAGAAAGCCATCAAATTTGTCCGGCATGATTTGCCCTTAGTGAAGTCATGCTGGCTGTCACAAATCACCTCCTTATTTTCCACGTGCCTTACCTCAGTTTCCAGAAGGATCTGCTCCATGATCTTACCAGGCACACAGGTGAGGCTGACTGGCCTGTAGTTCACCAGCTCTTCCTTTTTTCCTTTTTCAAAAATGGGAGTTGTTTCCCCTTTTTTGGTCAATGGGAACTTCAACAGACTGCCACAACTTCTCAAATAAGTTGGATAGTAGCTTAGCAATTTCATTCACCAGTTCTCTCAGGACCGATGGATGCATTTCACCAGGTCCCATGGACTTGTACTCCTTCAGGTTCCTTAGATGGCCTCAAACCTGATCCTCTCCTACAGTGGGTGGTTCTTTGATCTCCCAGTCCTTGCTTCTTCCTTCTGCAACTTGGGTAGTGTGGCTTGAGCCTTTGTCAGTGAAGGTTGAGGCAAAGAAGTCTTTGAGTACCTCATCCTTCTCTATATCCTGGGCAACCAGGTCTCCTGTTTCTTTCTGGAGAGGACTCACATTCTACCTACTCTTCCTTTTTTCACTAACATACCTATAGAAGCTTTTCTAGTGGTCATTGATGTCCTTGGCCAGATTTAGTTCTGTCTGGGCTTTAGTTTTTGTAACCTGATCCCTGGCTGCTCGGAAAATTACTCTGTATTCCTCTCAGATATCCTGCCCTTGCTTCCACACTCCGTAGGCTTCCTTTTTGAATTTAAGTTTGTCCAGGAGTTCCTTGTTCCTCCATACAGGCCTCCTGGGGTTTTTGCCCAACTTCTTCTTTTTTGGGACACATCGCTCCTGAGTTTGGCGGAGGTGTTGTGGCCCAATCTTGAATGTGAGGGTTGGGCCGTGGGTTCCCCTCTGTAAATTTAGGGACTCCCCTTGGCTGATTAAGGTCATTGGTGTTAATAACACCAATGACTGATATATATTTATTCTCACAGGCAAAAATCCTGGGATAGGAAAAACATCAGCTTATCAAATCTTTGGTAGCTACAACAGGAGGAGGAAAAAAGAAGGAAAGGAGGGAAATAATAAGGAAAAAGGAAATAAAAATCCCATGGTACCCTACCAAGCAGATCCCTGAAGAGGTCAAAGTCTGCTGCTCTCCTGAAGTCCAGGAAAATGAGCTTGCTGTGTGCCTTCCTCACTGCCCTAAGGATTTTGAACTCCACAATTTCATGGTCACTGCAGCCAAAGCTGCCCTTGATCTTCACATTCCGCACCAGCCCTTCCTTGTTGGTGAGAACAAGGTCCAGCATGGCACCTCTCCTTGTTGTCTCTTTTATCACCTGGAGAAGGTAGCTGTCATCAACACATTCCAGGAACCTCCTGAATTGCTTTGTCCCTGCTGTGTTGTCCCTCCAACAGAACTTACTCTTTTCAGAAGCATTAAATCATAGCAATAATATGGCATTTTTTTTGAACACTCCTGCCAAACAAGACCAAGTTGATTTCTAGTAGAACTTCTAACAAACTCCAAACATCATCCATGATTTCTGTATCCATTCTTCCTATTATTGCTGTCTTTGGAATAATAGGTCAATATTTTTATGTTTGTTTCTTGGGGTCTGAAAACTTGCAGTATATGACATACTCGTTCACTAGTGAATATAAGATTCCCTTAGAATAATTAGTTTCTGTTTTTCACAGTTCTTCTTTCCTACTTATTTTTTAATTTTTTTTGTAGAGGTTCTAACAATAGAATCTCTCTGAATATTTGAAGAAACTACTTCATTTTCTGCTTGAGTTTTCCTTCTTAAAGATGAGCTTTTCTGAGACTTTCAGAGAGTCAGAGAAGAGGGTGAAACAGGGTGTAATAGAGGGGGTAGAACTGTTCAAATATGGTGGGTGAAATTTGATAGAAAGTTTACTCAGCAGGGCAGGTGTTTCTTCTTGATGCAGGTAAAGGACCCAGCATGTCATTCCTCTGCTGTCATATCACAACAGAGAAACCCACAGGCTCAATCTGCATTTCACCTGTGTCTGTGTATCAGTGGTAAACTGTAAATTATGCTGTTTATTCTGAATAGTCAAGTAACAACTTGACCCCATACTGCTGATGGCCCATGTGGGACCATATGATGCCACAGGGTGGGATTTGTCTTTTATGGTTCAGATTTTTTTTAAGGACATTCAAAGATTGCACTAAAAGGTCGTATCATCAGGCTCTCAGCAGTCAGAAATTCCACAACTGAGGATGCACAGGCAAACTTTGTGATTTCCTTGTGTATATACATTATTTGCACAGAACTCCTATCTGCAGAGAAGGAAAACCTCCTTCTAAGAAACCTTGTGTATTACATTACTTGGAAAGTATTCATTTCCTAGTGGAAACAGTCTCTACCTGCCCGGAACAAAAATTTTGAACTATAAAGGCTATAGGAAGAGCCACAGAAGTAGTTTTTAAGTGGAAAAAGAGGAAAAGAAACGAAATGAAATGACAGAGAGGATGATTTTATAGTTATAGTAGCTGAATTCTGTTTAGGGCAACCTAACTCCTCCTTGCTACGCTAGCTATATAATTCTAGCTCAAGAATGACTTGCTTTCCATCTTCTGGGCGACTTGAGATTTTGGGAATATGATTAGGATTGTTAATAGGCTTTCTGTTTCAACAGACTAAAGGATATATTAAATGAGCATAATGAGTACACAAAGTACCTGAATTAAAATTACACAAGCAACCTCATTCCTGTCACTTCCTAACTCTGAATATTGGCTTTACATTTGAATTCTATTGGCATAGTTAAACATAGTCTAATATTAATGTAAAGGCTTTGAGGTATTCCTTCTTACAAATCAGTGAAATGAAGAAATTAGATTGGGATGTTACCTTTCTCCTCTATCTTTGTTCCCATTTTCTTCTGTGTTTTATTATTTACTTTGTCTTTTCAGTGTACTTTTACTCTCTTTACTCTTCATCCGGCTCATCTAATGACCTTAACAAGCTCTGTAATATCCCCATGTGCCTGCTATCTTGCCCTACCAGCAGCCAGAGCGCTGCCACCCTTATATTGCTTTCAAACAGTTGGAAAAAGGTCAATTTCCCCTCTCCTTCTGATGGGGTCAAATACCTCATCCTGTCCTTTCAGCTACTCTGCCTTGTCTTCTGTTGGTCAGGGTCACAGCTCATGGATTGGATAGGGTAGACTGCAGCTTTCAGTGCAGTCTCATTCAAACTCCCCCTCCTCCTTTTATCCCTTTCTGGTTTTGGCGGGCTCCAGAAGTCCCCAGCCCAGAGGAGGGGGAGGTAGTGGGGGAAAACTGTGCCTGGTCCTGCACTGTCCCCCACTGGACAAAATGTTTAAGGCAAAAATATGCAGTCTGACTTGACATTCCACCCCGTGACTTAAACATTTGTCACAGGAATCAAATCAAAAACTCAGACCCATGTCATCTATAGTGGTGACATTTTAGGGTGCAACTTGCTCAGTTGAACGCGTCACTGCACCACCTCCACCCAGTCGCAGTCAGTTCTGGGCCCGGAGTCCATCCAAGCGAGAGAGTGAGATGCCCGCTCCTACGTTGTCCTTCTGTTTAATGTGACACATAAGCAAGTAGTCTTCAGGCAAAATGGTTAAGGCAAAAACAGTCTGACTTTACATTCCACCCTGTAACTTAAGCATTTGCTGCAGAAGTCAAGTCGAAAATGTAGATCCACGTCATTTATGGTGGTGACACTTTTAAAAGGGGAGGGGATCAGGAGAACGAGACCAAGGGAGAAAGAAAGAAGAGGTAGTTGCGTCCCATATCCATGCACTATCAACGTCTTCAGTCAAAAGACAGGGTGTTGGGGGGCTTCCTCGAACCACGAGTTGCCAACTTGCGCAGAGGCCTCTAACGACTGTGTCAGTCGAAAGACAGTGGGGTTTCCGCGAACCACGAGTTGGTAGTTCACGCCGAGGCCTCTAACGACTGTG
Organism: Coccyzus lansbergi; assembly: GCA_033558105.1. Classification (NCBI taxonomy): domain Eukaryota; kingdom Metazoa; phylum Chordata; class Aves; order Cuculiformes; family Coccyzidae; genus Coccyzus; species Coccyzus lansbergi. The sequence goes on along the minus strand of JAUMJK010001213.1, from coordinate 607,095 downwards.
TCAGTCAAAAGACAATGGGGTTTCCTCAAACCATGAGTTGCTAGCTCACGCCAAGGCCTCTAATGACTTTGTCAGTCGAAAGACAGGGGGTTGCAGAGGGCTTCCTCGAACCATGAGTTACTAGCTCACACTGAGGCTTCGAACGACTTTTCCAGTTGAAAGACGGGGGGTTATGGGGGGTTTCCTCGAACCACGAGTTGCCAGCTCGTGCCGAGGACTCTAACAACTTTTTCCATTGAAAGACACGGAGGGACTGGGATCGGAATACACCTGATAGAAGAAGAAAGATGGGGAGAAAAGGAAGAAGACACATGGGGGGGTGGGGCATAAACAATGAGGATGGCATGCGTGATTTGGCAAGGATCAGGGTTAATATGACAATAGCGGAATAAACCAGTGAAAGTATAACATTTAAAGTAAAACTGCAGTTCTTATCCATAGTTTTCTATCCTTTGGTTTGCTAGCAATGGTAAATAAACAGTTCTAATCTTAATGTATGACCCACAATGAATAATAATTTTGGAGGACTCAAAGAGGTGTCGCTTGTTTCCCGAAAAAAAAAAATTACAATTAGATTTAATCCCACTGGTTCAAATAAATTTAGGTGGCTTAAAACCAGAGTATTAAGAAACTTGAGGCATATATAAAGCCTCATAGTAATCTGGTTTCTCCAAAGGATAGAATGTTGGGTCCTAGGGACAGAACTCACAAAATTGTGATGATAATATTCTCAGGTGTCACCACCACTTTCTTGCTTCCAGTTGAGATTGATGGGTATAGATCTCTCTTCCTGAGAAGCAATAATAACATTAACAGAGGATATTAACAGAGAAAGATGTAACGTTCTTATGAAACAAATATTCAAGTTAGGGAAAATCCAAAAGTGTACATAGTGTACAGTGAAGTAGTATACTGTAGTGTAAATAGCCACATTGACTATACTGAATAAATGCAAAATCAACAATATTGTCAGAATAAAATAAAATTAAATAAATAAATAAGAATAAATAAGTAAGTAAAATAAATTTAAATACTGGTATTACATTAAACACAAAGGCAAAATCAACAGTTGTGGGAAAGGTTTCGGTCCATCTTCATCATCAGGTTGTGGCCTGGCGTGGCAGGACATGTCAGGGCATGTCCTCAGTCCACATGGTTTCATGGTTGATCATCCAGGTTTTTGTCATTTGGTTGGGTTTTCCCTAATAAAAACAGAGGAAAAGAAAACTCGGTCCAAGACAGGACCGATTTTAAAAGGAAGGGACAATCCACCATATATTTATTTTGTAGTCTTTCCTATGGGCATCGGTGGCTACCCATTCATATGGATTAAGTGGGGTATATGCCCAATATTTGGTAGGTTTACTAGCACAGGCTGTCCTGGACAATAGTTTGGTTTGATAGGGTTGTTCCCTTCTTTCCCTCCAGGTAGGAGGGAGGGAGAGGTTGGGCAAAAAGCAGTGATCTTAGGGCATCCATTTACTCCCCATTGGTCATTTACTCTGGCCACCGAGTCCGGGAGACGTTCCGACCTCCCAGGTTCATGGGGTCTCAGTGTGCATTTTAGAAGCCCGTTTGTCCTCTCCACTATCCCGCTGGCCTGGGGGTAGTAAGGTGTGTGGAATACCCACTGGATTCCTTCAGTTTTTGCCCATTCCCGCACCACACTAGCCGTAAAGTGGGTACCACTGTCTGACTGAATTGACATGGGCCTGGGGAGGAAACTGAACCACAGCCTCAGCACCTTTATGATGTTTTCCCCAGTGGCTCGTGTCACTGCCTCAGCTTGAACAAGTCCTGATACCACTTCCACCCCTACCACCACATGTTGTTTTCCTCCCGATTTTCGAAATGGCCCCATATAGTCAACTTGCCAGGTTTCCTGTAATCCCCTTCCCTCTCGCAGATGAAAGGTGGTGGGGGGGGTCTTGCAGGGGATGCTTATCCAATCTTGTATGACATGTGCCACATGCTGAGATTATGGTACTACACATTTCTTGTGTCACAGGCCATCCTCTGCTGGCAGCCTCCTTTACCAGGTCTCTGGTCCCCGAATGGCCCCGTTTAACGTGCAGCCACTCTAGTAAATGTTCCCATTTTTCTTCCTCTTCTTCCCTAGCCAGAGTGGCTAAGTGAGTGAGTGAATCTACCTGATTATTTAGGATGTGGGCTGGGTGGTCTCCCCCTTGGTGGGCAGCCACCCACCCCACCAATATAGGCGGCCTTCAAGATTTCCTCCCACCTTTCCTTATGCCATACAGGCACTCAGTTCACTTCCCACTGGTTTTGTTCCCAGAAGGGGAGCCATTCCGTACAACCTTTGAATACTGCATAGGAATCAGTGTAAATATATAAAGGGTTAGTACGGTCTGTTTCCTTTGTGATTACGCTCCAAACTGCCATCAGCTCCCCAACCTACGCGCTGCCTTCACCTTCCATTAAAACCTGCTCTCTTGAGTCTACATGGAGAGCCACTGCCCGGTACTTCCATATCTTTCCTTCCCTATGGGAGGATGCATCTGTAAACCAAAGATTTCTCAAACCTGGATTAAATGTAGGGGCTTCCTTGATAAAAGATGGAGGGGTATGTTCATTTAGACATGCATTGGTTCCGCCTGTATTTGAAGCAGTTTAGGGCTACCCTCCTTTATTGTATATATGTTGTTATAATGGTCCAACTGGGTATACCACCTCCTTACAGTTTCCCTTTGTGCAACTACCGGGGACGGTGGAGTGCCGACTACCATGGGTTTTAAAACTTTAAAGGGACCCCTCAAAATTATTGGTTGTTGGTGAATGGTTTGTTTGGCCCTCTGTAAGGCAAGACAAACCACAAAAAGTCCCTTTTCCCAAGTGGAGTACCATTTCTCTGCGTCCTTGAAACTACGTGAGAAAAAAACAATGGGCCGCGTTGGACCCTCTGGTCCTTGCTGCCACATATGTATAGACGCTCCATGAATTGCAAACCCCCATTCTATTTGGAGAGGGTCAGTAGAATGTATCAGCCCTAGGGCTTGATACACTCCAGCCTCGAAAACCAATAATTTTAGAGCTTCTTCATGTACGGGGGTCCAATCCCAGAAAGCTCTCTTTCTAGTCAGGTCATATAAAGGTTGAGCTATGATGGAGAAGTCAGGGATGTGTTTCCTCCAAAATGTCAGCAGACCAAGGAAATGTTGTAATCCCTTTTTGTTCTCTGGTATTCTGATTTGTTCTAAAGTTGTTAAGATTTCAGGAGGAATACATGTTGCCTCGCCTTTCCACCTAAGAATTTTACTTCTGTGGAGGGAAGCTGCACCTTTTCCCAGGAGATCTGGAGCCCCGACCCTTCCAGGTGGGCTATAATGCTCTTCTGGGTTTTTCCTACAGCAGTGGAGTCAGATCCACCTATCAGTATATCATCAATATACTGGTGTATTCTTACTCCCTCCTCAGAAGTGACTTCTGAGAGGGCCTGGGTTAAAGCATAGTGTGCCAGGGTGTGTGAGTGTCGATATCCCTGGGGTAGGCATGTGAAAGTAAACTGAAGGCCTCCGCAAGAAAAGGCAAACTGGTCGCAGTCACTTTCTTGTATAGATACAATGAAAAACATATCTTTCATGTCAATGGTGGCAAGGATGGTGTGAGACTGTTCCTGTATAATTGAAAACAAGTCTGCTATATTTGGCACCGATGCTGTCAAAGGGCTCATGCCTGCATTTAGACGTCTGTAGTCAATTGTGAGTCTCCATTTACCATTTGGTTTCCTAACTGGCCAAACTGGGGAATTGTAAGGGGAGTGGGTTGGAATAACTATTCCTCACTCTTGTAGATCTTTAATCACCATAGTGATTTCCTCTCTTGCTCCTAAGGGCAAGGGGTAAGGTTTCACATTCACAATTTTAGAAGGGGGGAAGGGTGGTACAGCCTTCAACAGCCTTTTTGGAGTGATTGGAAACCCAAATTTCCATTCTCTCCCAAGTGAATCAGTCCAGGCTTGACCCTTTAACAAATCCAACCCCAGAATATTTGCAGGAAATGTCCCCAACACCATTGTAGCTATAGTGGGAGAAGTATCTCCTGGCAACCAGCATTTTACCCTGGCTGTAGCTTGGGGGTTTGTGCCTCCAAACACATCAGTTATCCAAACTTGTTTTTTATCAGGAACAATCCCATTCTGGGTAGCTGTATTGGTCTTCAGAGCAGGCATTTGGGCTCCCATATCAACCAAGAAGGTGGTTGGTGTTTTAAAGGGCCCAAGTAGAAAAGTAACTAATAGATCCCCTTGTTTGCTTTCAGTGAGCCTTCTAAAATAAACCCACTGGCCGTCTTTCGGCTTAGTTAAAAGCGGCCCTCCCAGTTTTCCTACCACTGAGGTTTGGTAGCTTCACCAACAAGGGCAGAAGGAACAGTTGCCTCCAGCTCCAGAGAGGTTGTAGGTGTTCCCTTCACCCCAGAGGGGTTCTTTCCTGGTGGGTTCCACATTTCTATTAACAATTTCAACTTGGGTAAGGGCAGGCCATCCATCAATTCTTGAGGGATTCCCTTTCTCCTACCCTCATACCACAACTGAGGCCGTGAAGCTTCCCCCATCAGTTCTTTATCCTGGGGGGTAACTATGTTTCTCCCTGTTGTAGTCCTGCGGACTGAGGCTCGTGCTCTTTCCTCCATACCTATGTATCCCACGCATCTACCATAGTTCATTAACTCCCGGGCAACCTCTCCCCACGTAAGACCTGGTCCTGCTAAGGGCCCATCTCTCATTGCAGCTCTTAATCAATCTTGAATCTGCACTGCATAAAGCTTTAAGGAGTCCGTCAGACCTCTAATAAGGGATGTCATCTTATCTGGATTCACTAACATCAGCATCGGGGAAGGTTGGTGAGGAACCAAATGTCTTTCACCCATTAATTGTAAGCAAGCTGCCTTATGTACACTTTCAGTAAGGTGACTGATTCCGGGGGTGGGGATGACGATCGGATCATCCTGTTCCAAAGGGTCAATTCCTCCAACCCCATAAACCGCCCTCTGAGTCAAAGACTATGGTTCTCTGCCATCCTCTACTGTCAAAATAATTCCTGGCCCCCAGAATCCCTCAGTTTCCTCCTCAGAGAGTCTAACACGCCACACATACTCTGTTTCGGTCTCCCTAGCCCGCCTGCAAAACTTCTCTTGCAATTCGGACAGTTCCTTGACAGTATATGGGACTTCCTTTGTCACAACCAAAGGCTCAGGCTCCTCTCCCTCATAGGTAACTTCTGTTTTAATAAGGGGTTGGAGCTTAGTGGCATAGTCAGGCAGTGGATCAGGTTTCACCGCCTCCTCGTGGGGGGTGATGGGCGCTTCCCCAAACTCCGTAAAAAAGAACCAAAGAACCATTTCCACCTCTAGCCCAGTGGCCCTCCAGTAGTTGTAATCTTAGCCTCTTTTCTCGTGCAAACGCGTCTTCTATAGTGTAGAATTTCCTTTGATCTCCTCATTTCAGCCAGTGCCTCTCGTGCTCTCCATAAAGCTATCTGTACTTCCTCCAAGTCTGTCTCTAACGACTCATTCACTGCTCTCAACTCTTCATATTCCCTTATAATTTTAAGTCTCTCTGACCTCCCCTTCTGAATGACCACCCACGTGGCAGCTGCCAAGACTCCAAGCATCCCCAACCACGTCAGTGGCGAGTGAAAAAGATAGAAACAGGGCAATTCCCAGGAAGCAATCATAACTGTGCTAGAAATCACAATTTCCTTTCACCCTGCCGCTGCTACCACCAGACAGATCCTGCCGACTATGCCAATAATGTCTTAACCCAGACAGAGCGGGGGGGAAAAGTGGATCTGTTTGTCTGTGTGGCGGTCTGGAGACCAATGAAGTTACTCCCAAGGTGAATATCAAAACAGTATTTATTTCTGGCTCCGGCAAACCTAAACACACCAAGATGCCGGGGTGCACAACAATGAATTCTCGGTAACAACCCAAGCCCTAAGATCCAATCCACCACGCATGCCGTGAGGTCAAGGGGAAGGGGAGGGGGAGGTAGAGAGAGAGAGAAAGAGAAAGGGAAGAAATAAGAAGTTACTGTGTCGAATCGCGAGGACATGTGGTCCAGCCACGTGGTCCAGGCTGCTCTGATCCAAATGTGTGAGTCAGCGCCAGCATGGAGGAGGAAGAGAGAGAGCCCCCAACCCCTCTCCAGGTCCTTTTATCCCTTTCCATTTTTGGTGGGCTCCAGAAGTTCCCAGCCCAGAGGAGGGGGAGGTAGCGGGGGAAAACTGTGCCTGGTCCTGCACTGTCCCCCACTGGACAAAATGTTTAAGGCAAAAATATCCAGTCAGACTTGACACATGCCTTCTGCCTGAGCCTGCATATAGCCAGACATTTGGGCCCTTAAGCTTGTTTGTCCACATATCTATCTCAGACAGAAGTATTCAAAATCAGTGCAAACCATCAGGACAGTGCAGATCGAACCACCTTTACTAAATATTAAGCTTTCAGCCTTAAATCTCATGAGGTGCTGCTTGTTATTAATTTTAGCCATATAAATGTAGACACTCCATTATATATCAAGTGACCAGTACACATAGTCTGAGAGTTAAAACAGGTCACAGTACCCTGACAGAGGGAAGAACTCCTCCCCTTCCTACTCTGTTTTCTACTGCAGTTAGCATTTTACATTTTTATGTACTTCCTAAGTATCATATAGTTCCTGTGGAGTAAGTGAATATGCTATGATGTGAGCAAGTGCCAATTGCCAGCTCATGTCCAGTTTTTCATCCACCCCACCCCTCCAAGGGCTTCCCTTCAGTGCTGCTCTCAATCCATTCTCTGCCCATGAAATATGCTTATGGGAAGTACAACTTGCACATTGAGAAATGAGAACACACACACACACACACACACACCCTGAGTTGGAAGGTCAAATTTGATTTTAAAAACTAAGATATTAATCAACTGCATAATATAAAATATGTATCCTTGTACATGTCACAGAAGGAAATCTAAAAACTTCATTCCCTGCAGTGACCTCAAGATTAAATCATTTGAGTTCTTGTGGTTCTACAGATGAACAAAATTTCCTAAATGCATAGATTTTTCTACAGCGCACACACTCTCTCTTGGAGGCAG